>JACERP010000090.1:0-345003 GCA_014080715.1 Scenedesmus sp. NREL 46B-D3 | reverse complement strand
GCCGATGGCGTTCATGCTGTGGCATGAATGGGCAACATGGTGATGATAGAAAACAAATGCCATGCAGCGTTTGAAACCGGTGTTATTGTGTTGTGATGTTGTCATGCCACCAGCACGCTGAAATAGGTGTGTCTTTCTTTGCGCCAGGGACCCATGTGCTCTATATGAATATGGTGGCATTACATGAGCTCGTGCATGCTGTTGTCTGTGGAGCTGGGCACTTTGCTTGCGGACCACATTCACATCGGCACGCTTGGGTTCCCTGCACTTCATCTTCACAACCTTCCTTACCAGCTGGTAGCTGCAGCCTCATGCCGCAGACACGCAGCTGTGCGCCAACTGTGGTTTATATCAATCAGGAAGATAGTCATCGTCCCCAGCACGTGTTTCATCATTGCTATTGGCAGTCCTCCAGCAGAAGATTGTTTTCACCCCCGGTCCACGCATGCGTGCAGGCGCAAGGAGGGTGGTGAGCATCCGGAGCTGGTTATTGATGGTGCAGTTGACTGCCAGTATCAGGCATGCCACTGGCATGAGTGAGACAGCTGTTGTGTCACATCAAGCATGGTGCAGTACTGGAGCACTAGGAGCACTGGATCACTAGTGGATGAAGTACTAGTGGTTGTGTAACCTCCAACTAGTGAAAATGTGGATGAAGCAGCTTTGCTTGCGCATGCCCATGTCAGAGCACCCTGCTGACACGCCACGCAGTGTGTCCTTTGAACCACAAGCATTGCAGCTGGGGGCCACTCGCGAGTGACTGCTGCTTCTTGCTAAGCATGCCCTGATGGAGCTCTAGCTCGGCCCGAGCCATTGCATCAATGCTCTAGGCTGGTGCTATTGTATTGCCTTGCCAAGTTACCAAGTTACCAAAGTAGGGCCACTGGCCCACCCCCAAAGTAGGGCCACTTGCATGCCTACGGCTGCGTTCCAGGCCGCATGCCGCTGCTTCAGCCTGACTTCGACCTGGCTTCGGTGAACGGGTAGCAGGTTCTTGCACTGCACCCTTGTGGTCTTTTCGTTTTCGAAAAGGGTGACATTGAGTCACTGAGTGTGACCTGCTGTAATTGCCAAAACTGAGAGACATGATTAGGCCTGTTCTTGTAAGGCACTGACGATCATCTGCTTATCGCTCAAGCGTTATGATAACGCTGTTGTTGAAGTCGTAGGCGAACAAATGCACTGTTGATCTGGGTGAAAACATGTTGCGCAGAACTGCGTGTTCTCTCCTGCCACGCTATGTTCGTGCCTTCTCCAGTGACGCACGTAAAACAGATGTGTGCATTGTTGGTGCTGGACACAATGGGCTTGTTGCAGCCCTGCTGCTGGCAAGGCAGGGACTGAAGGCAAGGCCCTTCTGCTGTAGGGTAGTCAGACAGCCTGTCAACGGCAGGCTGCACAAGCAGGGCAATGATCCTTGTGCAAGGCCGGACCTGGTTCCACTTCTGCTTTATGCAGAGTGCTACACGGCAAAACACCAGCCTGCACAGGTTTTTACATGTATGTTTATGTAGTGTCGCCTTGGCATCAGAATGAAAAAGTTACACCGCTAGACATTCACTTCCCAGACCAAAAACCACAACCCACACCAAACCACAACCCCCAACAGGAAGATGGGTGGGCGGGCGGGTAAATCGGCTGACAGGCTGCTGCCCAGGAGGGCAGCAGCCAGGAAGAGGCCGACCATGGCGACACATTAGGACTAAGTAAGCATAGAGCCTCCTCAGAACCCTGCAGAAGCTGCACCCACCCTCCACCCTGGTGACCACGGCTCCTGACATAAACGCCTTATAAGGCTTATTTATGTAGTGTCGCCTTGGCATCAGAATGACAACCCAAACATCACCAAACACATGCTGCCACATCAAAACCAAATGGCAATGCATACCCAATGCTATGAGGGATATGCGCTAAAGCGCCCCGCTGAAACAAGACCATATGCATCAACCCATCAACCAGTGCAAGAATTGGCCACGGAGACCAGCTGTGCTGACTTCCACGCTAGGAAGCCCACAGAAAGCAAAGGCCTAAGGCCAACGAAATAGATCGTGCTCCAACGCCCACAAGTAGCTACTGCCTTATGCACCCACGAGGCCGGCCTGAAAGGTACATAGTGTGCAAGAGCCACGTCTCCAGTGCTACCGTCCCAGCCGGCACTAAGTTTCTGCTTGCACCCACTGAGTGAAGGCCACCATGCTGCAAACCAACACTGGTTTACAGCAGAGCCTTACCACGTGATGCATCAAGGCATGCTGCTGAGGGATCCTTGCCACGTAACTGCATTACCCAACACAGTCAGGGGCTTCATAAAACAAAGGGCCCCGAAGGATGTCTGATGTACGCCGGAGCACACTGCCCAACAGCCCTCAGCTGCACTGCTGCTCCAGCCCTAACGCCAGCACTCCAGCTTCACCGAAATCTTCGCGTAAAGCTCTGACGTGAGGCCTCGCGTAACTGGAGGATGACCGTAGCCAAACAGGGGAGAAGCTCCGCAAGCACCAGCACCCTCATCCGCGCGGGTGACGACGCCCAGACCTTGGTGCATGACGTAAAGGGTTTCTGATTGGCCTTGATGAAATTATCTGTGTAATCAAGCGAGTCGACCCGCAGCTCCGAACCGGGTCCGGGCCCATCCGCTGCTAACACAGACCTAGCGAGCAACCAGCCAATCTATTATTTTAAATCGGCTGACAGGCTGCTGCCCAGGAGGGCAGCAGCCAGGAAGAGGCCGACCATGGCGACACATTAGGACTAAGTAAGCATAGAGCCTCCTCAGAACCCTGCAGAAGCTGCACCCACCCTCCACCCTGGTGAGCCACGGCTCCTGACATAAACGCCTTATAAGGCTTATTTTCCATGCATCTGTGTCGTCAGCTTCCCTGCACACACACATGCATGCAGTGCTGTGTCTTCATACACACATGTGTGCACACGTTTAATTTGCCTCCCTTTCAGGTTGAAGTGTTTGAAGAGAAGAGCATTGTTGGGGGCGCTTGCAGAACAGAGTATCCCTTTGCCAAAGTGCCAGGCTTGGGTCACAGCACAGGTGACAGTGCACGCAGCAGCGAAGGCAGCACCAGCAGCAAACAGCAGCATTACCCTATCAACCTGTGACTTCTATTTTTTGACTCATCCACATTCTGCGCATACACTATGTGGCTTTCAACAACACTTTTCAAGCATTGCACTGCAACAGCCAGCACAGCAATGGCTCAGTATGCCAGTGCTGATAAGTCAATGCCCCTCCCTGCACATGTGCAAGCATACCCAGCAGTATGCTTGTGGCAGCACAGCGATGAGCGTGCAGGGAAATGCATCACTTCTTTATCTTCAACTTGAGCTCAAGCGCGCCGTTGAAGCGCTGGCTTGTTGCTGCTGTTGTGCTTGCAGGAGCTTACCTGCTGGGCGTGATGCCGCCGGAGCTCATGCAGGTGCGCGCGGCGCCACGCAGGACACTACCCAGCACTGCCTGCACTGCAGTGTCAGCATGGGTCAAACGGTCTGCCAGCACTGCTTCCTGAGGCTTCAACAACATGCAGCCTGTGTGCTGGCAGTGGCGTAGTTGCTGCCTGCAGTTGAAAGCATCCGGTTATGCCTGCATTCCCTCAGGCTGTGCTGTCGAGCATGCAGGTGTTGGGCCTGAAGCTGCCACTCAAGCGCAGAGACCCCACTACTTCCTGCCAACAACAGGTAGGCAGCCATGGAGCAGCAGCTTTGACCACGCAAGCTCCTGGCCAGCCAACAAGCAAGCACACGAGCATGCACCCAGCACATGTCATGGCCGCGCAAGCAGCATCATACCACAGCAGCAGCAGCAGCAACAGCCCCGCATGTGCATGTGGCTCAGCATACGATGCTGTGTCTGCTGCGTGTGCACGGCTGACCCGGGTGACCTGACGACCTAGCTGTGCATGAGTGCCTTGTTGGCGCGTGTAGCGCAAGTGCGCCACAACCCAGGCTGCCACTCTGCTATACCTGCTGCGGCTGCTGCTGCTGCTGTCGTCACCTGCAGGCAGCCGCTACCTGCTGTTTGGCTCAGACCAGGCGTCCATGCGCCAGCAGTTTGTGGACTTCTTCTCAGAAGACGACTGGCAGGCGCACAAGGCGCTGCAGGTGCGGCGTGATGCATCCAGCCGGCTGCTTCACCTGCTCTGCATGCGGCGTCTCACGGCTGCACACCTTGATGGGTGCAACACCAAGCCAGCTTCCACTGAGGAATGCCTGACGACTGGCAACTGGCAAAAGCCGCTGGCAAGGTGCATTGCCTGTTGTTATGCTGTGCATGCAACCGCAGCATCCTACGGAAGCCCAAGGCGAGTTTGTTGCGCTGCATGCCACATCTGTAGAGAGGGCGTTGCACCACCCAGCTGGCTGCGTCGTTGTTCCTGAAAGAGCTCTGGGACCCCAGGCAGCCTTGCTGCTCTGCCCTGCTGTGTCTGGTGTGCTTGGTAAGCAGGTGCATTTGCTCAACTTTGCTCATGCAGCGAAGCATCGGGCTGATCAAACGTATATGCGGTGCTGCCCTTGGCAGGCTGAGATGGATGCCCTGCGCGAGGACGTGGCCGCCACCTGGCTGGCTGAGCCGCTGTCGCTGGAGGAGACGGCGGAGCGTCACGTGCGCCCGGCGCTGCGCAGCGTGTTTGTGGACCTGTGCCGGCAGCCAGTGTCGCACTACCTGGACAGGTGGGCAGCACAACGTGCCGAGTTGTGCGCCTCTGTGCGCAGCTGCATGTTCTGTGCAGCGACTGCTGCACTGATCTGAGGCTTGCGCAGCCAGTGTCGCAGTACCTGCACAGACAGGCGATGCCAAGGGCTTGCCTTGTGCGTCCGCTTCAGTGCGCAGCTGTGTGTTTCTGGCGCTGACCTGAGCTGACAGCCGGGTCCCAGCTACCTTGGCAGCTTGGCAAGCTGCATCGCACTGTGCAACACAGCATATGGTACGCGTGAACTTCCCACTCTGCATCATGTGCTTGGCATCATATGTGCAGGTTTGGCTTCCGCAGCGACCTGCTGCGCGCCATGTATGCCGTCACCGACGGCTTCAGTGGGCTGAACGGCACCTGGGACACACCTGGCACTGGCATGAACTTCATGGTGCACAACATGGTGAGCTTCACACTGTGGCAGCCACCCAGATGTGTGGGTGGCCTACAGCGTTGCTGGTCTCAGAGCGTCACACGGAACATAAGTGAGGCATGGATCTTTAGGAGCTCCTTGGTTGCAGAATGCAGTGAGGGCCGATGCTCTGTTGAATACCAAGTGCTGCTGTGCCAAGGCATTCAGGTGGCATGTATGTTATGGATTGCCTGTCAAGGACAGCTTAAGCTTGGTCACGCATGGCCAGCTTCCCCCAGCGCTGGGTGAATATGTGCCGCTGCTGCTGCTGCTGCTGCTGCTGCTGCTGCTTGCTTGCTGCTGCTGCTGCTGCTGCTGCTGCTGCTGCTGCTGCTGCTGCTGCTGCTGCTGCTGCTGCTGCTGGCTGCTGCAGTGTCGGCTGCCCAACTCTGATGGCACCTGGATGGTGGTGCAGGGCGGCATGGGCGTGGTGACTCAGCAGCTGGCCACAGCAGCCATGCAGGCGGGCGCACACATCCACACGGCAGCAGCAGTGCAGCAGATAGAATGCAGGACGGCAGAGCAACAGGTGTGCGTGCGTGTGAGCGGGCTTGCCTCTGAGCGGTGCCCTTCCCGCGCACAAATCCTCTATGCATCAGGCTCGTCATCTGGTAACGGCCAGTTGATGCTGCCTTGTTATGTGAGTGTCTGCTCTAATTCTGTGGCACGCGACTGGCACATGAAGTGATGAACACCACGCGGGAGTTGTGTCAGACTGCTTCAGGCGGCATCCGCTGACAGACTTGACTGAAGCAGCTGGCAAGATTGCGTTGCCCAGCAGCTGCGCGGCGGATTCAGGCGGGGCGTGCCGCTGGCTGCGTGCAGGTGTTGTGCTGGGCGATGGCAGCCGGGTTGATGCGCGCTGCGTCGTGGTCGGCGCCGACCCCTTCAGGCTGCGGGAGCTGGCAGGCCATGGGCAGTTCAGGTGGGCCAACAGCGTACCAGAACTGCACAGAAGCTGAGGCCTTGTCCTCCTGTGCTCACCTTGGGTGGCCGGCTGTGCATGGGGCTGGCATGTTGCGCCCGCTGTCCTCATGATCCTGCTTACTCACATGCCAATGTCATACACCTGGCATGGGCTGCTGCTGCTGCTGCTGCTGCTGCTGCTGGCGCTGTGTGACATGCCTCATGCAGTGATGAATTCAACACGTTCCTGGACTCACGCAAAAAGGATGGCACCACAATGAAGGTGCGACACACGTTCATCCCCACTTTGGTGCTCAGCACCCAGCTTGTGACGCATGCGCATGCTGCTGCTGTGGGTGCTGCAGCACTGAAGACAATCAATAGGGCCTGCCAGTCTCAAACACGGCTGCGTTGTGAATATTTGGTAGACTGGCACAACCAGCAGCCACCCAAATCACATTGTTGACAGGGCCGTGCTGCTACTGCTGCTGCCCGCAGCTCAACCTGGGCTTACACTTGAAGGCCTGCTGCGCATGAGTCGTGCGCAAGCATGGCACCACCACACACCTGCCGCCCATGAATCTGCCTCATTTGATGGCCACTGCAAATGACAACACTGCTGGTTGTACTCTGCTGCTGCTGCTGCTGCTGCAGGTCAACTTGGCACTGAAGGGCTGCCGCGGTTCCGGTGCCTGCCAGAAGCACGTGGCCAGCACCGCACCACCACCCACCTGCTGCCTGATGAGCAGCACGTGATGAAGGCGCTCAGCCAAGGCTTTGCAGATGTGCAGGCTGGGCGGCTGCCAGACTTCCCAACCATAGAGTGGTGGGTGCCGTCTTGGGCGGTGCGTGGGGTGTGCATGCTCTTGGTGTGGTTGCCAGTTTGGCCGTGGTGGATGATTCCACGGTGCAGCAATCCAGAGCTGGCGGATGTGCAAGCACACGGCTGCCAGAATGACCATACAGTGGTGCCAATGATGGGCGACACAGCATCAAAATGCGTATGGAGCTGGGGTGGTCATGGATTGGGTCGTGGCGTCCTGCTTTGCCTGCATGGAAGCCAGACCCACGAACCACACTGGTGGTGGTGTGTATGGGGCCCGCTCATGGCAACGCTCATTGAGCCTGCTGCTGTCATGTGTGTTTGTGTTTGCTGCAGGTACTTCCACACCACGAATGACCCTTCAGTGCAGGTGAGCTGCGGTGATGCCTGCCTGCCTGCTCATGTGCCCCACATTTAGCTTCCTGTAGTCAGCGTTGTGCATCTACCAAGCAGCCAGGTTCCAGCAGGGGCAGTGCACGCCCTACATCTCCTCCTGCTGCTGCTGACACGTGCCGATTGATGCTGCGGCTGCTGCCGTCAGGACGAGGCAGGCCACCAGATCGTTGTCTCCCCGGGTGCACCTCTTGATGCTGATGCATGCTCAACACCGCTGCTGTTGCAGGACAAGGCGGGCCACCACAGCAGTGCGCTGTTTGTGCAGTGGGTGCCCTACCAGCTGGCCGGCACACCTGGGAGGCAGAAGAGGACAAGTACACGCGTCACCTGCTGGACATTGTCGACACATTTGCGCCGGGTGAGTGAGCAGCAGTGGCCGCAGGACACTCGTCCAAGGGAGTTGATGGGCTGTAGTGTTGGTGCTGCACAGGTCGGGCTTGCCATGCCATGGTCAAGCCAGGCCAGGGCGCGAGGCAGCGCCGACCTACCTACAGGGAGCCAGCTTGCAACTGCCTGTCACCGCCAGGGCAGCAGTCGTGCATGGTCAAGTAGCAGTGCACACTCAGGGCTGCTGGACATGGCAGACGTGTCTGCGCCGAGTGCGCTGTCTTCAGGGGCATCCGCAATCAGCGGCAGCCCCTGTGACAGCTGTGGTGGCGTGGGCTCCGCTGCGCCACTGCAACGGCACCGTGTGTATCTTGACCAGCTGCTGCAGCAGTGCACCCTTTTCCTTGCATTCGATTCATTCTTTGCAAGAGCACCTGTGCGGCTGACGCTGATGTGTCAGCTTTGCTGCTCCTGGTCTCGCTGTTGTCCTGCTGCTGCTGCTGCTGCTGCAGGCACATCCGACCTGGTGGTTGACCGCATGACGCTGACGCCGCCCAAGGTTGAGTCATACTTTGGCATCAGCCGGGGGCACATCCACCACATCGACAACGCTTTTGGCTTTGACCAGCGCTTCCCATACCGAACCCCCATCCAGGTGAGGCTCGAGTGCCCCTGTGGCGTTGCGCATTTGCGGCGTAATGCAGACTATGCAGTGAGGAGCAGGCTGCAGCGCGATGCATATGTAGCATTAGCATGGCCTCAGCTGCACGTTGCCGCTGCTTTCACCACTGTTGCGGCTCCTGCTGCCGCTGCTGCTGCTGCTGCTGCTCCTGCTCCTGCTCCTGCTGCTGCAGGGCCTGTACTCGGCGTCTGCTGGCACGCACCCGGGCGGCTCAGTGACGGGCTGTGCCGGCCACAACTCAGCAGGCTGCGTCGTGAGGGACATGGGGCTGACGCCCTGGTGGCCCACAGCATGAGATGCTGCTGGGGTGCAGCAGGTATGTGCTTGCTGCGCTGCTTGTGGCTGCATGCTGCCAGGCATCCCGTGTGTCGCATTGTGCGCTGCACACAGCAGCACAGGGCTGTGTGGCTGAGGAGTTGCGGACGGGGTTCTCCTGGGAGCTGCATGCTTGCATGCTTTCAGGCTTTTGTGCGTCCGTCGGTCTGCTGTGCTGCCACAACAGCAGCAGGCTCTCAAGAGTACATGGGTCTGGTGCCTTGGCAGCCGGCAGCACCAGGCGGCAGCGCTCTGCATGTGCAGGCTGCCATCTATCCAAGCGCCTGTGTGGGGTGCACCGTAAATTCCATATGTCCCATGGAAGGGGGTTGTTCCGCACTCCTCATGTACACTAGCGCATGTCTGTATGCACAGCAGGTTGGAAGTCAACTGCTGGTATGTGGCACCAAGCCAGGCAGTGTTCAACATCTGTGTGCATTTTGTGGGAGCAGCCGAGCAGCCCAGCTGCAAAGGGCCCTTTGGCGCAGCTGTAGCCTTGTGCTTGGCTGTTGAGCTCAACAGGTTGGTTTTACAATGGGCAGGTGGGCAGGTTTTGCATGCGCATGTTGTTTGCATGTTTCATGGCAGCGCTGTGGTGATGAGCATCTCTTTAGCAAGTCGCAGTGGCAGAGGGTGCCAAGCCATGTGGTGAGAGGTGACGTTGCTGCGCATCTGGAACAGAACAAGCTCCAGCAGAGAACATGCAAGTGATGCCCTATGCTTAGCGCAACAGAATGCCTCTGTTTGCTACTCTGGCTCAGCTGTGTGTGCATGCGCAGGTGGTGCAAACACCTCACAACTGGGGTCCAGGCATGGCTCTAGACTTGCTTTTGGTCAAAACCCTACAGGTTCAGGTTGCGATAAACAACCTGAGCAAGTGTATGGGATTACCAGAGCTTGGCAGAGGTTGTGCTGGCCAGAAGCTTGTTGATCAAGATGGATAGTAGTGCTGCTAAAGACGTGTGGGCAGCAGGAGGAGCTCTCGGTAAAAGTTGGGACTTTCTTGGCACCAAGCTGCAGCTAAAGCCAAGGCTCCCTTTGTCCCGAGCAAGAAGCAGGGCCGGTTTCGTATCTTATTAACAGAACTAAACTACACTCAGCAACAGCAGGTCGAATGCACGCTGCCTAGCGTCACACGCATGCAAATGGCTGTGAAGCATCATGAGCATCGATGAGCCAGATCTAGCGCAGCAGTGCACAGAGCTCGGCGTCACGATATAGAAGCAGCAGCTTCCTCCCGTTCGTGTGCCGTGCAAAGACCGGGATGGCAGCCTACAGCTGGTAAGAGCCAGCAGCAGCAGCAGCAGCAGCAGCAGCAGCAGCATGCAACAGCAGCTCTCAGACGTGCTCCAGTACTGTGCTGGAAGCATCACGATGGTTGTATAAACATTTCTATATGTTATTCCCAGGACTTCCCATCTGAGGCTGCGCGGCAGCAGTTCTGGCAGACCTGCTTCCACAGGGTGTCCTCGAACTGCCTGGGTGGCGCCAGGTGGGGCGCCACCAGCTTGCAGGAAAGCACACTCTGCAAAGCAAACTGCAGCAAATGCGTCGCTCTCAGCTTATGTCGGTGTCCAGGGACCTCAATGGGGCATCGCACATGGTTGCATGCCTGTATGCGCATCATCCTGAATGCAACACACTACGCATGCTAGACAGATCACAAGGCACAGGTGCTGAGCGAAGCGGTGAACACGTGTGCTGTAATCACCTGCACCCAACACAATGTAGATACCCTCCGCACCAGCCTTCAGCTGTTGCTTCCACTCTGAACACTTTCCTAGCTGGTGCAGGGATGTGGTGGTGCTGCTGCTGCAGGTGTGCCTGTCCTATTGCGTGCCATGGGCCACTGCAAGGGGCCCAGCTGGCTGCGCTGGCTGCCACGGAGCAAAAGTGAGCAGCAGCATTTTTTTTATTGCCAAGCACCTGGTTTTAGTACTTGAAATGGTGGATGGTGAGATTGTCTGCGTGCGTGTGCTTTGTTGGAGTCTGTCGTGGCACCTGCGGCTGGTGCAGCCGGCCTGGTGCAGCCAGGGCCGCGCCTGCTGCAGGGGCGCAGACTGCCGACACACTGCGGGCTGGCAGCAGCACAGGAGCGGCTGTGACATTTGCTTGTGCAGCCATGGCAGCGCTCTGGCAGTACAGCTGGCTATGCAGCGGCTGGCACAGGATCCGACTCTGGCAGGCATGCAGCAGCTGAATGCCGCTCTCATGTGCTGGCCTGAGATGCCTTGCTCAGTCTGGGTGTACAGTGTCAGTGGTGCCTCTGCTGCTGTGCCTGCAGGCAAGCCTTGGGCTGAGATGGAGGCATGCGAGGAGCGGTATGTCGAGGTGCGCACCCTGCCAGCGCAGTTGCTTGCACGCTTGCCAGGCGCTGCACATAAGATGCTATGCATTCTTGGTTGGTGGTGATAGTAGTCAGGTCTCTCATCACTCTTACCGCTGCTGCTGCTGCTGCTGCCGCCGCCGCTGCTGCAGGCGTGTATGGCAGCAAGCGCCAAGTGTTGCATCGACCATGCCCAGAGCTTCTGCACACTGGTGGTAGCAGAGCCAGCAGGGCTGGAGGATGCGTTTAATGAGGCGCGACAGCAGCAAACCCAGCGGAGAGGTTGACGCATGCGTTGCCTGTGGGGCCGGTGGCATTGATGCTATTGCTTGAATGGGTTGCATGATGACGATGATGATGAGCCTCTCATTGCTGCTTGCAGCAGTTCAAGTGGGGCGGCATGACGTTTCCTCAGCAAGGCTGTGCTCAAAGGGCATCCCCTGAGAAGTGCCTGAGCCCATCCCTGCGTCATCGTTCCAGTTTGCATTATCTGATGTGTTTTGGTCGCTCTTGCAGTCATGGACATGTTGAGCTAACACCATTCTTTTGAAAAGCACGCCACACTGCTGTGACAGCAGTTGAGGCGGTTTAGGGATTCAGGGCACATCATTGCACATTGTGCTGCTGATCCTTCACGAATGCTTGCAATTCTGATGCACTTTCTTGCTACTGTTCTAATCTTGACACATTCTGTTGTGGTTTGGCGTGTAAGGTTCGACTCTGCCTAAGCAAGCTTGCAAGGAGACCGACTGATGGCTGATCACCAAGCGACTACTCGTCCGAGCTGCAGGAGAGACAAATTACCTTGGTTTCTACTTTCATTGCGTTTGAGGGCGACTTGTATGTGATCGCATCAAGCAGAGGGCGACTACGCCGCAGCACCGGACACCGACAACATGGCAGCCAATACAATTGCCCCTGGCACATGTTGTAGGAGATGCTGAGCAAAATTGCATGCGCCACTGCAACATGTGCTGCGCTGTGCAGCGGAGCAGCAGCAGGGCCATGCAAAACGCCCAGCAAGACACACGACCTCGGCTGGCTCACATGTGAGTGCCTTGCAGACGGCAGCTCCTGACAGAGTACGAGCAACATTGATGTATGGTACAGGGATTTGCTTTGCGTACGTTACAGACCTGACCTAGAAGGCAGTTGCAAGCAGGTGGTTCTGTGTCCAATATTGCTTGCAGGAGCTGCGCAGGAGCATGCTGTACTTGATGCAGCTGGCAGCCACCAGCGGCAGCCACAACAGCACAGCAGGAGCACCAGCCTTTGCACTCAGCAGCCTGCTCAGGCTTTGTGGCGCGCAAGATCACCGACACAGTCTGATCTTGGCGCAAGCCAGCAGCAAGCAGCTGCGGATGGCCAGAGGCTCTGGCGTAAGGCACATGCTGTCGATTTGCTCCTGCTGCTGCTGCTGCTGCTGTTGTTTTGCTGCTGCTGCTGCTGCTGCTGCTGCTGCTGCGGCAGCAAAACGCGCTGCAGCCGCAATGTGGGCGTCTGCCACTGCAGATGAGGAGTAGCATGCGGCTCCAGGTGGGAAGCACCGCTGCGGCCAGCTGGTCACAGCACCTGCACCTGCATGGTGATGCTGGCCTGCATGTGCCTGAGCCGTCAGACGGTTCTGTGCAGTGCATGTGTCGGTGCGGTTGCTGGTACTTGCGCATGCCCATTTGGTGGCTGCTGGGGTTGGGGCAGATATGCTGACATGCTGTGCTGTGCTCTGTGACGCTGTTGTCCTGCAGGCCGCTGGACAGCAGCAGCAGCAGCAGCAACAGCAGCAGCGGTGCTTCAGCAGCAGCGGGTGCTGGGCTGCAGTGTGTGCTACACACAGCTGCTGCTCATATGCGCAACTGTGAGTGCTGCAGCAGAAATGCTTGGTCGATCGGCTGCTGCAGGCCAAAGACAGCAGACAGCAGGCGGGGCAGGACTGTGTGCAGCTGCAGCAGTCCTTGCTGCAGCTGCTGGGGAGTGGCAGCACCAGCAGTTGGTCGTTGAGCTGAAGCACAGCAGAAGGCCCACGCAGAAGCTGTTGTCAAGCGCCGGCATCAATAGCAATTGCCTGCACCTGGACAGCAATGGCAGTGGCAGCGGCAATCGCGCCGGCTGCAGCAGCCGGGCGCTTGCAGGGGGCTGCACAGGCATGGGGCGTTGCACAGCAGCCGGCACGTCACCACTGGCACTGCTGCCCCAGGCGTGGCTGGGCCTGCGGGCAGCAGGGCGTCCACAGCCGGCTGCAGCTGCAGAGCATCACTCAGGGGCAGGGATGTCTGGGACCGCACACGCTGTGTGAGCCGCGCGCGCCCGTGAGGCAGACGGGCAGGCGCACATAAAGTCTGGCAGCAGCAGCAGCAGCAGCAGCAGCCTTGCAGAGGCGCAGCATGCTGAGCTCTGTCAGCGTTGGAGGGCAGCACGTGGCAGGGCGCACGCCAAAGCTGGCAAAGCAGCTTGACAAGTGAGTGTAGGCCTGCTGCTGCATATACTTGCTCACCTCACTTTATGTTTGCTTCCGCACATGAGCTCGGTGGGGCGAGTAGCACGTTAATAAACGGTGCTGCTGGACGACATGCTTGTGCTGGCCGTGGGACCATGCACCTGGTGCACTTGCGTGTGTATGGCAGCAGGTGCTGCTGTCAGCAAAGTGACAGGGGCGGGGGGAGGGGGGGCGCACAGTACTCAACTACACGTCATGTTCAACATGTGCTACCTTGTGTTTGCAGCACTGCTTTGAATTGCTGTGTGTTGTGTGCTGTGCAGGCTGCTGGCTATTGTTCTGGTAGTGCAGGGTGAGGACAGCAAACCTGCTTGGGCTGAGGCTGGCTTGTCTCAGTGGCTGTGCTGCGGGCGATGCTGCTGCTGGCTGCTGACTCACCAGCAAGCAAGCTGTGCAGATGGTGGCTGCAGCAGCTGTGCGAAATATTTTGCGGTGAGTGGTGGGCGGAAGCACATTTATCGTGCCAAGTTCAGACTGCTACTGGAGCTGTCAGCTGTGTCTGCAGACAGGACGTGCTTGAAGCCGAAATGGGTGTTAGCCTTGAACCGCAGCCCCTGCGGAGCCATCCCAGCTGTATAAGTAGCGATCTATCCTGCGCATAGTAGTGAGCAGTGCTGTCCCTTGTTGCTACCAGCATTCTGTTCAGGCGCGCAGCGAAACAACTTGAAGAGGTTGAGCAGCTTGCACAGTTTCAACTGCACGCTCCTCAATCTGCTAAAATTTAAAGACTTGTTTACTTGAACCGTGTGTTTGAAGGCAGGATGCTGGCCTTTCAAGCCAGCCTTGTGATGGTGACCTTGGCCGTGGTGGTGCTTCTGGCCCGCTTCTTCCGGCCCATACGTGCTTCAAACGTTCATTTGGTAAGCGCGACCTTTTTTGCCTGTAAGCGCAGGATGGACAGGGCCTCATGCAGCAGTAAATCACCGCGCAGAACAGGATGGCCTGGCACAGCTCGGTGCTGCCAGGCCCTGTACAGCAGCCGGGCATAAATGAGGCGAATCTCTGGCTTAAGCCATAAGTATCTAGCGCTTGCGCGATCTGCCAGGGAGGTGTGAAAGCAGCTGTAACGAACTTGGTCATACATGCTCCCAACTGCATTTGCTGAATTGTGGTACTCACATAAGTTTTCTGCCTGTCATCTCTGGTTTGTTTCTGCAGGGCCAGGCTCGCCCGGACGCGTCTGGGACGCCCGCGTTAACCATGCGGGCCAGCAAGAACATTGGGATGCCCCTTCTACCGCCTTCCAAAGCATCCGGTGGGTAGCAGCTCCTGCTCCTTGCTGTTGCTGCTGTAGGCCCAGCTGGCATGGCAGCAGAGTGTTATGATTTGCCACAGTTGTTGCAAAACGAACAGCGCAGTGGAGAAGCATAGACGCTGGATGATTCCTGCTGATCATTGCCAGCTGGTTGCACACCTTCCTGCTTGCATCCAACTCCCCCATCTTGGCGATGGCGTCGCACTGCTGCTTTTCATCCTGTGCTGCTGCTGCTGTGCTGCCACTGCTGCTGCTGCTGCTGCTTGCAGGCCCCTGGGTGTCTGGTGGTGTTGCAGCACCATGTCTGCTGTGCATCGTGGTGGTCATGCGGCTGCTGCCCTTCCTGGCCAGCAAGGTAAGCAGAGGCAGGGACACCATCTGGCTGCACAGATCGCTCAGCAATGCAGCCCGCTGCAGCAACGCAAAACAGCCATGTGCTGTGCAAGCATGCATGTAGTCGCAGCACAGGCGCTACGCAAGCACACTGCTGCGGTTGCACTCTTTCCAAAACATGACATATACAGTACACCGACCTGGGGCAGGGCCTCTAGCGCAGTGCAGGGCCTGCAGCGCAGATGCAGCCGGTCACCAGCGTCGACGTGCATGCATAGCGGTAGTACATGCAGGCTGACATGTGCCACGTCACTGCCGACACACTGCAGCATTGACAGCAGTTTACACAGCATGGCTGCGGACCAGACTGTCCTGCAATGCCTCTGCCTGCGCGTATGCGCTGTGCATTGCAGCGGCTGGTGCTTTCCTGGGGCTTCCCACAGCATGCTTTCCCTGCTGCGCATGCACCATTCACTGGCTGTCGCCATGCACTGCTGCCACCGACTGTGCTGCTGTGAGCTGCAGGCTGGCTGGGTTGTTGCCATGGTGTACGCCCTGATGCTCTGCAAGGCCTGCCTGCAGAGCTTCGTCCGCCGCCTGCACCTGGAAGCGTGCGTCATCCATCAGGCATCACGGAAGCTGCTCCAGGCCCTAAGCAGCTGCACGGCCCACCTCACCAAGTTCAACAACACCATCCAGCTAATGGGCAGCCGGGACCCGGCAACAACCAGCTGCTGCGCTGCTGTGATGCCAGGTCGACAGTGCCAAGTGTGCGCACGATGTTGTTGCCGATGTTGGTGATATTGATCAGCACGCCGCGGCAGTTGGTGTAGGTTTGCACCAGCTGCTGCAAGGCCTGCTGGAGGGTGAGCTGCGTCAGCTGCATAGTGTTGAATGAATCGACGAGCCGGCCGCTGCAGTTGGTGAAGGTTTGCACCAGCTGCTGTGATGTCTGCTGGATGGTGAGTTCTGTCAGTTGCATGTTGTTGAACCAGGTGATGAGCTGGCCGTTGCAGGTGATCGTGGAGCCCACCAGCTGCTGTGATGCCTGCTGGACGGTGGCTTGTGTCATCTGGAGGTTGGTGGTTGAAGTGCTGCGCTGGCAGCTGAAGTCGACAAGGGAGCGCAGCCGCCTGGTGGAATACTTGCTCAAAGAATGATGCTGCCCAATAGATGTACCATGCAATTTTTTTTGCACGTACATCTATTGGGCAGCATTATTCTTTGAGCAAGTGTTCACCAGGCGCTGCGCTCCCTTGTCAACTTCAGCTGCCAGCGCAGCACTTCAACCACCAACCTCCAGATGACACAAGCCACCGTCCAGTAGGCATCACAGCAGCTGGTGGGCTCCACGATCACCTGCAACGGCCAGCTCATCACCTGATTCAACAACATGCAACTCACACAACTCACCATCCAGCAGACATCACAGCAGCTGGTGCAAACCTTCACCAACTGCAGCGGCCGGCTCGTCGATTCATTCAACACTATGCAGCTGACGCAGCTCACCCTCCAGCAGGCCTTGCAGCAGCTGGTGCAAACCTACACCAACTGCCGCGGCGTGCTGATCAATATCACCAACATCGGCAACAACATCGTGCGCACACTTGGCACTGTCGACCTGGCATCACAGCAGCGCAGCAGCTGGTTGTTGCCGGGTCCCGGCTGCCCATTAGCTGGATGGTGTTGTTGAACTTGGTGAGGTGGGCCGTGCAGCTGCTTAGGGCCTGGAGCAGCTTCCGTGATTCCTGATGGATGACGCACGCTTCCAGGTGCAGGCGGCGGACGAAGCTCTGCAGGCAGGCCTTGCAGAGCATCAGGGCGTACACCATGGCAACAACCCAGCCAGCCTGCAGCTCACAGCAGCACAGTCGGTGGCAGCAGTGCATGGCGACAGCCAGTGATTGGTGCATGCGCAGCAGGGAAAGCATGCTGTGGGAAGCCCCAGGAAAGCACCAGCCGCTGCGATGCACAGCGCATACGCGCAGGCAGAGGCATTGCAGGACAGTCTGGTCCGCAGCCATGCTGTGTAAACTGCTGTCAATGCTGCAGTGTGTCGGCAGTGACGTGGCACATGTCAGCCTGCATGTACTACCGCTATGCGCATGCGCCTCCTTGACAGCGCATGTTCTTTGGCCACCAGTCTGCTGCTGCTGCTGGTGTTGACGGGGATGCCTGCCTTGGCGTTGGCAAGCTGCAATGCACAAAGAACAGTGCCTGAGGCTGAGCCAGCTGCCGCCCTGCCGCCCGTGAGCGGTGCAGCAGCTGCAGGCCCCGAGGTCGACGGGCAGCAGCAGCAGCAGCAGCAGCACGCCAGCGCCCAGCCGGTGCCGGGCATGCCAAGCCTGCAGCCGGCCGACGCTCCCCTGGCACCCAGCAGCAGTGGCGCCAGCAGCAGCGGCAGCGACGGTGGTGGCAGCAGCAGCATCCCCCATGTCACAGAGCTGATGGCCAGCCGCTGGCTTGGCGTCAGCGGCCGCAGCCAGCAGCCGCTCGCTGCACAACTCGCCGCTGTCAAGCAGCGGCAGCGGTGGCAGCGGCAGCGGTGGCAGCGGCAGCGGTGGCAGCGGCAGCGGCAGGGGCAGCAGCAGCAGCTCCAGTGTCGTGGAGCTGCTGGCCAGCCGCTGGTTTCGGTTCAGCGGCAGCGGCAGCGGCAGGGGCCAGCAGCAGCTGCACAGCGCCCAAGTGACCATCAGCAGCAGCACTGATGGCGGCAACGGCAACAGCAGCAGCAGCAGCCCCAGTGTGGAGGAGCTGCTGAACCGCTGCTGGATGGGTGGTCGCAGCAATCAGCCGCTGCTGCCGCTGCGCACGTACGGGTGCGCAGCACACTAAGCACACTGGCAGCAGCACCCCTGCTGCCGCTGCCGCTTCCTCTGTGTTCGCAACGTGGACAGACGCAGTAATGGGCAACGCCTATGCCGGCCAGCAGAGCCAGCAGCTGGCAGCAGCACTGCAGCAGCAGCAGCCCAGCCTCGATGTTGGGCCCAGCCGGCGTGGCGGCGAGGAAACCTATGTGATGAAGCCGTCCATGGCCCAGAAATCTGGCATTGCTGCATGGGCGTCGGCAGTGGCGCTGTAAGCAGCAGCGGCAGCAGGCGGCGGGGGTGGATGGCCCCAAGGAGGACTCCTGGGTGTGTGGGAGAGGTTGGGCCGGCAGCACTGCCGGCCAGCGAGCACCACTGTTGAAGGATGCTGCCAGCAGCTGCCGTGTGATCCGTGAGAGCGGTGCGTCAGATGGTCACCACTGTATGGTGAGGTTGGTCACCCTGGTTGGCCACCACTGGTTGGTCACCACTGGTTGGTATAGTTGACCGATGTGGTTGTCCCCAACTGTTGTGTTGCGTGTGGTGTTGGCCACACACACAGCGCTGCTTGTTGGTGCTGTCCTCAGCCTGTTGGCTGTGTTCTGTTCCAAAGCTCTGCTTGCGGGCCCCTGGGTGTTTGGTGGTTATGCAGGAGCCTGCCTGGTGGGCATTGTGGTGTTCATCCGGCTGCTGCGCTTCCTGGCTAGCAAGGTAAGAGGAGGCAGGGACACCATCTAGCGGCACAGAGCGCTGAGCATTGCAGGCCGCTGCAGCGACGCAGCACAGCCGTGTGCCGTGCAAGCATGCATGCAGTTGCAGCACAGAGCGCTACACAGGCACACTGCTACGGTTGCACTCTCCCCTAAAACATGACATATACAGTACACCAACTAGGGGCAGGGCCTCTAGCGCAGTGCAGGGCCTGCAGCGCAGGTGCAGCCGGCCACCAGCGTCGACGTGCATGCATAGCGGTAGTACATGCAGGCTGACATGTGCCACGTCACTGCCGACACACTGCAGCATAGACAGCAGTTTACACAGCATGGCTGCGGACCAGCTTTACCTGCATTGCCTCTGCCTGCGTATGTGCTGGGCATGGCAGCGGCTGGTGCCTTTCCTAGGGCTGCTCACAGCATGTTGTCCCTGCTGTGCATGCACCCATTGCTGACTGTCGCTATGCCCTGCTGCCGCCAACTGTGCTGCTGCGAGTTGCAGGCTGGCTGGGTTGCTGCCGCGGTGCAATTCCTGATGCTGTCCAAGGCCCTTCTGCAGATATTTGTCCGCGAAATAATCCTGGCATCCCTGGAACTGCTGCAGTACCAGAAGATGTGCAAGGCGCTCCTTCAGAACTTCATCGCCACCCTCCATTTGGCAGAGTGTGCTGTCAGGCTGGGTTCGCAGCGGCTGCTGCACTGGCTGCGCGAGTGCCAGGCCGAGTACACCAAGCTGTTCAACGCTATCCAGCTGCTGGTGCACCTCGTGATGTTCGTTGTGGCCCAGCTCATCATCTTCGTACACGCCATCTACTGGTCGGCGTACGTTATCATATTCGCAGCAGTGCAGCTGGTGCAGTTCCTGATGCATGGCACCTGCGAGCTCGCCAACCTCTTCGCCATCCTCAAGGCGGCAATACTCGCCCACCAACTCACCCTCCAGCAAGCCTCATGATGTTGATCAGCTGGCCGTTGACGTTGATCACCTGGTCGCTGCTGTTCATCAGGAGGGTCTGCAGGTGGTTGGATGTCGAGTGAATGGCGGCTTCGTTGGACTGAATGTTGGTGATGGATGCGGTCACCTGGCCACTGGACTACTGACTACTGTAGTCAGTAGTCCAGTGGCCAGGTGACCGCATCCATCACCAACATTCAGTCCAACGAAGCCGCCATTCACTCGACATCCAACCACCTGCAGACCCTCCTGATGAACAGCAGCGACCAGGTGATCAACGTCAACGGCCAGCTGATCAACCTCAACAACATCGTTGCCACCGTCCAGCACAACCTGCACACCACCGCCCTGGCATCACAGCAGCTGGCGCAGGTTGTTGACGGGCCACAGCTGGCCATGCACATCGCAAATTTGCAGGTAGGCAGCAGCAGCAGCAGCAGCCAGCAGCAGCAGCACCGGTGACATTGTAGATGCCTGGTGCGGCACAGCTCAGCAGCAACCTTCTCACTGCCCAAGACCTTCTCTGTGGGCTCAAGGTGAAGCGGGAGTTGTGCAAAGTTGCTGCGCCTAGCAGTACTCTGCTGCTCGGTGTATATTTCCCATCGTGTCAAGGAAGCCACCTATCATGCATGCTGTGCACTTGTTGTGGGTGTGAGCAACCAGCAGCAACGTCGAGCACCATCTGCCCTGCCAGTCAATCATGCTTTCAGCCTCTGCCACCCCGGCAGTACCTGTGACAAACCCCTGCTGTGCTCCTCCAACTCTGCTGTCACTCCTGACACCCCTGCTTTGTCGCTGACCTTGTGAGCGCAGGCACTGCAGGCACTGCAGGGAGCGCCTAACCACGAGCCCACCACCCTCGTGACCATTGCCACCATCACGGCCATGCAGAGCCGCGCGGAGGCGGCAGAGGGCCGGGCAGCCGCGGCGGAGCGGCTGAACGCGGCGCTGGTCAGCCAGGTGGAGGCGCTCACATCAGGCCAGGACCAGGCCAAGCAGGTGTGTGCGTTTGTGTGGGTGTGGGTGTGGGTGGGTGGGTCAGTCACCACATCAGATGTTGCCAGTCAGACCTGTCGCGGCTCCTCCATGCCTCGGCTGCGGCACAGCCTGCATGTGCTGCCTGCTGCCTTCTGTCCCGCAGAGTCCATCTTGCAAGTGTGCGCTGGCACATGGCAAGTCCTGCAGAATGTAGAAGCCAAGCCAAACACACCTGGGCTGTTTGCCGCAAGCATGGGAGCCTTGCACGGTTCCAATATGGATGGGTCTCACCCCAGACGCTGCATGAAACCACATCGTTGCTGACGGTGTGCACCGCACTGCTCTGCTGTCCTGCAGCAAGTGGTACTCTGCTTGGCAGTGTATGGTGATGCACCCACCTCGCACCGCGCATGCTGTTCAGGCACAAGACACACATCCAAACACGCCGCACCACCAGCCTGCAGGGAGCTTGGTTCATCCCCTGGTTGACAGGGTTGAAGGCGGCATCCCCAATCCTGCCGAGGGGCAGTGTCTCGCCTGCTTGACATGCACTTTTTCTGACTCTGCAACTGTCGCCCGCCGCCTGCTGCCTGCTGCCTGCTGCGCAGTGCGCGGAGCAGGCGCTGGCTGAGCGCGACGTGGTGGCAGTGGTGACGGCAACGGCAGCAATGGCAATAACAGTGCAGATGTAGGAAGTCACCAGTCCATGTGCACGCATAATCAAAGTACATGCAGGCTGACACACTGCAGCATTGACAGCAGTTTACACAGCTGGTGGCCTGCCAGCTGCAGGCGCTGCAGCAGAGGTCCATCACAATCTGCCTCTGCCTCTGCCTCTGCCTCTGGCGTGTCCACCTGTACGAGCGGGAGGTAGGTGCTGCCAATGGGGGTGTGTGCGGGCCATGCAAGCTGCTCAGATGCCGTGCCGAGGCGAGTGAGGCAGTTACGTGGTGTGAGTGGGGTCGGCCCATCACAACCGCTGCACACAGTCACACACTTGGGGTTGCCGTTGACAGCTGCGGCCCAGCTGATGCCATGACCTGCAGCCATCATGCTGCACTGCTGGGGGTGTCCTGGCACACCAATGCGCATGCGCCTCCTTGACAGCGCATGTTCTTTGTGCATTGCAGCTTGCCAACGCCACGGCAGGCATCCCCGTCAGCACCAGCAGCAGCAGCAGCAGCCTGGTGCCTGAGGCTGAGCCAGCTGCCGCCCTGCCTGGCATGAGCAGTGCAGCAGCTGCAGGCCTTGAGGTCGGGCAGCAGCAGCAGCAGCACGCCAGCGCCCAGCCGGTGCCGCACATGCCAAGCCTGCAGCCGGCCGACGCCCCCCTGGCACACAGCAGCAGTGGGGCCAGCAGCAGCGGCAGCGACAGCGGTGGCAGCAGCAGCAGCTCCAGTGTCGTGGAGCTGCTGGCCAGCCGCCAGTTTGGGTTCAGCGGCAGCGGCAGGGGCCAGCAGCAGCTGCACACCGCACAACTGACCATCGGCAGCAGCACTGATGGCGGCAACGGCAACAGCAGCAGCAGCAGCAGCAGCAGCAGCAGCCCAGTGTGGAGGAGCTGTTCAACCGCCGCTGGATGGGTGGCGTCAGCAGCCGCAGCAAGCAGCCTCTGCTGCCGCTGCACACCTACGGGTGCGCAGCACTGAGCACACTGGCAGCAGCCGGCAGCAGGTCAATTGGCAGCAGCACCCCTGCTGCCGCTGCTGGGTATGGTGTGGATGTTGCGACAGCTGTGGCTTGAAATGCTGCATCATGCTAGTGCAGCATCACCACTCCCTGGCTCTGCTGGCCGGCATCGTTGTCACCCAGCTTATTGTCTGTCCACGTGTCAGACACATAGGGAGCGGCAGCGGCCGCTGCCGCTCCCTATGTGTCTGACACGTGGACAGACAAAGAGCTGGGTGACGACGATGCCGGCCAGCAGAGCCAGCAGCTGACAGCAGCACTGCAGGAGCAGCCCAGCCTTGATGTTGGGCCCAGCCGGCGTGGCGACGAGCCCTCCAAGAGGCAGCGCTCCATGGCCAAGCGGTCTGGCACGGCTGCACGGGCATCGGCAGGGGCACCGTAAGCAGCAGCGTCACGGAACAAAATGACAACAGGTTGCTGCCCGGACATCAGCGGCTTGCACCTGATGCGCTGCTGGCCAGGTTGAGGAAGAGTGCCACATGGTGTTTGAGTGTGATGCTTACGAGCCGGTCCAGGCGCATTTTTGCATCTGTTTGATGAGTTTGGAGGTCGGCAGAACCCAGGTGGCTCGCCACACCCAGGGCGATGTTTGGCAGATTTTATGCAGCAAAGTCAGAGTTGTTTTGCTGCTTTCAATCTCAGTTGCTCACTGGTGCGTAATCATCCAGAATTGGCACACTGTGAGTCTGTTGCTTCTCAGTGATATTTTAGAGAGGAGGAGTTACACGTAGGCCGTTCGCCATCTCAGATGGCATGCATGAAATTGTCACTGGTAGTGCTTCTGAAGCTACTGACTCTCTGAGTTTCAAACCGAGTCTATGAGCTCTCTGAGCTTGTTGAGGTTGTGGTTTCTTTCGTTGATGGTCTCCTTCTGGTGTTTGTGGACCCCATGAGCCTTGTTTGGCTCCTTTGCGCGTGGGCCTGTGGCCCTATAGGGCTAGCTACTTTAAGTTTGGTAAATTGGTAATTTGGTATCGATTCTCTGGTGAGGTAGGATTGGTCTGTGGCTGATGGTCCTGGTTTGGCAAAGAAATATTGGTGTGCAATTAGGTGTGCTGTTCTGGTCATGCAGCAGTCCCATCACGTGCTGTGTTCTTTCTTCCTTGCAATGTGCAACATGTTTGTTACGACACCAGCGCTGCTGAGGTGGCATTGATGGCGATGCGAGGGATCAGTTGCAACCATTCAGGCTTGCCAATCAGCATGTTGCAGCACGTCATAGGTTTTATCACAAACAGATCATCAGGGCAAACCTAGTGATTTGCTCCATTCAAGCTACGTCTGGCGCTGAAAGGTCAGCTTGAGACTGTTTGCAACGTGTTATGTGGGCACACCAAACCCGCATGCACGCCCGGACGAGCCATAGCAACGCCACTGGCTGCGCTAGGGTTTGCAACTCGAGAAGTAAACAAACTCGCGTCATGCGTCATTTCAAGTCGGGTGCAAGCAGCAGAGCTTGCATGCGGGAGGGTGGTAGGTTGTGGGGCAGTCACTTGCATGCATGCAGTGCTGGGTCCTTTCACAACAGCAGTGTTCACACGGCACTACAGTTTATGTTGCGCTGCTGCACGAAGCAAGGCCAGCCAGCACCATGCTCAAGCACTGCTGGCTCTCCTCTGACAGCTAACCGTTAGCTCACAGGCTGCACAAGCTCACAGGCACTATGACATCCTTTCTGGTAAACACACGGCTGTTCCACAGCAGTGTACTGCATGCTAGTGCCGTGTCCTCACACAGCTGCGCACATGCATGCACCACCCAGAACATGACTCGACACCCACCCCATCAACCCAGGACATCCCACTTGGGCACATGCTGAGCCCCTGCTGCCGCAGCGCCTCCCTTCACGACACTGCCAGCACCAGCACTTCAACCAGACCCTGCTGCTACAGCAGCAGCACCATCTGCAGCCTCTGCTGCTGCAGCGGCTGCTATTGTTGCTGCCTTGGCCGCCGCCTCTGCTGCAGCTGCAGCAGCCCCAGCTGCTTTTGCTGTCGCTGCAGCAGCATTCGCTGCAGCCCTGGCGGCAGCAGACGCCTCTGCTGCCGCCTCAGCAGCAGCTGCCGCCTGCGCTGCTGTTGTTGCAGCAGTGACAGCCGGCTTGCTGCTGCTGGCACTGGCTGCAATGCTGCTGCCCTCGTCACTCGTTGCGACTGCTGGTGCTGCTGCTGCTGCTGCTGCCGGTGACGCGGCCACCTCAGTGAGGTGCGTGGCACCATGTTCACTGTGGGTGCGCGTGACACTGCTGCTGTGGCAGACGGCCGTCACAGAATTTGTTGGCTCTGCTGCTGCTGCTGCCATCCTTGAGTGAGCGAGCGCAGCAGCATCTACATCAGCGGGCACATCAGGCTGGCCACAGTTGCTGCTGCTGCTGCTGCTGCTGCTACCATAATTGAGTGAGCGACAGTAGTCCTCAACGGCAGTCCTCATAGCCCCCTCGAACTCTTGCAGAGTTTGCTCTTCAGCTGCCAGCATTGCTGCCACAGCAGCACTGCTCATCCCGCCCTCCCCCAGGACCTTCGCCCGTGGCCATGGCTCGTAGGCGACTGAGAACTTGCTGACCCTGCCATGGCTGCTGTACCTGCCCTGGTGTGTGACAGCCTGGCTCTTCCAGTACACATACCCCCAGGGCACATCAGGCCCTACGCCGGCGCCGTGGTAGTCCATCTTACGGACGATCAGCTGACCAAGCTGACACGTGCCAGCGTCATCCTCTGGGCTACCGCCATAGAACTTGAGCACGCCTTGCGCAGGGTCGAAGCGAAGGGCGTCTGCTGTGGGGCTGCGGCATGCTGTGGTTGTTTCTATGCCGAGTATACCAGGCAGCTGCCCAGACTGCAGCAGTTGCTTTGCGCGCTGCCAGGCTCCATCCAGAATCCCCTTGTGGTAGAACTGCATGCAGTTCAGACAAAAGGCAAGGGACAGGGACAGGATCACTCACGTGAGTTGAAGAGGGTATGCTGTGGGCACTGCTTAGGCCCTGTTGCAGCATGCTGTGCTGGGCTACCCGCATGCGATGCAGGAGGGCCCCAGCACAGGCAACCGCATTGCGGTGATGACTATGTGCTGATGCCTGGGCATAAGCCATAAGACTGTTGGTGCGCTGCTGGCATCCAGGCCGCGGAAGAGCCGCGGTGCAGGTTCGGGACAGCTGCAGCCAGCTAGGTCCAGTGAACAGGCTCCACAAAGGAGAACAGAGTGTACCAGACTAAAAGAGTCTGAACTGCACAAGGAAGCACCCAAGTGGAGGCCTACGGGCCTCGGCTTGCAGGAATGCAGTGAGTGAGCCTGTGCACAGCATGCACAGCAGGCATATGCCAAAATAATGCCACCTGAAATGGCAAAAATCCTACATGCAAAATTAATCCCTCAAACCCAGGCAGCGCAGCGTTGTGGAACAGCTGGGCATTGGCATGTGGCACTCACCAGCATCCACTTGCCCGTGTTTGCAAAGTCAGTTGCAGAGCACTGCTCCAGGAACGCACCATCAGCGTTGCTGTCTGGTGCATTCATCCACAGGACTTCTTTGTCATGCTCCTCACTAGGATTCTTGTCAGGGTCTCCATACCAGTCATCATCAACAGCATCGTCATCACTGCAATTGCTGCTGTTGATGATGACTGCCTCAGTGCTGCTGCAGCCGCTGCTGCGGCCGCCAGCTAGGGCGCTGCTGCAGCCTGTACTGCTCACAGAATTGCTGCTGCTGTGGCTGTGGTTGCCGCTTCCAACGGGGTTGGAGCTGCCGCTGCTGCTGCTGTCATTGTCAACACTGCTGCTACTGCTGATGTCACTTTCTAAACTACTGCAGCTGCTATCGCTGCTGTAGCTGCTGATGCCGCTGGTGCTGGCACTGCCGCTGCTGTTGTCCGAGGCAGCTCCTGCGCAGATACTAACCCTTGTGCCTCCTTTAATGTTTTGGTGTGTTAAGCGCACACTAATAGGGTTGTGATGCAGTACGATGCTTCGCACTGGCTGACTCTGGCTTACATGGCATGCTGCAGCAGCAGCACAGGGCAGCTTGGGGAGGCATGGCGCTAGCAGGGCTGATGTACCGCTGCTGGCAGCGGAAACAAAAGGAAGTGCTGCGTGAGGCATGATAAAGAAGTAGCGGGCAGCAGGCATGGACGTGCACGCCTGCAGAAAGTACTGACCAGCAAGGACCTGCTGCTTAGCGCTGCTCAACGCGTGACGGACAATTTGTTAAGGTTAACGAATGGTTCTAAATTCATGCGGTGCTTTGCATGCGTTCAGCACACAGGACAACTGCTGGCGTCGTGATTTGCTCAGAAGATGGAAATCTAGGGCTTCATGCAGTCAAATCAAGGGTCTGCAGCTACAACATTCACACTGTTCCGTTTCAGACAAGTTTGCTGAACTTTCATAGTATAAGATTTTGCTCGCTCTAAAGCCGCACCGCAGGCACTGAATTGACAGAAATTGGGCTTTAGACGATCACGATCGTTGCATTCCTGACGAGCTGACAATGTGAACCATAAGGTAGTTTAAAATAAGTTTTCAAAAGTTTACATGCACAATGCATGCCCTTGGTGCCCAGAGCACATCTGCTGCAGGTCCAGTGGTGCTGCAGGCAGCATGCAGCGTCACCTGCCTGTCCTGAACAACAGCGACAACGCTTGAATGGAAACGAAACTGCTGCCCTCTGTGCAATTTCACTACTCAGGAGGTGCTTGCACTGTAGCAGGTGCAGCCTGGCGTGTGTGACGTCAGAGGATGCAGGGTTCTGTCAGGCTGCAGTGGCTGCACTTGAACACGCCCTTATGCTCCGTGATCACGTCGCATGCGAAGTTTTGTGCTGCACCCTTATGCTTATTGCTAGCGAAAGATCATCTTCTCCAAGTGCGTCACGCGACCGCGCACGTCCGACCCGGGCAGTGCCGGCAGTTTAAACTGCCTGTCCCCCTCCAGCCTGCTGAGGGGCCTGCTGTTGCTGCTGCTCAGGTAACTTTCAGTTGTACACAAACTCGTTTCAAAAATGGGTTCAATTCTACTTCAATTTACTTTCTTTAAGCGAGCAAACCCTCCACATCCAACCTGGCCAGTCACAAGTGCTGCGGCAACGGCCATCACACATGTGGCAACACACACCTCTTGCAAGCAGCAGGGCCGCATCTACCGGCGCGGGCTCAGCCCGCGCAGGACAGCCACGGCTAGAGCAGCAGCACCCGCCAGCACAGCGGCAGGGACACCCACCGCCAAACCAACCTTCCGCCCTAGCCCCATGCCACCAGTGACGCCTCCTTCATGCTTGGCACCAGCCGCAGCGGCACCAGCAACGGCAGCAGCAGTAGCAACAGCAGCTGCAGCGCCAGCAGGCTTGTGACCAGCTGCAGACGCTGCTGCAGGTGGCTTATAGTCGTCCAGCGATTCATACTCGTGCAGGGCTACCACGGAGGTGTCCTGCAAGCAGTGCAGGACGGGAGTGCAGGCATGTTTCTAATCTAGGTGGCCAGCAGAACAATCAAGTCACGGCCTTCCTGGGGGCCTATCGTCTCCAGAAGTCTTGATGACTGCATACCCACAGGCAGGACGATCAAAGTTGAGATAGTACAGCAGAAAGTGCTGCTGCAGTGTGTCACACAGCACGCAGCAGCACATTAGGCAGCATGATGCTTGCAGGAGGACTGCAGGCAGCTGGCACCAGGCATACCTGCATCTCAAGGGGCGCCTCTGCACGCCCGCCCAGGTGCTTTGCCAGGAAGTGGTCGACCCTGCTGCAGAAGTCCAGCCTGTTGGGCGGTCGAGCAAACCCATGACCCTCATCTGCAGCACCAGCGGGGCGTCAGGTTTTGGTGCTCGCAATGCATTGCTCGACCGGCAAAGCCATGGCCCTGGCTAGCGCGGCACGTGACACAGCCGGCGTTGAGGCGGCACAGCAGAGGACTGCAGGTGGAGGCACAGGCGTGGTTGCCTAAAACGTGGAGGCGCATCACCGCTGTTGCATTCCTTGGTTGAGAGGTTTTACAGTATGACTGTCGAGTGGGCTGCAGGCAGTGCCTACGCCCAGCAGGTGCCTTGTGACAGAAGCGAAGACGTGCTCAGGTACACACCTTCGTACAGGAAGTACTGCACCTCCAGGCCCTTGTCCCTGAGCGCGTTGTAGATCTGGTCGCTCTCTGCACGCTTCACGCGGGGGTCGTTGGCACCCTGCGCTATGACCAACGGCGCACGCATGGCTGGCGCGTGGTACAGCGGGGAGATCCTGCAGGGATCGTTTGCGACACACATGTTAGTCAAACATGTCACAGTTTGAAATAAATTCGTAACAGCGGCGAGATCCTGCAGCCATGCACGGCGCAGGGATTGGCGGCGGACCATACGTTCGCCAGAAAAATAATCAAAGGCTGAAATGGTTTGCAGCACATGCGCCAAGCGTAACACTGCTAAGCAGAGCTTCATCACTGCTGCGCCCCTGCGGCAGGACTAACACCGGTCACCTGCACGCTGGTGCACAGCTCCCAAACTGCAGCAGTCACTTGCACAGGAGAACGGGTCCATGGGCCATCAGCATACCCTGCTGTGATGTGGTCTGCGCGCTCACCTGCGGTTCAGGTCGTCGTCGGTCTCTGCATCGCCGATCCGGTCGATCAGCAAGCGCTTCGCGGGCGCCCAGTACGCGGGGATGGTGCCCAGCAGAGTGCGCACATGGCTGGGCCCAACGATGTCGACCCCGCAGCAGTACAGGCCAGGCGTGTAGGCCAGTCCTGCGAGGCAGGCATAGCTGTGGCAGGCAGGCAGGCAGGCAGGCAAGCAGCGGCGTCAAGTGATGTATGCAACCCAGGAGCACCCGCTGCACCCCACCGCCAGCACATGCCTGCTTAGCAGCTCCTAGAGCAGCAGGGTCTGCGCATGTCTGCGGACACGGCATGCTGTGCCCAACGTGTGAGCGCAGCTAAGAACTGCGGCCGAGCCCTGCAACACACTGCTCAGCAGGCGAATCCTGGGCGGTGGGTTGCAGCAGGTGGCGGGCACAGAGGTCGTTGGCAGCAGAAAAGAACCAAACAGCAGCAGCAGCAGCAGCAGCAGCAGTCGCCTGAAGCTACATGCATGCCTGCATGTGCAGTATGCTGCACCACTGAACTACATGAGGAGGCTTGTGTTGCCATTCAATTCAAGGCAGCACCACTGATTCAACAGATGCTCGACACTTGCCAACACCTCTACGAGACACTGCAACTTCTGCAGCTCACCCGCCCCTTGACACCAGAACAGACCCACATGCTCACCCGCCATAGCTGACGCCGTAGATGGCCACACGCGACCTGTCGGCAATGCCAGCCGCCACAGCCCAGGCCACGGCATCGCTAAGGTCGTGCTGCATGGTGCCCACGCCCCACTGCCCGTCGCCCAGGTGCAGGAAGCGCTTGCCAAAGCCGCTGCTGGCCCTGAAGTTGACCTGTAGGCAGCAGCAGGGCGCCTCCGTGTGTGATGGAGATGTGCGTGTGTGTGTCTCCGTGTTTTGTGTGGTGCAGAAACCACTTGCATCCTCCGGGCTGACACTTCTTTGGTCTGCCTCAACATGTGCTCGGGAGGCAGCTGAAAGTACGGACGGTGTGATGAAATTGCCGGCACCCTTCATGCGCTGCAGGTGTGCTCTGCGCTGGTCTGTGCGATCACATGCAGCAGTACAGCCGAAGCACAAGCGCAAACACACACCTGCAGTACTGCATAGCCGCGGTTGGCAAACCACTGCGCTGTTGAGTCCAGCCCCCACACGTCCCTTCCCCAGGGCCCGCCATGCACAAACAGCACCATCGGCAGGTTGAGCCCTGACACTGAACCCCAGCCCTCAGAGCCTGGGTCTAAGGGTTCAGGGTTTGGAGGCAGCAGGGACTTGGGGGCACCACGCAGGGGTGGGAGGGTGAGGTAGGATGGCAGGGTGATGCCGTCCCGTGCTTGCAGCAGGACTGCAAAGGCAGGCAGGCAGGTAGGCAGGCAGGCAGGCAAGCAGGCGGGCAGGCAGGCAGGCAGGCAAAGTGATCATGGAAGCGCGCATTGGAGCAGTCAAGGGAGGCTAGGTTGGGTAGGAGGGCAGGGCAGCGCCATCAAGGCTTTGCCGGAGCACTGCAAAGGCAGGTGTGCACGGCAGCAGCTGCACAGCAGGACAGCACGCCAGCATCGTCGCAGCAGCCAGGGAGGCAGGGGCAGGGGGAGATGGCAGGCACCACGCCAGCAAGGGTATGCAGGATGGCAATGCACTTCCTACACAGGCGAAGGTGCATGTGGCACACAGCAAGGACGGCAAAATGATTGTGCAGATGGACGCAAGATGTTGTTCAGGCTGGCTGGTGCATTTTGCTGCTTGTCACTTGTAGACAAACCCGGGATTGCCAGCGACCCAGGCAGCAAACAGAGAGTAGCCTAACAAGAGTGCAGCATTTGACAAGCGCATCCTCAACCGCCTCCCTTGCCCTGCTTTGCCAGCAGTGTTGCTTTGCACACGTTGTGGAACGATGCCGCTGTCAACCAAAGCCGGGGAGCCAGCTTCTACTGCCTTAGCATGCTGTTACCACAAGCTCATGCCGGACTTGCCGCAGGTGCTGCCTTGAGCTGGCCAGTGTGGCGTGCTAAGACGGCGAGGCATGCCTCAAGCGGACACATACCTGGGTGTTTTCTGCCCAGCGTGTACTTGCTGAGTTCAGGCCTGTTGACAAAAAGGAACTGCAGCGTCCCAGCAGCATCCGCGCCATCTTCGGCAGCAGACCTGCAACGCAACAATCACACCAACAGCGGCTTGTGCAGGAGAGCTAAGACAACAGCAAGCCATCTATCCTGCAAACGTCGACGCTAACTTGAGGCTGCAACTGCGATTGCAAAATCATCGAGCCTGGTGACAGAGGCGGTGGCAGCAGCACCCATATGACAGCAGTGCGTGTCAGCTCGATTAGTCCAAACAAAAAGGGTATGATGCAAACGTGCTAAGCAACACTAAACACAAGCCGCAGCCTGAGTGCCGCACCGGTCATACACGTAGTACTCTGTGGGCGCATCGTCCCTGCTGTAGGCCACCAGCCACACGCTGCCATCATTGGAGCGAGCCTCGACTGCCAGGTCAGCATCGGGGCCCTTGAACGACAGCAGCGTCTGGAAGTCTGCCTGCAGGGAGGACTCCAGCACCTGCACAGCCACAGCCGTCATCTGGTGTGAGGCAGTGAAGGAGACCAATGCCCAACACAACACAGCCACAGCCGTCATCTGGTGTGAGGCAGTGAAGGAGACCAATGCCCAACAAACACAGCCACAGCCGTCATCTGGTGTGGGGCAGTGAAGGAGACCAATGCCCAACAAAACACAGCCACAGCCGTCATCTGGTGTGAGGCAATGAAGGAGACCAATGCCCAACAAACACAGCCACAGCCGTCATCTGGTGTGAGGCAGTGAAGGAGACCAATGCCCAACAAAACACAGCCACAGCCGTCATCTGGTGTGAGGCAGCGAAGGAGACCAATGCCCAACAAACACAGCCACAGCCGTCATCTGGTGTGAGGCAGTGAAGGAGACCAATGCCCAACAAAACACAGCCACAGCCGTCATCTGGTGTGAGGCAGCGAAGGAGACCAATGCCAACAAACACAGCCACAGCCGTCATCTGGTGTGAGGCAATGGCCAAAAAAAACAGGCCAGCAATGCGGCCCAAAAGTTCAAGGCAATGCGCGGCCGCCGCTGCAGCGTGGCCACCAGCACGCTGTGCTGACGTCAGCTCAGTGCAGCACAGCAGGCCATCACTGCAGAGGCCTCACCTGCCACTCCTGCCGCAGGTAATCGAAGCCAACCGCCAGCGGCTGCCACTGCAGCTTATCCACCAGCACCTGGCCCACATCACACCTGTCCAAGCTCGCCAGGCGGGATAGCACTACCGGGCCACTGCTGCTGCTGCTGGGTTCGACCCCTGCAGCTGCTGCTGTAGTCGCGCTGTGAATTGCTGCCACAGCACCACCAGCCGGAGTGGGCGGGGAGGTGTCAGCAGCACCAGCAGCAGCAGGTGCTGCGGCAGGGTGGAGTGCCAGCAGCTGCAGCTCTGTGGTGTCCCTGCCCAGGGAGGAGGTAACATAAATGGATCTGCGGACACCAAGCAGAAGTTTAGGACATGTATGCGCAAAAGTGTCGTCCAGCGCAGCCAACTACAGCCACGCAGGTGGATGCTGAGGGGGTTGTATTGCTGCCCAACCACACACACCTCCATATGCACTCCTGTGCATGCATGCAGCGCTGTGTCTTATCACACATGTACCTGTCGGGCGTGTTCCTGTCACTGCTGCGTTCCGGCCAGTGCAATGCTTCTGCGACAGTGCCGCACCGGCCATCCCCTTGGACGCCCTACCACCTGCCCCTGTGCTGCTCTCATCGATGCCATGCAAGCACAGCCCACCAAGCAAGCTTGTAGCAGCTGCTGCAGTCACAGCCGAGTGTCCCGCAGACCTGGGGGTTGGTGTATCACCCGACGCAGCTACTCACATGTGCCGCATGCACCCCATCACCCGATCGCCTGACCAAACAACGACGCATGTCCTGCCGTGTCACCTGCCGTCCTTCGCAAAGCACACCACCCGGCCCTCCTCCTCCTGCGGCCAGGTGACCACGTCGTGCCAGGCAGCGCCAGCGTGCCCCCGCCGCACGCACAGCGTCTTGCTGCCGTCGCCGGGGTCCACGACCAGCGCTGCACGCACTTGGAAGGCTGCGTCCGCATACCACGCCACCACATTGCCTGCGCGCGACGAGTCAAGCCACGGCTGCACCTGCTCAATACCGGTCGCTGGCAGCGAGCGGCTCCCACGTACTGGCCGGTGCAGCAGGCGCGCGCGCGCGCACTTGCGATGGTTCCATCAGCACCAGCAGAACACGGCCACAGGTGCGATGCAGGGGATGCGGCGCCGCTCACGTACCTGGGTTTTCTGTGTCCAGCACAAGCTGCCCCGAGCTGAGGTTGAGCCGGTACATGTCGAAGCAGCGCGGGTCACGCCGGTTCAGGCCCACCAGCACCTGTTCGATACCGCATGCACACAGCAGACGCAGGCGCCAGCAGCAGGCCAGCTCACGGGCGCCAGCAGCATCGCCGACAAAATGCAGGGCGCAAAGCCCGGCTTGGCTGTACGTGTGCTGCAGGCTAGCTGATGCCAGAGGAGCGCGCCACAGCTGCTGCGGCTGCTGCTGCGGCCACGGCATGTTCACCTACTGAGCTTCATCACAATGACCACGTCGGCTTTGCACACACTGTGGGCCATCAGCCACAGCCCGCAGTTTCTGCCAGCTGCAGCTGCAACTTGCCTCTCCTGGGTGGGCAGGGTTGGTGATGATGTTGTCCGCCCGCACTCCCTGAAGCAGCAGACAGCAACAGTAGGCACACAGCATGCAGGAGGCGCTGGTCGGTGAGTTGCAGCTGCTTGGCTCGGTCCACCAGAACACCCTGGCACAAACAGAGGGGAGCCGCCACAGCATGTGCAAAGGGGCACAGTTTGCTGAAACACCAGAAACAGCAGACATGCAGCGCTGCTCGCTCGGCTGTCGCCACGCTAGTGTCGACACGGAGACAGGGAGCTCTTGTTGTTCTGCAGCGGCTATTGCTGTAAAAATGATGCTTGCTCCTCGTGCAACGCAGTGTTGGGCGACATCTGCTGCCGCTTCCGCAGCTGCCGCAGGCCCACCTTGAAAGGTGTGAGGTCCCTGGCGGGGCTGCTGCTGTCCACTGCTTGCACATACAAGTGCCAGTCCTCGTCACCACCCACATCCTGCAAAACACCAGAGCAGCACAGGGTGGGCAACTGCAGACAGGTGTGCAGGTTTGCGGTGCCACATGTACCGCTGCCAGCTGAAATCAAGTACACACTGCCCGACGTAAGACAAGGATGCTGTACTGACAGGAGCATGGCAAACAGCTGCCGATGTTGCTGATGCGCATAGCTGCGGCAGCCCAGGCAAGGAACACAGAGAGCGGTCAGCGGTGGTTTGCAGGTGTTCAGCAGGCATGCAAGCATCGGCACCCTACATTAGCCATTTTAGTTGGCTCAGGATGCTGCCTCTGCTGGCAGCTGGCATCGCAGCGCCATGAACATGCAGCGCCTACTGCAACATGGTTTACGTAATCACGGGCTGTGCAGCTGCTGCTAGCTGTCAGGCTGGCCTGGCCATCTCCCATGCCGCATCGGGACCGGGGGGGGAGCATGCTCAGAATGTTGCATGCATGCGCACATCCAAGACTGACAAAAAGCAGCAATACACGTGACACATCAGACATCTCCAGAACTGCCCAAATATCATCAATACAAAACGAACACCTTGATGACGAATCAGCCATGGACAAAACGCTGCGCAACTTTCAGCGCAACCAGGCAGGGATCTGATCTCAGCAAATATCATCCTCTGAGCAGAAGTAGCAGGCAATCAACATGAAGTGTGACAAAGACTCAACTTCTGCACCACAACAAGGACATCCTGAAGTGGAGTTAGCTCTGCGACCGCCAAACTGACTAGTACGCTCATGTACACACAGACAACCCATACGAACACGCAACAGCAATCAATACCACGTGAATTGCCACTGAACGCAAGTACGCCTAGTCTCCTGAAACCATAGCATCAACATGAGAGGATGCACATGAGCCACATACCGACTCAGAGTGGAGTGTTCCAACGTTCACATGCAATCCTTCAGCATGTAGTGTCTTGACCTGCTGTTGACATGGCTCTTGCACGCACGGCTGACCTGGTGTGCTCACCTGCAGGAAGATGCTGTCTTCCGCCCACTCGTACAGCCGCACGCCTCTGTGGCTGTCGTGCGTCACCATCACATCCTCGTCAGCACCAGCAGCAGCAGCAGCAGCAGCACCTGCGGCACGCAGCAGGCATTTGGCCTGCACCTGCTCACCCCTTGCAGGAAGCTGTACCGCTGCGGTGTGTACTCCAACATATGTTCTAGTTCTAGTATGCAATGCACTCCATGACATTTTCTAGTATGCAGTATTGAAAAAAAGGTTTGTATGGCATGCTGGCCTGGCGCAGCTGCTGCACGCCTGGAGCACTGCTGGTGCAGCTACACATCACCACACACGCTACTTTTGAACATGCCAATGCTAGCCTAGCACCCTCTGCTGCTGCTGCTGCTGCTGCTGCAAGCTCACCTGCAGCCTGCCTGTGACGAACCCAGACGTTGAGCACATCCTTGTCGGGTGAAGGACGCAGGTAGGAGATGCGGCTCCCATCAGGCGATACCTACAGGCCAGCAACCACACAATCTGCTGTTGCATCAACGAACGCTGCGTAGTATGTGTGCTGCAGAGATAATGGTACTTTGCTTGTGAATTGAAGGGCTGCTTACTGGGTGCTGTTGTATGCAGCATGCTGGCGCCTTATGCCAAGCGGAGGGGAGCCAGGTGAGGCAGGAGCAAGATGTACATGCCAGATGCATGCATGCCTTGCTGCTGCCGTGAATTGGAGGGCTGCTACAGCGGTCTGTGGTTTGGCATCTGGGCTGTAGCGTCTTGCTTTATGATGGGGTAACTAGCATCATCTGCAGCAGCTGCTGGCGCATTGTCCAAGCATGGTCATTGTAACGGAGTGTGTGGGCCATCAGCAGTTTTACAACAGCAAGATAGCTGCTTGGAGCCAGGGTCTGACAGCTGCTGGGCCAGCTATGGTGTGTCGCAACAGGTAGCATGTGCTGCAGTGCAGCGCAAGCAAACATGCTGCTGCACCAGCTTACCTTGGCACTGGAGTAGAGGGGGTTGCCAAGCAACACTTGCAAGGGTATCAAAGGAACGTCCTGCAGTTGAAAGTCCTGACAGCTTTTGAATCCATGGCTTTGCGGGATCGTGTGCGCTGTGGTTCCCCTTTTGGATGCTGTGCCAGGCTTCTTTGCTGCAGTTGCTGAAGTAGGCTGGCAGTTCTACAGCACGTGGCCGGCAAGCAGAGCCTACTGTGCACGACATGGAAACACGAAGTCGTGCAGCAGATTCGTGCCTGATCACCTGCATTTTGTTGCGTCTCGGCACTACAGTGTCCGGTAAGTCTTGCAGCAGGCATTACAACGCAGTAAACAGTAATATATGCTAACATACCTACGCACCTCCACACACGTGCGGGCGGTGCGTATCGCTGGGTCCTCGTGAACCCTAGGCCAATGAGAGATTGGACACGAACTTCCCAGGGCTACGTACACGAAAATCCATGTCTCCAGGACTTTGTGCTTACTGGATATACAGCGTACTGGTATGCTGCTCCCTTTCTGTAATGCATCCGTGGTTCAGCACTTCCATCACATGTGTTAACGCCTGTACACCTGTACCGGCTGCAGGTACCTGCAGGTAGTGCAGGTACCTGCAGGTAGCTGCGGCAGAATCAGCCATGCTGCATAACGCAGTCACTGACTGATTGCAGAAACGCCAAGTCACTGCTGGCTGCCCTGCGCAATAGCCCTGCAAAAGCAACGACTGTCAAATCCAGGGTACACGCATGAAAGGGCACAGCACCAGCACACGTGCACGTCGGCATTGCTGACAACTGGATTACCCCGCACTGCTGTACACATGTGCCATTTTCCAGCACATGCAGCACAACTCCATCACCGCCAGCACCAGAGCCACCAGCTGCCTGCGGCTGTTGCTCCTGCCAGCCTGCTGCGCCAAATGCCACAAGTGCCACAACCGCACATGTTGTGAGGTGATGTGGTAATGTATGAACGAGAAATACACCAAAATCTTCTGAAAATCAACCTGACACCTCACTGTTTTGAGCCGACAACAGGCTTCAAGGCCAACACAGCAGACCCCAGGAGCCAAAACCCTTCAGTGCACGAGATGCCCGCACCGGCGCCTCATCACTGTGCCTGCAACCCAGCAGTGCACGCATGGCCCTGCACACCCATGCTGTGTCCAATTCTCAGCAATGTGCCAGCCTCAATGCATGGCATATCCAGTGTGAAACACCTCACTGCGCACTCGCACCGCCATCACTACAACTGGCAGCCACTGCGGCAGCAGCAGCAGCTGGCCACTGCTCCTTCCATCCCTGCTCACCAAATTCCATGCGCGGAAACGGCTTCACACCTCTCTTGGATGCCGCTGCCTGCATTTCTGCACCAGCCTGCCATATGACACCTCATCGTTGTTAGTAACACACGCGTCAAGGGCCTCCTGGGTGCCCACCAACACCAGCAGCTGCTGGCCCTGCTGATGGCTGTGTACAGCAGCCGCCGCTGCAGCAGAACCTGCCTGCTGACATCTCCAGCGGCATCAGCACTATGGGAACTCCCCACCTTGGGACTGCTGTTGCAAGCCGTGGCAAGGAGATGTGCAACTCATGAGTGAGAGGCGGCACAACCCAGCAGCGTAGGGCTGAAGTGATGGTTTGCATCGTAGAGAGATCATCCAGAAAAATGCAGGCTCAACGAGGTCTCAACTGGCTACTGTGCTGGGCTGTTCCTGGATGTCTAAAGCGAACATTGCATGCAAAGGTAACTGACTGCAATGCACTTCAGCATTGGTGAGCACCGCCGCTTTTCACGACGGACCGACAAGAACAACTCAGCAGGCCATGAGGCTGCCTGTCACAGAGCTCACATACAAAAGTGATGCGTGCGTGCGCAGCCACCAACGCGTGTCGCACCTTGTGCACGGTAACTGCCCATGCATGCTGCAGCTGCTTGCCCAGCTCCTGCAGCTCATACTGCACCAAGTGTGGCCGGCCCTTGCTGCTGCCGCGTGGCGGGTACCTGACCGTCAGCATGGCCCTGGCGTCGGCCACGGAATGGACCACGCCCAGGTCCCTATTGAACACGTCACGCTGCAGATCGTTCTTCAATGCATGACCCTGTTCCCGACCCGCCAAACTGGAGTCCACGGTCTGCGCTGCTGCTGCGTGCTGCCGTACATGCGGTGCAGCTCTGCCTTGCTGTAAGCTGGTGGGTTCAGCACTGGCTGGAAGCGCGGGTTGAGCGCTGCTGTGCTGCAGGCGAGGTATGCCCGCTTCGTGGGTGACAGCACCTGAGGGCGTCGTGCAGCAGGCCAGGCGGGTTGCACTGAGCTGAGCATGCGGGCAGGCATGGCACCAACAGCAAGCAGCAAAGAGAAGGGAGTCTGGACGCAGCGCTGCTGCAGGCAGGCTGTTGGCCGCAAAGTGCGTCATGATGTGCGAGCCTGTGCCTGCATAGCGTGTGCGGCGTGTGAACAGCCTGAGAGCATGCGTGTACGTCGCCACACTGTGGTGGAACAACACACCCTCGGCACCCAAGAACAACACAAACCCACTGCTGCACACACCTGCACGTCTTCGGGACGGTACATTCGCGCCAGCTGCGCGACTGCCTCCTCCAGCAGATCAGCGGTTGCCTGTTGCGCTGCTTCATTGTGTGGCCCGCTGTCCGGGAGCCGCACGAACAGCGCGTCGCTGGGCAGCGGCTGCTGCTGCGACTTAGGGTTCCTGGGCAGCTCTGCAAGTTCTGCTGCCAGGTCCTCGGCAGGGCTGCTGGGGTCTATGTCCCAGGTGATGATGTCAGGACGCTTGCCTTGTCACAGCAAAAGCATGGAAACACGAGCACAGATACAAAGGAAGCTAAATAGTGTGCGATGGGACAGATGGCAACATGCATATGCCGTCGCCGTGTATGTGATGATGGCTGCTGAACAGTGAATGACATGAATGGTTGCTGTGCGTAGTGTTGTGTGCCTAGCGGCTCCGCAACGCAGGTGAGCATGGTGTGATCCCTGACATGACGATGCAATGGTGGTGGTCAGCGCCAGGCACCGCACAGCTGCCGCCAGTCTGCCGCTGCCCCAGCGCCTTCACCTCTGTTGACCGGACCGGCCAGCTGCGCCTGCTGCGCCAGCGCCTCACCTCTGTTGACCGCATGCTGCTGCCTGCCGCGCTCCTGAAGATCTGCTGCAGTTGGATGCTCGGCCACAGGCCGGCAGCCAGAATCGCAGCAAAGGGCCGGCCTGGGCCGATGGGTGCCAGCTGGTCAGGGTCCCCGACCAGCAGCGTTGACGTAGTGGGCACGCTGCAGAGGCATAGGTTGATGCGGCACAGTGTGCGAGTGAATGCGGCAGGTTGGTGCGAATCTGTCAGCTTGATTCATCATATGGGGGGAGCGCTGATTGCTGTCAGCCTGCATAGTAATGGTGCAACTGAGCCTGCATTGGTCAGCCGGAAAGCTGCTGCAGCAACAAATGCCCCGTTCTGCGCCACTGTCGCCATACGACCTCGGACAACTCTGGTCTGGCACAGCCGGCATCCCGACGTATCGTAGCAAGCACACCCATTTGATTGCGTTGCCCAGCGCTGCTGCCAGTGGCAGCGTTATCATGCTGCACTCGTCGATCAGCAGCTTGCTGTATGGAAACTTCCTGTGCGGTCCAAACTGGCAATGCCGCCTAAGGTCCAGCTCATCATCACTGTCGGCATCCTCGTCAGCGCCGCCACCATCGCTTGACGGTGACCCTTGCTTGGCGCTCTGCATGTCGGCGGCTGATGTGTAGTACCTGGCGCTGCTGCTGCTGCTGCTGTAGCCATCCTCCTCCTCTTCTCCATCATCGCTGTCATCATTGTCATCGCTGACGTCATCATCATCACCGCCACAGCAATCGTCTTCGTCAGCGTCATCATCATCAGCGGCTGCTGGTGCCTTGGACCTGCGCCACCTGCCGTACCGCAGCAGCCGGTGGATGGTGGACGTCTTGGGAGCTCTGCCCCAGCTGTTCACTGACTCCTGCATCCGTTGCGCTGCACGGCCTGCACGAACACGCAGCAACACGTGACGCACAGGATGCCGGCCACACCGCACATCACTTTCCGGGAAGGTTGGGCATAGAAACGGGAGCATGGGCACCGTTCCACAGCAGCAGACAGCTCAACAGCACACAAGCATCAAGATGGGGAAAATTTAAGATAACAACGCGCCTTGCAAGGCAGATCAGCCGCACACACTGTGGCACGCAGCTGTCCCGTCGTATTCGTTGGTCACACTCTGCTGTGTGGTAGTGGCCATAATGGTGTGCGTTGCTACCTGTAGGTGCTGCCATGTGCAGACCATCGCCTGATCCAGTCGACCCCTGCTGCTGCTGCTGCCGTGCCACTGCCAGGATGGTAAGGGTCTTGCCGCAGCCAGGGCCTCCGGCCAACACTGCTGCCGGCAAGCGCATGTCGTATGCCAGCGCCTGCCGCTGCCCCTCGTTGAGCCGCACGTCGCGGTTGAGCTGCAGTGACAGCTGCCGCTCGACGGCTGGGATGTGGGCTTGCACATCAGCGCTGATTGGCAGCAGCCATGGAACAGAGAACTGCTGCTGGCGCTGGTTGCGATTGTGGTGGTGGTGGTGGTGCTGCTGCTGCTGCTGGTGCGGGTGCCTGGCTTCTTGCGCCTGCGTCGGCTGCCTGTGCTCGTGTTGCTATCGCTGCTGCTTGTGGTAGACGTGCCCCACTAGGAGTAGTAGTGCTGTCTCTGCTGCCTGTAGCCATGCTGCTGCTGCTGCTGCTGCTGCTGCTGCTGCTGCTAGACTGCTGCTGCAGGCTGGACATAGCCTGCCAGCAACGTTCTGCTGCTGTCACCATAAACTCGAGAAACTCAGACTCGTCAGCATACAGGCTTGTCATCATCATCAATGCTTCATCAGACCAGCCACTGGCAACACACCTGAAGTCATACAGCTGCCTGCTGCTGCTGCTGCTGCTGCTGACTGCTGCTGCCAGTAGTAGCAGCGTTGCTGCCGCTGCTGACAGGTGTGACTCCTGCTGCTGTGCGTCTGCTGCCGTGCTGATCTGGCAGCAGCTTGGCCTCTTCTGCCACAATCTTGCCAGCTCTCGCCAGCAGCTCCGCCCTTGGCCGCAGCGACTGACCAGCTGGCCAGGGCCTGCCATGCCTACTGCCCAAATCTGCCAGCTCAACGATGGCTGTCTGCTGCAGCTGCTGCCATGTCAGGCCGCAGCCATGAGAGCCGCTGCTGCTTGCCGCATGCAGCACATGCAGCAGCACAGCAGCAGCACGCTCCGGAGCGCCGGCGCGGCACTTCAATGCCGCTCCCACTGCCTCTGCGTGCCGCAGCTTGTAGCGTTTGACGGCGCCGATCGGGGCGTAGGGGTTCTGGCTGAGGGCGCTACGCAGCGCTGCACCTGAGCCGTGGAGCTGCAGCAGGCTCGCGTGGCAGCTGCCGTGCACTTGATGCCTGGTCAGCCAGGCGAGGTCTTGGTACGTGCCTGCAGGCAGCCGGGTTGGGCTGATGATGCATCACGTGGCCGTTGCTTGCGCATTCGGGTGAACACGCTGCTACAGGTTGGGCGAGACTGTGTGCTGTGTGCGTGGTGGAGGTTGGCTTGGTGGTCTGCCAAAGCAAGGACAGGTTCAGATCCCAGAGCTTGCACCGCAAGTCTCGTGCAGCGAGTGTTGTAACACAGTAGAGGAGTAACAAGCCACAGCATGAGATACTGTGCTGCTGCATGCAGCTCTTTGCAACTGACAGAACAAACATGCTGGCTACAACACACTCTGCCATCTGCTGCATGACTACTCACGTGCGCTGGCATCCCATTCCTTCTTGATGTCCTCAGCAGTGCCATCACCTGTACCACAGATAGCTGACAGCCGCTCCGCGGCATCAGTGCTGTTGAGCACGTTTTGCACGTTGCCGCTGCCAAACTTGTCCACAATGCTTCGGGCTGTGGCAGGGCCCACTTGGGGCAGGTAGCGCAGCAGGATCACCTCTTCATCAGACTGCACGCGCTGAGCATTACGGCAGCCAATGACAGAAGACACGGCAGCAGGCAGCAAGTGGACACTTCTGTGCTGGCTTTGTGAGGAGTTGCAGGAAAACACATTCCACGAAGCACACAGCAGAAGACGCCCACATGGTCTGAACGCGGCCATGCTGAGGCCTGGTTGCCTTCACTCTGGACAAGTTGATCGGGTGTGGCAGGCGTGAGGACGGCAGCAGGCAGCATGTAGACACTGCAGCATGTAGACAGTTGAGGGCTGCTTTGCTGAGGCCTGGTTGAAGGCAACTCTTTTTGAAGAACTCTGGACAAGTTCTTCTGCATGTTACAACGCAAGCACAGACAGCTTGCTGCAGATGCTGCAGTTGCTGGCACTTTCCCAGTTCAAAGCAGCAAGCCACCAAGGTGCAACCACTCAATCCGCCACACTCAGCCCGTACGTAGGATGGTGTTCCCACGTCCCTCGCAGCTGCACCTCCTCACCCACAACAAGCCCCAGGTCGCTGCCCTTGACAGACAGCAACCTCCGCTGCCGGCTCTCCGAACTAAGCCGGTAGGCAGCAGCAAGGGCAGCCTCGCCACTCCACCTCGCTGCAGCTGACGCTGAGGCATCCGTCCCGGTGTCACCTGCAGGTGCCATTGCAGCAGGGTTGTGCCTGGCCAAGTTCAGTATGACAGTTGCGTCAAGACAAGTGACCTGGCTACCGCATGTGCAACACGGGCGGGTGGCTGCAAGCTTTTGACAACATAGCCGGCCATGTACCAGAGCAGGTGTGCACACAGCCTGTACGCTTTCTGCTGCTGCTGCTGCTGCTGCTGCTGCTGCTCGCAGTGACGGCAGCTGAAGTGCCGCAGCATGTTGGCCTGACGGCACTACTGGCAACACAACTGCCACCAGCCACGACCTGTGTCCGGCACTGGCCACAGCGGCATACCTGCACACGCACGATATGAAACCCATCATTTTCATACTTGAGCTCCTGTGCAATGCCCTCCAATGTAACACCACCACGAGTTCCTGCTGCAGACACGCACTGCTGCTGCCATGCTGCGCCTGAAGTGAAAGGCTGTGCGGGAGAACGGCTTGTGCCGGCCGTTGCGCCAGCTAGAAAGTCCAGCGCATGGTGGTTGGCAGCTGCTGGCTAGACGGTGTCTGTAGCCCGAAAGCATCAGCCAATGCTGCTTAGTGCAGTGCTACTGCCCTAGGTGCAAATCTTCAAGCGGTACAGCACGCCCGCGAACGGACCATGAGCGAAAGTTTGTTGGCTTCAGCTACGCTACTGTTACGACCACGGATCAGAAAGACATGCCCAGTGCAGGCCGTAGCAACATCAACATCAATGTAAGCAATTGTGGAGCAGTTCCGCAGGCTGTTGTGTTGAGCTTTCAAGTGGATGCAATTCGGATGACCTGCAGAATCTACCCGTTCTCACAGTGATCAGTTGCTACTGAATTTTGAGGAGAAGGCGAGCCAGCAGTAGGCCTAGGGTTCTTTGCAAACTGCAAGCAATGATTGTGTCTTGTACCGAGCCCGTGTAGTTTATGTGCAAGCTGCTACTCAGCATTCGTCGGCCACGCATTGATGACCCTACGCAACGGACAGCAGGCCTTGGCTATCTTAGGTGACTGGACGGTACGTAGGGGCGCCCCGCTATAATTCTGGCGCCATGGACAGGGGCCTGCAGGGCGCCTGCGCGCTTGTAAATGCATCAGTGGGTCACGTAGTGCTTTTTGATGCTGCGCTGGGGGCCGAGGCAGGGCTGGATTGGCCAAGTCCGGAATTATAGCAGTTTGAGGAGTTTTAGCTATAATTGGGGTGCCTCCTCTGAGGTCTTGCGCTGCGATACAGCAGATATTTACTAAGGGAGAGATGCCAGGCGCCTTGCGGTAAGCACCTCCTGCACAGCACTATCCCATGCTGTCCTGTTCACGTTGCCATTGGGCAGAAAGGTCACTGATCAGGCTAGCATAGCCTGGGACAATGTCGACAAGCTAGAAGCAAAACAGAATTACAGCAAAGTTGTGTGCCATCATTGTAATCATTCCTTCAGCGGTGGGGTCAGCAGGATCGTTTCGCACTTGCTCGGCACCAACCAGGGTGTCAAGGCCTGCAGCGAGTGCCCAGAGGACATCAAGACTCGCTTTTCAACTGCCAAGGCTTCCAGTGATGCCTCTAAGAACGCAAAGCGGAAGCGTGAGGAGGAGGTTGATGCCATCAAGCGGCGCAAAGTGGACAAGGTGAGCTGTTGTTGAGCAGCAGGAGACAGAGCAGTGAGTGCCAGCCTCTGCTTTGAAACAGAGAGCAGCAGCAGCAGCAGCAGCAGCAAGGAAACCGAAATCTTATACCTTGTTGCTGTGTCCTGCAGGAAGCTGCTGCATCCACTGGTGCTGCCAGCGGTGCTGCTGCTGCTGCTGCCAGTGGCGCTGCTGCTGCTGCCAGCAGCCAGGGCAGCAACGGCACAATGGAGCAGCGCGCCATTGTTCTCGCCTTCAAGCGTGGCAAGAGCATCACTGCTAACAAGGCCATCATGAATTTCTTCGCCTGTGAGGGCATCCCCTTCAACAAGGCCCGCAGCTCATGGTACAGGGAGATGATCAGCGCAGTTGCAGCAGCTGGCCCTGGCTATGCCCCACCAGCTTACAACGCCATGCGCAGCACACTGCTGGACAACCTCAAGCCCAGCACTGAGTCTGAGCTGCTGCTGTTCGACATGCGCAGCAATGAGACCATGGTGTCCCTGTGCAGCGATGGCTGGACAGATGTCGGCAAGCACCCCCTGCTGAACGTGCTGGCCGTCAACCCTGTTCGCGCCAAGTTCATCACTGCCGTCAACACAGAGGGCGAGGTCAAGTCAGGGCTGTACATCAATGGTGTCTTGATTGAGAGCATCGAGCAGATTGGCCCTGAGCACGTGGTGCAGGTGCTGACTGATGGAGCATCCAACTGCTCTGCTGCTGGCCGCATCATCATGGAGAAGTGAGTGCTTAGCATGTTGGTGTGCTCAAAACGGTGTAGTGAGAGAGGCATGTGTTTGTGCATTTGCACAGCAATAGCTGCAGTTCTGCAGCTGTTGTGTAGGGCAACCGTAGCCACGTTGTTGTGTGAAGTAAGTAATATTTGTGTGAGTTGCTGCTTTGTCAGTGTTCTTGAACTTTGCATGCTTCTGCAAACATGCTGCCTGCAACGTGCTGTCTTCTGCTTGCTGCTTGTTGTCACCATGACACCTGCCGACCTGCCTGCTTGCACAACATCTTCATCAACCCATCTCCTGTGCTTGCACACCTTGCTGCTGCCAACTCACACCTGCGTGTGTATGTTGCTGCTGATCTGCCATGCCGCTGCTTGCCAGGTACCCGCACATCACCTGGACCATCTGCACTCCACACGCCGTTGACCTGACCCTGGAGGACATCTTCAAGCTGGAGCCCTTTGGTGAGTTGATCAGCAAGGCCAAGCGCGTGGTGATGTTCATCAACAACCACCAGCAGACCCTAGCAGCGTACCGCGCACTGGAGGAGTCTGTGCTGGCGCTGCTGAAGCCTGGAGAGACCCGCTTCGCCACCTCCTTCATCATGCTGCAGCGCGTGCACAAGCAGTTGTCGCACCTGCAGCGCCTGGTGGTCAGCGAGGGCTGGCAGTCTGCTGTGGCACGCCTGACTGCTGAGGACAGGGTCAAGGCAGCTGAAATCAAGTTGGTCATCTTGGATGACAACTTCTGGACGGAGGCCAAGGAGGTGTGTTGCTGTTTGCCATGCGCTTTGGGCTGTGCCTGGCAAGCAGTTGATCCTGGTGCTGGGCTGTGCACAGGCTGCCGATGTTAGGTCGGTGCACAAACTTGCATGCATTACCTGCTTTTTGCAACAGCAGCAGTAGGGCCTACACCATGCATGCGTGCTTGTTGCACGGTTGCCAGCAACATTGAGGCACCCAGATTGTCTGCATTTGCTTCCTATTTTATTGCTCTCACACCGCCTGTGCTGCCGCTTGCTGCCACTGCTGTTGCTACCGCCGCCTTCCTCTAGTGCAGGCCATGGACGTGGTGGAGCCGCTGGTGAGCCTGCTGCGCCTGGCAGATGGCACTGCACCCTGCATGGGCAAGATCTACTACAGGATGAGCAAGTGCCTGGAGCATGTGCGCTCTGGGAAGCACAAGCTGGATGCAGATGTGTTGGAGGAGATTGCAGACATCAGCAGCAACCGCTGGGAGTACCTGCACAGCCCTATGCACGGTGCTGGCTATTGCCTGGATCCAGAGTTCTGGGGTGATGTCGGCAAGAACGTAGAGTGCATGGGCAACCTAATCACCATGATTGAGCGGCTGCTGCCAACATCAGCTGAGCGCAAGGCTGCACACGAGCAGTTTGTCATGTACAAGAACAGAGAGGAGCTGTTTGCTGTGCATGGTGCTGCTGTGGAGGACGCCCCCTCCATGCCAGCACACCAGTGGTGGGCCCTGTATGGCAGTGGCTGCAAGGAGCTGCAGCGGGTGGCAGTTGCGGTGCTGAGCCAGGTCAGCGCTGCTGTGTCATGCGAGCGCAACTGGTCAACATATGACTATATCCACAGCAAGAAGCGCAACAAGCTGGCACCTGCACGCGCACGGGACCTGGTGTACGTGTTCAGCAACCAGCGCCTGCTGCTCAAGCTAACTGTGGCACCCACCGAGAGGAGTTTGTGCCATGGGACAGCGAGGATGAGCAGGAGGAAGATGCTGCTGCTGGTAGTGATGCTGATGAGGAGGAGGAAGAGGGGTTTGAGATTGTGGAATGAAGCAGCTGTTATTATGCATGTGTTAACAGTGCTGCGTGTGCAGGTGTTGGTATCTACAGCAATGCAACAGCAACATTGGTCATGCAACCAGCTGGGTTGCTGGTGTTGTTGGTGCTACTTGCTGCTTGCATTGGTTTAAATGCATTGGTGTGGATGCATGGGAGAGAAGTCAGGTGCTATGAGCAGTTGCAAATCTTGTGAATGGTGACAGTCGATGTATGTGCTCTGCAACTCCCTACACAGTTAGTTGTGTAGTGTGTGATTTGCAGTAATGTGCTGTTGCTGTGCTCTGCTCTAGGGTTGTTATATCCTGCAGTAACACATGCCCAGTTCCTGCGCCTGCCTATAGTCAGCACACTCGCCGCAGCACATTGTTGGGTGTTAGATTAAAATTTGAATCTAGTAAACACGTTGCCAATGAGCCTGTATTCTTAACCTAACACCCAACGGTGGGCTGTGGCGGGTGCGCTGGCTATAGGCAGGCACAGATCTGTGCATGTGTTACGGCTGGAATGTAACAACCAACAGCAGCGCACAGCAACAGCACAATGCTGCAACTTCCACACTACACTAGACTTGTGGCACATTCGTAGCGTTTGCAGTTGAGCCGCCTTCTTGAAAAAGCGAAAGTATCTGGCAATACCCAACCCCTACACGCGCGTCTGCGGTTACGAGCTGAACACCCCGTGCTTACTTGGAAGCAAATCTTTGTGGTGGAGGTTGAGGGAAGTACGTCTTGGCGCTGGGAACATTCTCAAGCACCTCATCCATCAACCTCTGAAAAGTAGAGGGAGCAGACATCATGCCCATGGCCATCCTACAGAACTCGAAGTTGTCGCTCGGGGAATACTATTGTTTGTTACATCATGTTAATTGCCACTGCGTTATCACTACTAGTCCGTTTCAGCCTCCCTCCTATGAACCCTCCACTTCCTCCCAGCTACATGTATACACAGCTACTTTCTGTATTGTCTTCAGAGTCTTGGTCAGGTTCGTCAGCCTTGATCTTCTAAGTCTTGGACCTTCCACCGTTGACAGTACCTGCTGACCGGATAATGACAATTAGTAATGCCTGGATCCTCTTATATGATATACTAATGCGTACTTCCATATGCCATTGTACCCAACCAACCCACACTGCTGCTACGAGCCCCTGATTCGCGATCCGAACCTCGTGGGCCCTATATCACCAGATGACCTGCAGCAGCACCTCCCATACATATACCCTAACACTGACCCTCATGCATGTCACTACGCACATATGCATTAATATAGAAAGACGGACATGTCACAAGGCACGATGCAGCAAATGCAACACCCACATCGCTACAATAAGCTCAGCACTAGTCCGTATGCCTAGCCACTGATCATATCACTGATATTGCATGCATGCACTGACACCACTGATCATATCACTACCGTCAAACCCCCACGCTCCCCAAGCCACACTCACCGCCGCCGCCGCTGCAGCATGCTGGTGGACGCAGCGAACTGCTGCTGAGGGCTGGTGTACAGGCATGCACGGACAGCGTCAGACTTCCACCGCCCCATGACTTGAATGATCCTAGTGTGCACACCCACTTATGGCGGCGTGCGTAGCACCGCCTCGGCGCAAAGAATGCGCCGCATACAGGCTAGCAACAGGAACACCAGCCTGCATCAACGCCTTCTTCAAGCGCGGACCCACCGTGTTTTTGCTGAGGCGCGACCGGGAGGTTTGGAACGATGTGAACACCGCACCGACCGCGGCGTCGCCACCCGCCAGCTGCTGCAACGCCCGGAGCAGCACTGCTGGGCGGATGCTGCCCTCAAACCCGGAGCCTAGAAACACCCATGCCCCAGCGCCCGGATCAGTCTTGGATTTCGGCAAGTACAGCATGACTTCCCCCCCCCTCCCGCTGGTGAAATGCACGTCCTCCCAGTCCAAGCCGATGGTGAAGTTCGGGGTGGACGACGGCTACTTCAGTGAAGATTTAGACGTGAAGATTTAGGCGGTGACACCAAGGACGCAGCTGATGCAGCAGAGGATGCAGTTCTGGGAGAGCCAGCAGCATCTGGGGAAGCGGATGATGATGACACCCTGTTGCAGTCCCTGCTAGCTGACTGTCAAGGGGACTGGTAAATCTTAAAAAGTGCCTTGTATTGTGACAGACGTCCACTTCAACTGCATTAACCTGCCACTTGTAGTGCAGCACTGTCATGGACGTGAATAGAGTTTGCAGTTACTGAGTATTGCTTGCTGCAGATTGCAAACGACTGTTTGCAGTTGCAGAGTATTACTTCGATTCAGGATCAGTTGTGAACAGGCGAAGTTGAACAAATTTGGGCATCCTTTGTAGCTGTGATGGGCAGGTTGTGAGTGGAAAATGTGGTACTAATAGTAAGGATAATGGTAGTGATTGTGGCAGCAATAGTAATTGTGGTAATTGTGGTATTGGTAGTAATTGTGGAGATGGTGGTGATTGGCTATGGCTTGAATGGGTAATATGATGATGATGATGGTGGTGATTGGCAGTAATTCTGATAATTGTGGTGCTCATTGTCCGCCAGCCACACCGTGTCACACACAGGCAAGAAAAATTCGAAGTCCTAAAATAATTATAGCGCAATTATAGTGCGCACGTTTGCTCCATATTACCATATTATGGTTGGCAACTGACTCGCTGCTAATCACGTCGACATCCATGGAATTTGCTAGTGCCACAATGAAGTACAGCGTGCAAGTCTGACATTAACAGCGTACCTTTTGCTGAATAAATGTGAACCACGTACGCACTGCCTAGTTAGAGATGACCGTCACTGCCAAACCGTACATGAGAGCACACCTCTCACACAGCAGCATGTTCATCGCAACATTGGGTATGCAGTTTGGGTTACAAGCTGACAAATTTATCATAGCACAATGCAGCGATTGCAGCACCCACATGGCAGGTACGCAAGAGGCAAAGCAGCATGATTATGTCATATGCCACCTGTTGACAGTACGCAAGAAGGTTTGGGGAGCCAAGAAAGGTCTGTGCTGCCTGCATGAGCTAGCTGCAACACAGCGGACACATACAATCACAAAGAGCCAGGCAAAGTGGTGCCTGCCAACCATGCAGTGCACAAGCTGTGACCACACGCTGCCTACACAAGCGCCATGCACACACACATTAGACTCAATGGCATCATCACCCTCAAAATAGCACTGTAGGACATGGCAAGATCTGTTCCAATGGTACACGCTAGCCAATCACGCGGAACAGACGCACAGCAGTTGACAGCATCGCACCACAACCCATGCAATGGTTTCGCAGCACCAATGCGAGCGCTGGCGCAGATGTAGTGCACATGCCTGAGTCAGGAGCTGCGGTGACGCTGATACGTCAGCTGATGCTCTCAGATGTTACTGTGCTGCAACCGTCACTCCACCTGAAACTCGTGCCGTGCTGCCTTCTTGTAGTCAGTCACACCCTTCCCTGAGCCGATGACACCAACCTTGCCATTGTCTGGCACCTTGAACATGCTCTCCTTCTTGCGCCCAGTGAAGTAGCCTGAGCAGCAAGAATGACACAGCGCGTTGCAAGCACAGCAGCAGCGGCAGCGGCAGAAAAGAAGTGTTGGCACAGAAACCATATAGACCCATGACAGCAAAACACCAAACTTACGGACAACGCAGGGACCACACATACAAGTGAACAATGGGAGGCAGCATTCAGGCAAGGGCGCGCGCAACGCGTGATCCTTTATCCAGGTTCCCTAACCCCGCTTTCCCAACACAAAGAAGCGGCACACCGTCTATACACCACCTCCTGACTGACAAGCAGTGTTTGTCTGTGAACCCAGCACTTCCCATGACGACATCAAGCCACGTGTTTGGCAGCCTGAGCTTCAACACCGTGTCTCCTTGATCTGACAGGTTGCAAAAACAGCATGCCCTTGTTTGCTGAGCTTGCCACGTGTGCGTGGCAACGCCATGCCAGGTGCTCTGCCGCTCCATCGGCTTATCGTCCTGCTTCACTGCAGCCCACGCCAGTACCCTCACATGCACGTGCCGTCCTTGCATCCAACTGCATTGGTCTGAGGTGCAAAAAAATGTTGCAGCGTGATCATCATCCCGGCCTGTCTGTGACTTGCCCCCACTGCCCTTGCCGAAGCTGTGCCAGCAGCTCTGGCAGTCCTTCTGCTCACTGCCCAGCTCACGGCACCATGTCATAAGCAATGAACTGCAACTTAAGTGCTGCCCTTGCAGACACAACAGCACAATGGTTGACATCAGCCTCGCTTGCCTGTCTTTGGCTTGCCCCCCTTGCCCTTGAGGAAGGACTGCCAGTTGCTCTGGCGCTCCTTCTGCTTGATGTCCATCTCCTGGAAGCGCCGTTTGCTCTTGAAACTCTTGAGCAGCTTCTTCTTGCGGGCCACGGTCTTCTCATCGTCAGCCGGCTTGATCTCCAGCCACTGCAGCAACACGGCGGCAATGCAGCTGCACAGGGGTCGATGCCACGCCTGACAAGTGAAGCGCCGCGCTGCACGAAGTGTGCTGAGATGTGATTCGCATCCCGGCCCCCTCGCACCTCAGTGGGAACCAGATATGGTGTATGCCCTACCCGCTGCACAAGTCCACTCGCTGGTACGGGTCACTTTGGTGGGAAGGTGGCACAAGGGAACTGACGGATTCCTATGGCCGGCTGATGTACGAAACCACCTCAGGTGGTGACTGCGTCTCAACATAAGCAACATGAGCGAAGATGTGATACAACTGCGCGCCTTGGGCTGCTCTGCAAACCAGCCCAGTTGCTGAATGCAAGGCATGAAATGCACTGATGGCGGTTGCTGCTGGTTGTCGCAAAGGGTGCGAAACACACAGCTGCCGGCACGGTCGTGCCCGCAGGCATGCAGTGTCACCTTGGGCGGCGCCTGTTCCAGCGTGGGCTCCTCCTCCACGCGCTTGCGCTTGGGAGCAGCAACGCCCGTGTAGCCGGTGGTATCCTCTGCCGGCGGACGCACATTTGTGATGGGCAGCTGCACAAAAGCAACAGTTGCGGGGTGCGACGCAGGGCAGCAGGTGGGCAGAAGGCACAACACACGCATCTGACGCCAGCCCGTGCACTGCTGCCGATGTACGACGCCTGCTTTGAGCTGCAGCACCCAACTCGCTCCTGGATACAACGGATGCGCTGCTGCTGTCGCTGCTGCTACTGCTGCTGCTCCGCCTGCTGTCATGAACACTGCGCTGGCTCAGCCCAGCATGTGATGTGATGTGCCCATCCACGCACCTCCTCCTCGTTGCCGTAGCCCTCAAACAGCACCACAAAGTTGCCGGCGTCGGTCACCCCTTTTACTGTGGCCGGATAGTACTGGCCATCTCCGCTGTACAGCGCCACGCAGGCAGCGCCAACGGCCCATGCCGCGTTGCCCTGGCCCAGCAGCGCCTGCTTGACTTGTGCTCGTCGAATCTGGTCCGCAACTGAGGCTGGCAGCATGGCAGCAATGTTGAGCTCTGCTGGGGTGGCTATCTGCTGCTGCTGCTGTTCAAGGCTGCTGGAAGGAGCTGCTGCTGCAGCTGCTGCTGCTGGACCTGCAGCATGGGGTGGCCAGAACAAGGTTTGTTCTGCTAAATGAGTATGCAGTGCTGGGTGCACCAACATAAGACCAGTCCAGCCACGGCAATAGAAGCATCGGCCGCACATCGGCAGCAGGCAACAATGGGTGGACATCAGGGCGTGCACTACGCTGTGACACAACCGCAAGTCGTAGGCCAGCCACGCCGCGAGCACTACAACGGGTATGCACGAGTCACTCAGCGCAAGAAGCCCCTCGCGCAGCGCACCTGCTGCTGCAGGTGCTGGTGCTGGTGCTGGTGCTGCTTCTGGTGCTCCTGCATCTCTCAGCAAGTCCTCTGTCAGCTGGATGACCTCGCTCAGGCTGTCATACATTTCCCGCAGCTCCTCATTGCCAGGGTCTGACAGCAGCAGCGTCTCCACCTGTTCATGTTGAGGCAAGAGCAGCAGTGCATCAACAGACAACATACGAAGGTTGTTGAGCAGTTATAGGCAGACACCACTCCACGCCGTGACTGTCTGCGATGCTGGGAAGCAGCAGCAGGAGCGCAGGCTAAGGTACAACCAGCATGCCCAGAGCTGCTACATGAGTTTGCCGCTGATGCTGTCTTGTTGCTATTGAAGCGTGCTCAATTGAGGAGAGCAATGTCAACAACAACAAGTGCATGCAGTGCAGCTTGACGCAAGGGCTGCAGCACAAGGTGCTTACATTGTACTGATGGTCGACCCCTGCTTCCCAAGAGCGTCTAGCACCCACCTGTTGCTGCTGTTCCCTATAGTCATGCAAGTTCTGCTGTAACTCCTCAGCGCTGTGTGTTTCTTCAGCCATGTTGCTGCTTGCAGACAGGTCTGTGTGCTTGGGCAAGCTTGTGCAGCTGCTGCTGCTGCTACTCTTTCAACTGCGTGTTGACGCCTCCAGCACCCCGAGCACGTTACTCAAGAGTTCTTGTCTAAGGTTGCAATGATGGGAGCTACGATCGCAGCGGGCGACAGTAAAGGCTGAGAACAGTGCGCGGTGAGCTGTATCGATGCAACAAGGGAGTAGCTTACGATAAAACGACATCCATAATGTTGCAAGGCCAGGTTACGTTTAACTTGGACAGAGGCGGTGGAAGCAGGAGCTTCTCAATACAACCCTTCCAAGCCCTGTCACCGCACCACAGCCAATGACTTTGCACATGAAGCATGGTATTTTGCATTGCAATCGTTGGCTTTCGTGCAGCGATCCTGGAAGGAACGGAAGCGACAACCCTGGTTGTGCCCTGTGATGCAGTTCAAATTCTGTAGATGATTGCAGCTTCCAGCCCCCCAGCCCATACTTACAGGCAGTTGGATTGTTGCCATTCTCAGCGTGGGCTAGCTCCCATAATGCCAGGCAGCTGCTGGGCTAGTCTAATTAAGCGATAGCCAGTCGCTGCTTCTGCCCAGCCTGTTGGAGCGCTATGCACACGCGCTCTGAGGGCAGCCCTCAGCTGCTGGATGTCAATTGCACGTTTTTGGACGCCCTGGTACTGGATTACTTGGCCAACGCAGACCTGATTGAGGTGCGCATGGCCAGTGGATCCATATGCATGCATGCATGCTTGCAGGAGAGAACTTCTCCCTGCAGGACACAGCAGCGCCCAATGAGCCTGTTGTGCAGCAGGGAGTAGATGGCTGACAAATCGACAAGGATGCCTGTTATCCCTGCTTTTCATGTTTCAGGATGCGTCCATGGAGGACGGTGGCTGCCAGCTGCCCAACAGGCTCGCCGCCTTTGCTGCTTATGAGCAGCTGCACCAGGGCAACGTGTGCAATGCCTTGGCCATAGTGACCAAGTTTTGTCCCCAGGTGCTGCAGGTGAGTAGCTGTATGACAGCTTTTGAACACCGGCCGCCAGCAGGCAGCAGCAAGATCAGTGCACGCAAACTGTTGCACCAGATGTCACGAGCCAGTATGTTATGCTGCCATGCAGATAACTCCGGTCAAAAACTCCTGGCACAGCCCATTTACATCACTGCATTGATCTTCCACTGCTGGTGTATTTCTTGCAGGATCAGCGGTTAGGTTTCAAGCTGAAGCGGCAGCAGTTCATTGAGCTGCTACGGCAGGCCACAACAGCAGGAGATGCAGCCGCGCTTGCTTGCGCCCGAGATGAACTGGCGCCGCTTGCGTTGGATGCCTACCCGGAAGCGTACCTAGACTTCAAGCGGGCGATGCTGATGCTGGTGCAGCCGCAGCAGCAAGAGCAGGGCCAGCAGCAGCAGGGCCAGCAGCAGCAGCAGCAGCAGCAGCAACAGCAGCAGCAGCAGGATGGATCAGTGCAAGCACGACACAGATTGGCAGAGATGTTGCAGCACACGATGCTGCAGGAGATGGGTAAGTGATGCAGCACCATCTTCAGTGCAAGCTGGTGCTGACCAGCAGCTGCATCCCCTGCTGGTGTTGGCTTGCACAGCAGGTCGATGACTGCAGTCAGCCATTTGACTTGCAATGCTCCGGGCAGCAAGGTCTGTCTGCCGTGCTAGCTGTGCCTCAGCATCTGTCTTGCTTGATGTAGTTGCAAGTTGCTGCCGAGCAAGAAGCTTACCTGTGTGCATTGCTGTGCGCGTGCTTATAGGCATGACTGATGCCCCGCTTACCTCAACGAACCACACCACCAAACCAAAACCAGGTGGTTACACGCTCGTGTTGAAGCCGCATTCTCACCCTTCCCTGTTCAACCACTGCACTGCCTTTGCGCCTGTACCTGCTTGGGCTACAGGCTGCCGCAGCCCTCAGCTCGCGCAGCTGCTGGTGTACCTGGCACACCTCTTCAGCCTGTACGGCAGCGGCAGCCACGGCAGCAGCAGCAGCAGCAGGGGCGGCGGCAGCCACGCGCAGCTGCAGCAGCAGCTGCTGGCGGCCGGCGCAGACCTTGTCGCAGGGCTGCTGCTGGAGGGGCGGGATGAGGGGCCGCTGCCGCCTGACGTGTCAGGCATGCCTGCGACAGAGCGCGATGTGCAGGTATGTCGTTCTGTTGTCTCACCTTGTGGTTTGTTGCTGATGGACCTGCGGTTCAGGGAGGTTCCTGCAAGCTGCACTGCTCCTGCTCTTGGCTTGTTGCTTGCTTCCTGCCAGCCTGTGATCACCAGCGGAGCGCTCAAACACCCATTCAGGTGTCAGGCAGGTGTCGCCGGTGCCGCTGGAAGATACATCATAATGGAATGCATCCTTCAAGTGTAGCATGTTGGGTGCAGCCCACTTGCATCGCCTGCAACTTCACTCACGTGCCCTTGCGACTTGCCTCCCAAGTGCGGCCGATGTCGTGATTTGCACTGTTCCGGGCTGCGTTCCCACCAGGCTCTGATGGCTGCTGCCAGCATCCCGCGCACCGCCGCATTGGACGCCCTCAAGGCGGCTGGCGGCGACACCGCGGCAGCGCTCGCTGGGCAGCTGATGAAGTTCAGGCTGAACACGGAAAGGGTCGATGCCCTCGCGTGGGAGTATGCGGTGGCGAGGTGGGTGGCTGCTGTCGCCGTCACTCCCCAGATGGCTGCTGGGTGGTTGCGCCGACGCCTCACAGGTCTGCGTGCTTCTGCCAGCAGCGCCGGTGCAGGGCGGCAACCAACATGCAGCGTGCGCTGGACTGCAGCTCAACACAGCTCCATTGGTCTTGGGGAATCTGCTGCGACCAGCATGCACTGGCTGGCTGGTTGGGCCTGCTCGACCTTTGCGTCCTTCGCAAGAGGAGGCTCTGCTCATTGTATGCTGGCCAACTCCCCCTGCGTGCTTCCTTGTGTGTCATCCTGCAGGGGCCTTGTGGAGCGCGATGAGGCACCTTCAGCAGCTGCTGCTGCAGCAGCAGCAGCAGCAGCAACACATAGCCCAGCAGCAGCGGCGCGCTCCGATCTGATGGACGTAGACCAAGCACCGGCAGCCACAGCAGCAGCGACAGACGGCCCAGCAGCAGCAGCAGCGACAGACGGCCCAGCAGCAGCAGCAGCAGCAGCAGCGAGTGGCATGGCTCGCACCAGCAGCGATGGTAGTGGCAAGGGGCAAAAGCGTGGCAACAGCGCCAGCACTGGCACCGCAGCCGCCGCCGCAGCAGCAGCATCAGTTCCTGGGAGCCCTTTCACAAATGCGGGCACTGGCTCTGCCCAGGGCTCGGGCCTGGCTGCTGCTGCTGGTGGCCTTGCAGCAGCTGCAATGCTGCGCAGTGAGTCGCAGAGCCCGCCATACAAAGTGCCGCGCTGGCGCTGCAAGCAGACGCCCTCGCCCTTCCTTGGGCAGCAGCCTCGCTGGGCAGCAAGTGGGTGCAGCAGCAGCAGCAGCAGCAGCAGCAGCAGCAGCAGATAGTGAGCTGCAGCAGGAGATGCGGTTGCTGCAGGTTATCGTGGACCGACCTGGTGAGCAAGCAGCAGCTGGCGCCAGCAGTGATCGCCCGGCAAGCAAGCATCCCGCACATCAGCAGGAGAGGCAGCAGCAGCAGCAGCAGTTTCACATGTGTGAGTCGCGCAGCCGCACGGTCACGGATGCTTTTGCAGAGCAGCTTGTGCATGGCACGCGTGCAGCGCAGCAGCAGCAGCGCTGGCAGCAGCTGCAGCACTCGTTGAAGTCGGCCGTAGCTTCTGGCAGCAGCAGCAGCAGCAGCAACGGCGACGGCAGCAGCGACGGGGTTGCACTGCAGCAGCAGCAGCAGCAGCAGCAGCAGCAGCAGCAGCAGCAGCAGCAGGATGTGCAAGCTTCGCTGGTTCAGCTGCAGGGGCTTGTCCAGAAAGGCAGCTGGCAAGAAGTAGAATGTTTGGTGGATGAGCTGCAGCCTGGCTTGCTGCAGGAGAAATACAGCCTGATGTTTGAGCTGAAGCGATGCCAGTTCATGCAGGTGGGTTCAAGTGGGTGTCAAGTCATCAGGCAGGCTGCGAGAGGCTGATGTGTGGCATTGTCACTGTCATGGCTGTAAGCTGCTCTGCTGCAAGTTGTGGGACATGGTGCTACTTTCTGGCCCGGACTGTTGACAGCTAGGCTTCAAACCTACTTTGGTGATGGCCACACATCATTACAGCATGTATGCTTTACCTACTGCGCCTTGCATGCCTTGCTGCCTGTAACCAACATTTACATGCTGCTCTGGCCATCTTTTGTATGCTAGTCAGTGCACTTGTGTGTATGTTGCTGCTGCTGTATATTCACCGCGACAGTGCACATACGAAACTCCCTTTCCAGCTGGCAGCATGCTTGTTGAACCAGCCTGCAGGAGAAACGGCTAAGTTCTGCTGCTGCTGCTGCTGCTGCTGCTGCTGCTGCTGCTGCTGCTGCTGCTGCTGCTGCAACTCTGTTCATCCGTGTGCCTGTGTGTCGCAGCTGGTGCAGCGCAACGACTTGCCAGCAGCACTGCAGCTGGCACGCAGCCAGCTCACGCCCTTGGCGGATATGCACCCAGAGCTGCTGCCCTACCTCAAGTCCAGCATGGCACTGCTGCTGCCAGGGCCAGGCTTTGGAGCAGCAAGATCAGGCACAGCAGACAACAGCAGCAACAGCAGCAGCAGCAGCAGCAGCGGCTTGGAGGAGGCTGGCGGCAAGGTGCTGTCACAGTTGTTGCCGCTGCTGCAGGCCAAGCTTGGAGTTGAGCCTCCAGTGCTTGTGAAGCTGCTCAGGGTTCTGCTGACAGGGCACAAGGGCTGGTTCAGGGTTCAACGCTGCCAGGACCCATTTGCTGCTGCCCTAGGGCTGATAAGCTACTGCACGCTGAGTGTTTGCAGGCGCTGCGGACAGTACTGCTGCGGCAGCAGCAGCTGCAGGTTCAGCAGGTGTTGCTGTTACTGCAGCTGGTGCAAGTGCAGGAACAGCGGCTGCAGCTGGGGCCACTGCAGGTGCTGGTCTGAGTCCAGATGCTGCAGCATGGCAATTGCAGGAAGCGCTGTTTGGCACAGGAGAGGATGACATGACCGGGTCTGAAGACGCAGAAGCGCTGGAGTTTGATGAGGCAGAAGTGCTGCAGGTGATGGAGGTGCTGGAGCTGCCACGCGCAGCGGCGCTGGAGCTGCTGGCAGAGCAGGGCGGGGAGGCGCAGGCGGTGATCATGCACGCGTTTGGTGCGTGACGCGGCTCATCGCGCGCTTGGTGCTTGTTGTGTTGCAGCTGACACCGTGCTGTTTTGAAGTCGGGTGACACACGAGGTTGTTTGTGTTCTTTGGGGGGTGTTCAGCGCGTTTTGTGTGATGATGTCGCACTGGGCTGACAAACGCTGGAAATGGGTGGCTTGGTGTCGCGACGGGGTGTATCAGTGTGTAGATCGTTCCGTGTCCGTGTCAAGCTCACAAAGTCATGGGCAACGCCTGCTGAGGTGCCTGAACAGACTTTGTCCAGTCGTGGCGCTCCGCTGCACGGCTGGGTGTGCTGTACGTGCTGTTGGTGCCGCGGCACAAGTGAAAGCGGGAGACGTGGCCCAAGGTGGCTCACCAGGAATCGTTGGTCGTTGCGCAACTCAATCACTGCCATGCAGTGTGACGCGGATGCAGCACGATTGCCTCTCCTCTTGGACAGCATGTCACCGGTGTGTTAGTGCTAGCACAGGTTTGCCAGGTACAGTGTGCATGTGGTGTGCGTGTGTGCCTGCTGGTTGATGCATCAATATCATATGCGAGCAGCGGCGTGCTGCGGAGCCAACTGTTGGTGTGCTGGTGTTGCATCTCTTTCGTCAGGCGCACGGCGCCTGTGCACGCCAGGTCAGCTGTGAGCCGGCACAATGCTGAGGTGCATGCGAGCGCTGCATGCAGATTGGGGAGTTCAGCACTGTTGATGCTGCTCACTTGCAGCCTCCAGCTAGAGCAAGCCTTGAAGGGACTTCTACAACCCGCATGCGCATGCATGTTGCTCATGCTGTGCAACCCACTGGATTGCGGTCGCACAATGTACACTAGCTGCATCCCTTCATGATACCATGTCCATGCATGAAAGAGTTCAAGGCAGCTGCTGCCATCTGCTTGCCAATGCAGGCAGTGCCAGGTGCCTTTGCACAGCAAGGCTGGTGTGTTCTTGTGCTGAAGCTTCAGCACGTTGATTCCACTGCCTCGTAGGTAGTGTAAGAAGGTCGACTTATGCAGCTTGCGACAGCCTGCGTGGCGCTGCAAAAAACCTACTACGTGTGGCGGCAAAAGCAGGCTTCAGCTTCAGACTAACAACGTTGGACGGTGTTGTAACAGATCGCACGATGTTGTACGGTGTCAACCGGTTTGGCAGTGTTTTTCAGTATCTTTGGCATATGGGAGTTCCTGCGGCAGTCTGCTCACGATGCGCACACACTCTGAGCTATGACTCGCCAGCGAGGCTTCGGCCGCGTGGCAGCGTGTGTGCTGATAATATTATGGATCACACGTGCATTTGCTTCAGGTGTGGCCTACGTATCGTACGCGAACGCCACTCTAGCACTGCAGCCTGCACTTGAAAGTGATGCAGAGACCGTCGTCTTGCTCGACAACTATTCGATCAATGAGGAGTTTGATGAATTTATAGATTCGCCTTTGCGCATCAACAGGTGAGCTGAGGTGCAGCGCATGTCCGCAGAACCTATGGCAAAAGTACAAGCAGCAGCACGACCTGTTAACACCCAAAACATAGCATGCAGCAGGAACCACACCCGGCAGCAGCTCATTTAAATCTCGCATGGTTGCTTCTCTTGCTGTGTGCCGCTTGCGCTGTGCCAAATGCTCCACTGTCCCTCATGTTGCTGCTGCCTCATGTTGCTGCTGCATGGTCCCAGCCTTACCGCCATGTGCTGCTTCAACAACTTGCAGGAATGTCACTATTACCAGTCAGCCAGGTCAGATGCCAGTACTGGATTTGGCCATGAAACCAGGTCTTTGGGAGCTGTGTTCCACATGCACGTTGCGTTTCCTGCGCGTAACCATCGCCAACGAATCCAGCAGGGGCACAGGCACAATGATCAGTGTTGTGCGGGGCCAGCTTGGCAGCCGGGTAGAGCACATCAATGCTTTTGGGCTGCGGTTGGCTTGCACTACAACACAGTCAACACTGGCGATCATTAACAAAACACGGCGCAGCCCGCTGTATCCTGCTGCTGGGGAGCGGCAGAGAGCACAGGCGGTGAATGTCACTTATCAGGTGCGCACCTGCAACCTCCTGCAGCGCATGAGCACTAGGGTGTAGCAAGGCCACAGGCACGGCGGGGCTGACAGCAGCAGTTGTGGGCAGCAAGGCAGGCATGCAGCTGGCATGCCAGCAAAGTGTCGGCGTGCTACCTCAATACTGCTGTCCAGCGGTCAATGATCACCCAGTAGTTGGCCTCGCAACGCAGCGCATGCACGTGTCCTCGTGCGCATGTGCGCAACCAATATGGTGTTACAACAGCCCTGACACTTTGGCAGTGACCTGACCTCAAAGTGCGCCGGATGACAGGAGCTGTGTCTGGACTTGGTGTCCTGCAGGGCCGCACCTACCTCAACATGCTGCATGCCGCAGACATCAGCAGTGACGTCCCATTGCAACTGGTGACGGGCGGTCATTACGTTGGCGGATATGCAGTGGTGAGGCGGCAGCGCATCACGCAGCGTTACACTGTCGCTGCATGGGAGCATCCTTGTGACCCTTCGACCACACCCAGGCATGCCATGCAGCCGAGCTGAAGAGTGCGGATGCATCGCTGCCAGCTGCAGCACATGTTGTATGCATGCAGCTGCACAGGTGTTACTCGCACATGTTTCCTGCAGCCTGTTGTGCTGTGTTGCGCTCCTGCAATGGCTCTGCCGCGTGTTGCATCGGCATGCATGTTGCGGCATGCAGATGCTGCCGCCTGCAGCCAGCTCGCTGCTGCATGAACCTGAGGTGTCCCTCGTTGCTGCATCAATGGCAATGGCTGCAATGTCCCTGGCTCGTTGTTTGCTGCCTCTCGCAGCTGCGTCGCAACGCCACACGCCTGTGCGATCATGTGGTGTCGGACGAATGCATACGCCTGGAAACACCGGAAATCTGCATCACGGAGCTGACCGATTCGCTGCTTGAGGGCGAAGCAGCAGCAGTGGGCAGCGGCAGCAGCAGCAGCCGCGCCGCTGCCATTGCTGTTCCCGTGGCTGTTGGAGGTGCGCTGCTGCCTGCTGCTGTCAAAGCCGAGTTGGCGGTGCACCAGCAGCTGATGCGCAAGAGCAGGCATGCCCTGTGATGCATTTGTATGTGTCTGAGGACAGGCCTGCTTCACTGGTGGAACGAACCACGTTTGCATCCCGCGCTGCTGCACACTATGATGGAGCCAGCACTGGATCACTCGCGCTGAGCTTGCATGTCAGGTACACGCGAAGTGCATGCCAAGAAGTTGTCTAGTACGCGATGGCTGCATGTGCTGCTTGTGCTGTTTGTGCAGGTGGGCTGCTGCTGGCCACAGCTGCGGCTGTGTTGGTGCTGCGGAGGCGCCGCAAGCGCCGCCGCAAGCCGCAGCTGGCGCAGGAACACCTGCCACACAGCAAGCATGATGCCGACATGGTTGTGATAGCACACGACAGTGCCGCAGGTCCAATCACAGACCCACAACGTGATCAAGCGATGCGGGCCGCACTCCTGTTCAGGTACCAAGAAAGGCACCGTTTGGGCAGTGCATGCGGGCTTGTTGCAGCAGCCACACTTGCAAAAGTTGAGTCTGGTATCCTGCTGCTGCATGTGCTGCTGCTGTCATTGCTGTCTGTGTCTAGCAAGAGAGCACGTGACCAAAGCCCACCATAGCTCTGTTACAAGGGCAGAGCAAGCAGCAGTCAGTCATCCTAACACGCCTGTCTTTTGTGCTACTTGCCCTGCAGCGTCAGCCAGCAGCAGCAGCAGCAGCAGCAGCAGCAGCAACAGCAGCTTGCAGGCAGCGACCTGGTCATACGGCAGATCAGCATGAGTGCTGGCTCTGCTGCCCTCACTCATGCTGTGGGCTCTTCGCTCATGAGTTCTGCTGTGTTGGGCCCAGCTGCTGCTGGCAATTCCGGATCAGGGCTGTGGGAGATGTCTTGGTGCCGCACTGCTCCTAGCATGGAGTGGGCGGCACAGGATGCCGGCATTGAGCTGGGTGGGGGGCCAGGCTTTTTCCAAGCAATGCTGTGCTGATCTTCTTGCCGTAGCCTGATGTTTGAACGTTGCTGCATGCCGTGCCAGCGGCAACTATGTCTCAGCGCTGTTGCTGTTGTCGACGCAGTCATCATGCATCTGCTGGGAAACTGCAGCAGACAACGCGCATTGCGTTGGCGCGCTCAGCCGTGATGGCGTTATGAGCAGCGCTGATGACCCGCCCGCGCCTGCCGCAGGTCCGCTGCTGGGTGCTGGCTCGTTTGCGCGAGTGTTCAAGGCCAAGTGGGCAGGCTTGGATGTGGCTGTCAAGGTGGGTGGGCAGCGCCAGCGTGCTTCGCTTCGTAGGGCGCAAATGAAGCTGTTGTTGCAGGCAGTGTGTCCCAGCAGCTGCTGCAGGTGTGGCATGTTGCGGGCTGCAGGGAGTAGCAACGGGTTGCATGCTGAAAGCGCGACCGCGCTTCGCGCAGCTGCGTGAACTGCTACTGCTGCTGCTGCTGCTGCTGCTGCTGTTTGTGCTTGCAGGTGATTCAGCATGACACGTCTACTGCGGAGGTAGTGGCAAATGAAGTGCAGCTTATGATGCAGCTGAACCACCCAAACATAGTTAGGTATGTGCCACGAACACCACTTATACACCTGTACTGAACAGCTGTACCGGCCATCGTTACTTCAACAGTGATGTCTGCAGCATCAGCCTCCACTGATGCAAGTGCGCTGCAGGGCCAAGCACGTGCAGCTGCCACTGTGCTGTCCCTGCAATGCTTGCACTGCGTGTTAGTGGTGTGTCATGCAGGGCGAGGTGTCTTGCTCTTAGGTGTCTTGCTCACTGGGGGGTTGTGGCTGTGTGGCTGGCATCTGCGCTGTACGCGTGCCGTCAACGAGCAGGGCCTACCACTGCATCACAAAGCAGCACAAGCAGCCGCAGCTCGAGCTCGGCAGCAAACAGCAAAGCGGTGTGCCTGGTGCGTCCAGCAAAACGGACAGCAGCGGCGCAGGCCGTGGCAGCGCTTACACCGTACCCAGCAGCGCCGGCGGTGGCGGCGGCACGCGGGGCAGCAGCGGCGCGCCCCGCAGCGGCAACAGCAGCGCCAACAGCCAGCAGCATCCCGCCGCGCAGCAGCAGCAGCTCAGTCAAGTCAATGCCTCAGGCTCGGCACCCGCGCACAACCGGCAGGCCTTGCAGCAGCAGCAGCTGCGGCAGTTGCTCCAGCAGCAGCAGCCGCAGCTGTCGGTGGCGGTGCCGACCCCGCAGAATGGTCTGCTGGCCGCCACGGGTGCCTCCAACATTGCCACGCCCAGGCACACACCAGGCTTTGCAGCCCTAGCAGCCAGCTCAGGTTCAGGTCTCAGCAGGTCGGGACTCAACTCCGGCAGCTCGCAGGGCGGGCCCAAACCCCCAGGCGGCGGTGCGGCAGCGGCGCCGCTGCAGCAGCTGCTGCAGCAGTTGTTGATGCGGGGAGAGCAGCAGGATTCCGTCACTGGCGCAGGTGCTGCTGCTGATGCTGCTGCAGCAGCAGCCAGGCAGCTTGCGGCTCTAGAGGCAGCAGCGCAAGCAGGCTTTGCTGGCGCAGCAAACATGGCGGCAGTCGGACAGCAGCCAGCCTCCTTGGGGGTGATGCTGTAGGTGGTGCAAGCAGCCACCAGGAAGCTGCAGCAGCGGGCGTGCAGCGCCCGCAGCTAGGCACAGCACGTGCTGTTTACGCAGCTGATGGCAGCACCAGCGGCATTGACAGCGGAGAGTTTGCGCCAAGGTCTTTGTCGCTGGTACGGCCGGCAGGCGCCACGGTCACAGCACTGTATACAGATACCAGCAGCCGCACGCCGCATGCAGACGCAGCAGCAGCAGCAGCAGCAGCAGCAGCAGGGCCTCGCCCTGGCCCTGAGCCAGCAGCAGCAGCAGCAAGGAGCTGTTGTAGTTACGCCAGCTGCAGCAGCAGAGATGATGGCAGGCGCAGCAACAGCAGCGCTGCTGCTGACGGACAGCCGAGGCGTCATTTGGCACCAACGCAAGCAGCAGCACCAGCACCAGCCAAGGCAGCAACCGCGGCACCAGCAGCAGCAGCGGAGATGCGGCGATTGCCATCAGCAGGCAACAGCAATCAAGCGGCCGTACCATGCCGCGGCAGTGAGACCCAATTCTTAACACAGCAAGCGGCGCCTCCGTGGGCACTCGATGCAGGAACCACAGCAGCAGGTGCTGCAGTGCAGGCCAGTTCCCAGCCTGGCACAGCACCACTGCCGAGTCAGCAACCAGGGTTGGCACTGCCTGCAGTGCCTGCAGTGCTGGTCACAGGGCCAGCAGGTGCTGGGTCATCAAGGCTGATGAATGTAAGCAGCAGCGCTGGGGGCGTTAGTAACAGTGTAGCAGTTGGCATTGAAGATCTCGACGCGGACGGCCTGCAGCTCGCAGCAGGGACTGGCAACTGGGCACGACCAGGGCCCTGTATGCACCTGCCAGCTTTGCCAGCAGCAGCAGCAGCGGTAAGCCCCCTGCTGCTGCTGGCAGCATTGCTGCACAGCATCGCAGCCCTCGCACAAGGCCACCAGCAGCAGCAGCAGCAGCAGCCAGCATGGCAGAGGGCAACACCACACCAGGCAGCAGCGGCAGCGTTTCCTGGCCGGTCATCCAGCATGCCTCACTGCTGGACTCGGGCTGGACCGGGGAGGGCTCCAGTGGTGCTGGTGGGGGCGGCAACGCAGCCAACAAAGGGGACGTCGGCTTGCTGTGCGAGACGTGGCTGGTCACTGAGCTGTGCGACAGGTGAGGCTGTGCAGTCACATCACAAGTCAGAGGCACGCATGCATGAGCATCGCTTGCACTTGATCAATGTGCTGGGTTGCTGGTGGCAGACCAGCTGAGGGACTCGGCAATGTGCGTCTGGTGGAGCACTCGCACGCGCCACAACCGCATGCATGTGTGCACCCACGGGCCTGGCACGAGCGACTGGGAGCACCACCAACGTGTGCCGCCGCTGCGGAGGTGTTTCGCAGCCACAGGTGGCACGTCTCTGAGTGAACGCTCGCTGGCGCGCTGCGTGCTGCCGCCGTCGCGTGTCTGCTGTGTGCTGCCGCTGTGCAGGGGCACGCTGGCGCGCGTGGCTGCCGACTGGCAGCCGCAGGCCAACGAGGAGGACGTGGTGCGGCTGCTGCTGCTGCTGCAGGACGTGGCGCGCGGGCTGAAGCTGCTGCACACCAACAACATCGTCCACGCAGACCTGGTGAGAATGTATGTGTGCAAGTGCTTGGCTCTCCTGAGGGCCTGCCAGTGTCAGGCCCCAGCACAGCCGGGCTGCTGCAGCAGTGCGAGAGGGGGGGCGCGTCAAGCTGCCACGTGGCAGGCGTTGGCTGCACAACCTGGTTACACGTCCAAGTCGGTGTGCGACAGCCAAAGCTGGCTGTTGTGCAGTGAAGGCTCTTGTGCATCGCCCCAAGGCATCGGCGCGTGCTCACTCTGCCCTCTGCTGCTGCTGTGGCTGTGACCGCTGCAATGCATCCGCATGCAGAACTCGCACAACGTGCTCGTCAGCAGCAGCAGCACGGCGCAGTACGGGGTGGTGGGCAAGATTGCGGACCTGGGCCTGAGCAGGGTCATCAAGCAGCAGGCCACGCACAGGACCACCCGCACGGTGAGCCGGCGGCAGCGCAGCCGGCACGGGATCTGCAACCTCCACGTGTGTGGGTGTCACAGGTCGCGACACATGCGCAGGCAGCTGCACCTGGCCTGCAAGTATCGGCGGTTTTGCAGGTTTCACCGCACACATTGAACGACGCGCATGCCACACAGGCAAACAGGCTCATGTAGGGCCATGCTGCTGCTGCTGCTGCTGCTGCTGCTGCTGCTGCTGCTGTGTCTCAGGTGGGCACGCTGTCGCACCAGCCGCCAGAGCTGCTGCAGGACGGCCGCAGCTCGCGGGCAGTGGACATCTACAGGTATCAAGGCCTGCCAGCGCATGCAGCTCCTGGGCGGTGTGCAAGTGAAGCATGCACACGTTGTACTCGTGCTGCACAGTGTCATGTCTGCAGCACACATGGTTTGCCTGCAAGCAGTCGGTGGGGTTTGCAGGTCAGCACTTGCTGCAGGCTGTCACGTAGCTGCAGGTCAATGTGCGGTGATGTCATGTTGTCTTTCTGCCTTGCCCCTGCAGTTATGGCATTATGATGCACGAGCTCTTCACTGGACAGGTGAGTCGCTGTGAGGAACAGCAGCCTGCTTTGTAGTTGTTCTCCCAGCATGCAGCAGTTGCAACACGTCTCTTGGAAGGGCAGTCGTCCTGCAAGCTTTATGTAGGGTGGAATCGAGGCTTGGAAGGACTGCGCCGGACGCCCCTGCCTGAAGTGAGGGCCAGGACTTCTGCTGTGTGGACGCGTTTATTTCTGTCCCGAGTCTGCTGTCTCCGGAGTGGTGCTCCTGCTGTCCATGAAGGTGCTTCACTGCAGCAATTGCGCACAGCGGTTGAGACATCTGCCGCTTTGACGATGTTTGTGGACGCAGGGAGCCATGCTCACTGCTGCTGCTGCTGCTGCTGCTGGTGCTGCTGCTGCTGCTGCTGCTGCTGCTGCTGCTGCTGTTGCAGGCTGCGTTCTGTAGCATGCGTTACGGCCAGATTTACAACCAGGTGGTGCTGCTGGGTGCAAGGCCGCCACTGCAGCCCGGAATGCCTGACGACTACCAGCTGCTCATGCAGAGGTGCGTGTCGGGGCCCCTGCTGCGCGTGCAACAGTTGAAGTTGTTGCGTTGAGAGTGCAGTACGATGCTACGCCTGCTTGCTCTTTTTGCAGCACCAGCAGCTGTGCTGGATGCATTTGAACGGCCACAACTGGCGGGCAGTGCTGCACAAACACCGAGCCGTTGAGTGTCAGACATAGCACTGCTGCTGCTGCTGCTGCTGCTGCTGCTGTTTTCACTGTCATTCGTGTGCCTTGTGCAGGTGTTGGAGTGCAGACCCTGCACAACGGCCCTCGGTGGACATGCTGCTGGACTGCCTGGTGCTCATGCTGCAGGATAGGCAGCAGGCCTAGCATGCAGCGGCATGAGCAGTGTTGCGGATTAGGATGGCATCTGTTGGCTTGCAAGTCTCCTGCAGAGCACTGCTGCATGCTTTGGAACTGTGTGTTGATTGGGTGGAAGGCTGTATTGTTAGAGCACAGCAGGGCGGGTGGCGGCTGGCGTGTGACAAGCTCCAGAACCCATTCAGAACCAGGCAGCCCCGCGTGAGTGGGTTGTTGTGTGATGTAGTTTGTGCTCAGCAGTGGTTCTGCTGGCTGTGATGTTGGTCGGTCGAGGGCTTCTGCAGCACACGAAAATGGATGACGCATTTTGGCATGGGTTGGCAAGTGCTGTGATTTTTGTTGCAAGACAGCATCAGCCTGTGGGAGTGAGCCAGCCCGGCCGCAGGTACAGGATTGGCTTGGTAAGCATGCTGATTTCATTGCTGGTGGACCGGGTGGCAGCTGGGCCTGGGCGTGTGTTTGAAGTGAGGGGGGCTGCCCGTAGAGAGACCAGGCCAGCTTGCTGGGCTATGGGCCGGGTCCAGGCTCAGCTCCTGCACTGGTGTGGTGGCTGTAGGCATTCATACCCGTGCATATGTAGATGGTGAAACTGTCAGGACTGGCGAGGCTGTGTGCGGCATGGGCTCATCAAGGCTAGGAGCTGGCAGCATGTTTTGTTGGACTGCTGTCCAGAGGGGCAGCTGCACCCAGGTAGCTGGCTTTTGTGTTCTGCCAAGTTGGCAGTCTGAGTTGTGCCTGAGCGCGCATTGCACGCTGGCGTGGCATGCGTTGCGTGCCACAGCGCGTGTGATCTGTCTGCCTGCATATTTGTCAGCTGGGTGTGGTGGCAAGCACCGCAAAGGTGTATGGGGTTGTCAGCGGCACCCCAGGAGGCTCGAGGTTATATGCGTGCACTGCATGCCCTGCACTGTGTGCCACCGCCCACATCTCGCACCAGTCTCAAGCTGCCTCCCTGTGGACGTGTGCGACAGGATAGCGACGGCGGCCAGTGGTGGCTGCAGCTGTTGTGCAGCACGTGCTACAGCACACACAATTAGTCATTCTCGCCACTGAATGCTATGAAGCCTTGCTACAGTCGCACGTGCACCAGCAATTGCCTTCAAAGCTGGCCAACACAACAAGAAGCTGGCATTTGGGTCACCTGCTATTGCGGGTTCATGTTGCATTGGCATGGGAGGTAGTGGGATGCTGCCAGCACTCGTGGCACATACTTTGGTTGAATGTATTTTGCTGATTGGTCAAGTTGCCTGCTAGTCAAGGCGGCCTTTTTTTTGCTGCAGCTGATGTCATCTACTGGTTGCAGCCTGTCGGCACATACGGCATAGTGTGTGACAGTCTTGCTTGCGGGCTCAGGGTGGTGTGCGTGGGTTGACCACACTGCCCTGCATGCTGTAGCTAGTGCAGGGTCTTTCCATGCGCACAGGGATCTGCGTGCTATTTGTGGTTTGAGTTGTTTGACAGCTTTCCGGAACATTTGCATCATGGTATCGTGTTGTCTAATATTGCTCTTTGGCCATTGGGCGCAATTGCGTTGATGCTGCGGACAAATTGGGCGGCATGATGTTGGTGATGTGTTGGCTCATTGTTTCGCCTGTACACCACACCTGAATTGGCACATGTTTTGCAGCAAGCACCTTGCAGACAGAGCAGCCTGTAGCCAGTGGCGGGGTTGATGTTGAGAGCGCTGAATGGGCGCCCAGTTGCTGTAGATGTTTGCACTGGGTTTTTGTTGTTGATGGTTTATCACTGTGGGCTAATTGGTCGGCCAGACGGTTGTAAGGCGAGTTGTCTTCTGCTGCATCACCCGGCAGGCTGGCACATGGCAGCATCTCCTAATGTTTGCTAGTAACTCATGGTCCTAACATGTGATTTGTGTGCTAAGGACTCGTGGTCATAACATTTGGGATCCACGTCAGCTTCCTTAGTGCGTCGTGTTGATCATGCATTGGCTTCTGCTGCAGTTGCCCTGTCTCTGGTTGAGATTGCTGCAGCAAACTTGTGGGCAGCATGTATGTATACAGCTATGTTGCGTAACAGTTGTCACCTGCTGGCGGTGGATGTCAGTGTGGTGTTTGAGCGCCCCGGTGCCCCTGTGGTTTGTGCAGGAGCACTGCTGCTGTTGAGGTGCCACCACGGGCACCATGCAGCGTGGTGTGCTTCATCATCATCATCATCATCATCATCATCATATTACCCATTCAAGCCATAGCGTGGTGTGCTTGTTATGCCAGCACACGTAGTCACCTTGTTACATAGGGCCGATGGCGCTGATGCTATGGCTTGAATGGGTGATATGATGATGATGATACCTCCTGATCTGGCAGCAGGCGCCCGCGTTGGCGACTGGGGCATGAATTAGCCCAGTAGAGTTTGGATATTTGAGGTAAGATTACTGACGGTTGGTTCTGGCCTTTATCCTAAACTAGGGCCTCGCAGCACTCAACTGGTTCCTTGCAACTTAGGCCTCGCAGCAGTAGACAGTTAATTTACAACCCAGCTGGATTAGCGCTCATGCTTTTAAAAACGTTTGCTGCAGGGACTCGTTGCCTTGCCGTAGGGTTTAGACGCACTGTACAGCACTTTACCAATTTGATGATGATGATGATGATGATCACCAATACCAAAGCAGGGCCACAGGTCCACCCACTAAGGAGCCAAACAAGGCTCATGAGGTCCCACAACATCCAAGAAATTACTTTCAATCGGTCTATAAGTGCTTCAACGTTGGCAACGCAAGTTGTCAGCAGATGCAGATGTTTGCAAGGGCATGCATGCCCAGTGAAGAAACAATCTTGTCTGGTTCAGCCGAGTGCTGCATCTTGCTACCTGCTGTCTGAAAGCACCTGACACACCGTGTTTGCAGGTTGCACCAAAGACCTGCTGTGGCAATTGCTAAGAGTTGACCTACCGTGTGCCTCAACTGCACAAGCAGCATCAGCCGCTGCAGCTTTGCTGGCATGCACAATGATGTTGCCGATATACACTGCCGCCTACCCACCCTAATGCATCATGGCCCAAGGGCCGCTTTCGTGCTGCAGCTTGTTACAAGCAAGGGTGCGGCTGCAGTTTGCTGCGGTTGCCGTATATACGGCTCATATATGAGAGAGCTGCCCAGCAGGGCCAGCAGGCTGCAAGTCATCAGCACTAGCACAGCATTCATCACTTCTTACACACCATACCCTCCCCAATAGCCAGTACTGGCAGGCAGCTACTAGTAGGCATCAGAAATCCACCAAAACAAGTAATGACAAGCTTGGTGAGGGCACCTCTGCCCCTGTACAATGCCGAAGTATCCCTTCAGTGCAATGCTTCCCCAAACTTGTAAACAGGGTCAGCTGCTGCTTTCGTATAAGCAAGATGATAGGGGATCATGCAAGAGTCCACACATTCTCAGTGGACAGTGCCCCTAGCACAAACTGTGTACCCAGGCGCAGCACACTCACGCCGCTGGTAGGAATGGTACACATTTGTGTGCATGATGCGGCAGCCCCGACAGGCCCATTTGCAGGTGTGCCCTGCAGGAAAAGGCTGCAGTTGAGCACGGCATCATGCACAGCTGATGGACTGCCTGCTTGGGGCGCTGCTGGTGGAGCAGCTCTGCAGTGTATGCAGCTGCTGCTGCTGTCGCTCGTATCGCTGTTGCTTGCATCGCATGCAAAGCGCTAGCAGTTCATTCCACCATGGTAGGTTGTTGTCCTTGGCCTTTTCACCAGCCTTTGCCCTGTTGTCCTTCCTGCAGCAGCAAGATTAGGGGCATCACTAGTGAACAGCTGCAGTTGATGTGCAAGTGCGGTGTTTCCTCTAGCACGCCCTGATCAGGTGCTGGCAGCGTCCCTTGTCATGTTTGTTCAAAGGCCAGAGCTTCACTAGGCTAGTGCTAGTACTGCCAGCATCTGCAAGTCTGCCGCTGCGGCCGGCGCCATATCTGCCTGCTTACTGTACTCGGGGGCCGTGAGATCCTCCAGATGTCGCCAGGAAAGAGCGGAATAGATGAGAGTTAACGTCGTAAATCATGGTGAGTTGTTGCGTTGAAGGTGTATTGCTGCTGCAGGTAAGAGCGCTCAGCTGAAGTTACAGGAGTGGGCAGAAGCCAATCTGTATGGCTCACGTACATTTACGCTAAAGAAGCGGTATAGCTACCAGACTCCGCTGTGCCGTGAGCCGGAACTCGCTGGGCGTGCTGCTGTTCTGTATGCCCTGTCACTGTGTCATGTCAGAACCCGCTGAGATATCACCCAGTGTGTCCTGTAGCTTGTGTGCACGATCGTTGCAAATGATTGCGAAGGTGGCGGTCCAATACCCCTGATCTGGTCAGTTTCCAACCCTCGAACTGCTGTGTGCCCTTTTAGGAACCAGTTCCGTGCCACAGCTGCTGACAAATTGCGGAGGAAGAGTGATCTGGACGCTTGACAGCCTGCAATGGCAGGCAGGGGCAGGGCAGCTACGCTGCCTGCATGGATGACAGGTGACTGCCAGTGACTGTCTACTGCAGGACAGCAAGCTGTCCCTTCGCTGCCACAGCTGATGCCCTTGCCTGTGCTGAAACTCGTGTTTGAATGTTTTTGTTGCTGGTACCTTGCAGCTGGAGCTGGCGTAGCTGCTCCAGGCGCACCTGCAGCAGCTGGCGCGCCGGCGGTGTGTGGCTACTGCTTACCAGCAAGCAGCAACAGCAGCCGTAGCAGTAGCTTAGTGCTGCAGAACAGCATTGTATGTTGCAGGACATGGGCTGCGTGGATTCGCAGGTGCACACACCAGCAAATTGCGGCAGCCATTTATTTGTTGCGCCCTTGTGTGTGTGCGGCGGGTGGCCGTGCTCTGTCAAAGCCGCTAGCAAACTCGCTGGGAGACTGTAGTCAATCAGGCATCCTAACAAACACAAGCTGTGCACTGCTTGCTGTGCTTTACCTTGTGTTATCCTGCAGGGAGCTCTTGGGGGAGGCCCTGCAGCACCGGGATCAGCAGCAGCTGGGGTGAGAGTCCTGGCTGTCATGCAATGTCAGCGACAACATGCATATTTGCAGGGTTCCTCCAGGCTTGCTGCAGTTGATGCTATACTCCGTGTGCTGTGCACATGTGTTCTAGAAAGGTTGCTGATGTATGTGAGCATGCCTGCTCCGCTGCTTTCCTCTGTTTTCGCTGCTTTTGTTGTGCCATATGTGTGCCGTATGTGCCGATCCACGCTCTGGCGTGTCTTTGTTGTACCATGCCCATGCATACTGCTTACTGTGCAGGCCGGCTCTGGTCTCCTGCAAGCTCAAGCCATTGCACAGAGCCTAACTGCACAGGCCCCTGCAGGAGCTGTCGGACAGCAGCAGAGCACACCAGCAGCAGCAGCGCTAGGCATGCAGCGAGCACCCATGGTGATGCCTTCCAGCATATCGCCTGGCGGCGCTGCTGCACCGTCTCCGACAGGTCAGCAGCCGGCAGCAGCGCCTGCCAATGCGGCAGCCATGGCAGCTGCGGCCATCGCGGCCGCGCAAGCAGCGGCCGCCGCAGCGGGCATAGGGTCTGGCGCGTCAGCTGGTGCACCACCTGGCTCGGCAGCAGCAGGAGCAGCAGCAGCTGGGACTCAGGCTGGCTGGCATGTATGGGGCGAGGCCGCCTGGGCTGCCGGGCATGCCAGCAGTAGGGGGTGCACCGCTGGGTGGTGTGCCTCCGCCTGGCGCGTACCCCATGCCTGGCGTGATGCCTGGCCAGCCGCCCATGTTCAGGCCGCCACCAGGTGAGAAGTTCTTCATGATATCTGCTGTGAAGTGTTGTGAAGTGTCAGCAAAGACCTCCGTTTCTTGTGGCGTGGCTGTATCTAGAATCAGGCACAGGTTCTGCTCAGAGCACATGCATAAGCAAATCAGTGTTCGCTGTATGTATGCATCGTGTTGCCGCTAGCTGCGCTAACGAGCGGCTTGGTGCGGATGCCAAGTCGTCACAACCATGTGTTGCTGCTGGCGCTGCCGCTGCTGCTGCTTGCTCGCAGGCATGCCCCCCAACATGATGCCGCCGCCTGGCTTCCCAGGCCCCCCAGGCATGCCCTTCACCGGCCAGCCGCACATGCCCTTCCCTCCCCACATGCAGCACATGCCGCCGATGCAGCAGCACCTAGGCCTGCAGCAGCAGCAGCAGTCGCAGAGCGACTGGACGGAGCATGCAGGGCCTGCGGGGCGCAAGTACTACTTCAACCGGGTGACAAAGGTGTCGACATGGACCAAGCCCGAGGAGATCATGACACCAGAGGTGAGGGAGGGTCGACAGCAGCGGCAGCAGGGCAGCGGCAGCTTGGCGGCAGCAATACGGGGCCACAACCAGCGGGTGGGCCGCTGCAGCAGCAGCGGTGTGGGTGTTTGCACCAGCAATGACAGCAACCCGGCGGTCCCAGCAACATGTTACGAGTCGGTCAAGACAGGAGGTAGTGTAGGCTGTGTTGTTCCCTGTCAGGGCGCAGGGCATTGTCTTCCTGGTGAGCTGCACAGTGTTGCCGAGCCTAGTCCCCTGTCCATGCGCGGTGTCTGCCTGATGCACTGGTTGTTTAAGCTTCCCGTGCACTGACTTGTACTCCGGCTGGTGTTGTGCAGGAGCGCGCCAAGGCAGCAGCAGACAAAGCAGGCGCCGCAGCAGCAGCACCAGCAGCCGCACCGGCAGTGGTAGCAGCACCAGCTGCTGCAGCAGCAAGCGCAAGCCCAGCAAGTGCGGTGGGGCCGTCTGCCACTGGGGATGCAGCAGCAGCAGCAGGTGGCGGTGGCGGTGGACTGTCTGACGTGGCCAAGGCATGGAAGCAGTACACGGCACCAGATGGGCGGCCATACTTTTATAACAAAATATCAAAGGAGAGCAAGTGGGTCATGCCGGATGAGATGAAGCAGGCTGCAGCAGCAGCTGTTGGTGGTCAGGCTGCAGGTGCGGGGCACGCAAACCTTGAAATGTTTGTGTAGATCACGTCTGCAGCTTATGTGCAGTTAAGTCACCTTGATGCACATCGCTAGCTGTTGTCTTCAAGTGCATGAAGAATTGTGCAGCTGCATTTGCACACCAGCAACTCAGCAGCTTGCATGCAGCAGGCCAGCAAGCGGTGCCATCAGGCACACTCGCAGCTGCTGATCGTCAGGGGAGCAGCTGCATTGTGAACTGCACACTGCCAGGACGCCTCCATCTGTAGCATGTTGTGGCATCTGGTTGGCGTGCCTTTTGAAGGTGAAGTGTGTATCTTGACTCACGTGTGTGTCTCGCTTACTGTTATTATGCTGTCCGTCGTGCAGGAAAGACAGCAGCAGCAGCAGCAGCGACAGCGCCAAACGGGAATGTCAGCAGAGAGCCTGAAAAGGTGCGTAGCATCCCTTTGCACACGGCACATAGCCCACCCTCCCCAAGACTCCTTTGCAACAGCCATTTGCCATGTCATGGGAGTGCTTTCGCGTTGCTGGGTTGGCAATCACTACCTTCTGCAGCCCGCCCACTCGGTGGTGTTGGTGCTGCGCAGGTTAAGGAGCAGCCGGCAGCAGCAGCAGCCCCCAAGGTGAAGCAGGAGCCTGCCAAGCCCATCGTGTACCCCACCAAGGAGGCGGCCAAGGAGGCGTTCAAGGCGCTGCTGACCGACTTTGACATCCCAGCAGGTGCGTAGCTCACGTTCCGGTGCTGTAGCTGTGGACGTGTGTAGCGGAGCTAGTACACGTGTCATGGGGCTTGTTTGATGTGGAGGGTTGAGGTGTTTTGAAGCTGGGGTGCGGCTTGGCAAGGTGCTGCTGGCCTTGGCGCCCCAGCTGGTGACCTGCAAGTCTTACTGCATTGGGGCATGTGGTGTGTGCAGCGTGTGTGCAGTGTTACTGCTGCGCAGTATGTGGTGTGGGTGCGGCGTGTGTGCAGTGTGATCATCCCCACGAAGGGAAGGCAAAGGAGGCCTCCAAGCCGCTGCTGACTGACCGAGACACGCAGCAAGTGATGTTCACAGTTGCATTGCGGTTTTGGGTGTGCATGCATGTGTGTGGCATGTTCAGGTGCATGTTTGTTTTCAGCTGTGGGCGAGCCAGCTATTTGTCTGCTGAGCTCCCTCTCTATGGCGCACATGCAATGCCGAGTTTTTGGGCTCCATTCTGAAAAATGCGCGTGTCACCTTGCAGTAAGTATAGTCACACCCTGCTTGTCATTCTGCCCTGGTCTGCCAGCTTTCATCACGAGGGTGTACTTATCGGGTAGCTGAACAACGGACCGGATGGCGCGTTGCTGGTACTTTCGCTGCTATCACACGGCTGCCTGCTGCATGCACGTGCCTGCAGAGGCGTCCTGGGACAACGCGATGCGGCTGATCATCCACGACCCGCGCTATAGCGCACTCAAGGCGCTGGGGGAGAAGAAGAGCGCCTTCAACGAGTACTGCACGGTGAGGGTTCTGCGGGCACAGGTCGTGGAATGGCAGGGTCTCAGGGTTACGCGCCTGTGGCCGGCAGGGCAAAGGGAAGTTGAGATGCTGTTGACTTGCAACATGTCGATGTGGGCATGGCTCGTAAGTTTGGTAAATTGCTAGCAACTCGCAGTGTTGTCCTTTGACACGTTGCTTGCAATGTTGCGCTCGACAGCTCCACAACCTTCTGGCACTCCAGCTTGTGTCCGCTGTACCCGGACCCAGCGACCCGGCGAGCACCTGATGCACAGTGTGGTGCTTCTCCTCCCGCCTGCTCCGCATCTTCCGTCAACTTCATCAGCTGGAGTGTGCATTTTCTGCATCACGCTGGCCGCCCTGTGTGCACGCCCCTGCGCGCAGGCGCGGCGCGCTGCCGAGCGCGAGGAGGCTCGCCGGCGGCAGATTGCTGCCAAGGAGGGCTTCATGGCGCTGCTGGAGGACGCGGCTGAGCTGGAGCCCGGGGACAGCTACGACCGGGCTTGCGCCTGCTCAACCACGACGGGCGATGGAAGGTGCGGCTGAAGCAAAGGGCTCGAGTTGTGCACAGGTGCACATGCATGTGTGTATGTGTTGTGTTGTGGTGGAGCAGCAGGGCTTGGCCGGGTGCGCGGGTGCGTGTTGAAGGACGGTGCGGCCACGCCTCACGCTTGCTTGATCACGATTGGCGATGGAAGGTGCGGACAATGGCCAGCTTGGCACAGCTTGCAGGGTGGTGCGGAGGTGGATGAGGTTGCAGGGCTTGAGCACGTTGTGCGGATGTGTTGCGGTTTGAACCTTGAGGTGTGTCGTCTTTGCGCCTCCCGCTTCACACCTGGAACGGCCCCTGACGATTGAAGGCGGCAGCCTCTAATGCATCGATCTGCATTGCCATGAGCATGTTGTGGTGACTGAGCCTGAGCACTTTGAAGTGTTCATGCATTGGAACCTGGTGGTGTGACCTTGTTGTTGCGCGTGGCATCTGCTCTTTGATGCCGTCCAGGTCAGGTGTGCACATGCTGCTGCTGACAATGACACACCATGGGTTGTCTTGGATAATGGCTATGGCCGCTGCATTTCTTTGTCCAGGCGCAGGTTTGTGGATTCAGCAATTGCAGGCTTTTTGATTTGCAAGACCTGCTGTGCAATGCGCAAGGCAAGCCGCATCGCAGCCGGCCGCCATGGAGTGTGTCACATAAAAAGGCGAGTCCACTGATGCATGTTGCTGCTGGTTGCCGCGCCCTCACCCCCGCCACCAACAGGAGGTGGAGTCTGAAGCGCTCCGGCGGGAGCTGTTCAAGGACCACATGGAGGCCCTCAAGCGCAGGAGGTGAGTCGTTATAATGTTATGTCGATGTCATGTTTGGTTTGTAGTTGTAGAGGGTGTGGTGCAACTGGCAGCCGTGCTGGTGTTGGATTATATGGTGTCAGCCGCGGCGTCATTCGTCACTGTGTTCATCAGCAACTCTGTACAGTCCTGCTTGCTTGGTCATTGCTGCCGCTGCGGCTGCGGCTGCGGCTGCGGCTGCGGCTGCGGCTGCTGCTACATCACCACATCTGAATCCATGAACCCCTGCAAAACCCTGCAAAACCCAGGGTGGAGGCTGAGAAGCGCAAGCAGGAGGGTGCCGTGGCTGCCTTCAAGGAGCTGCTGCAGCGCAGCGCACTCAAGCCCAGCAGCAGCTGGCGCAAGGTGGCGGCGAAGCTGCAGGACGAGGAGGCGTACGAGGTGGGCCAGCAGCTGTCGCATGAGTGCCACAGCTCGGGTCCTAGCCAGGCGCAGCTGAAGCAGGGTAGCAGGATCTAGCACAGACTGGCTGCAGGACGAGGAGGCATGCGGGTTGAGGCAGTCAGGAAGCAGCTGTCTCATCAGCACCACAGCATGGGTTCTTTTCTAGTTGAGTGTGGCTGAGGCAGAGTGGCAGCAGCCGACACCAACGGGCTGCAGGACGAGGAGGTCAATGCAATGGGCAGCAACTGTCACATGTGCGCCACAGTTGGAGATGCTGTATACATGGGTCGAGGCAGCAAAGCCGCAGCTACGGGAAAAGCAGCGGCCAAGCAGCAGGACTAGCAGGCAAATGAGGCGAGGCTTGTTGGATGGCAGGCGTGCGTGTTTGGTACCGCTGCAGTGGGTTTGCGGGCTCAACGAGCTGACCCGCTGGCGCAGTTGCACTGCATTTGGCCTCGCTGCTGGCCTGCATGTGGCCCAGGCGCACGTTGAAGCGCGTGGTACAACGCAGCATGTAGTACTCCAATCGCTGCTCGGCCGCGCCGCCCTGCCTGCCTGCCTGCGTGCGTGCTGCCCCGCAACGGCGTCAGGCGCTGGACCGCCTGACGCGGCTGGAGGTGTTCCAGGCGCACATCCGGCAGCTGGAGGAGGAGGAGCGCCAGGCCAAGGAGCGGGAGAAGGAGGCGCTGCGGCGCAAGTGAGCGGGGGCTGTGAAGCACTGATGTTGGGCAGTGGTGGTGGATTGCGTTGCGCGTTGAAGGCCTCGCTCAGCGCTCGAGTGCTCTCGTGTTTGCTGGTGCGTGCGTCGTCCTGCATTGCCAACATGCAGAGTGCGGCGGGTGGTGGAAGTGGTGTTCTGTGCAGGCGAGAATGACACCTGCCTCCTTCCTAGTAGTTCGCCGAGCCACCTTCAGCTTGCCCCCACCTCGCTCCACATGTGGCTCAGCTCCCGCGCCCCGCCCCCCTGCCTCATCTGCCGGCCGTGCACGACGCCGCTGCTCGCCTGTGCTGCAGGGAGCGCAAGAACCGCGACGCGTTCCGCGTGCTGCTGACGCGCCAGCGCGATGCGGGCAGCATCACGGTGCACAGCCGCTGGAAGGCGTACGCGCCGCTGATTGAGGACAGCCAGGAGTACCAGGCTGTGAAGAAGAATGCCAGCGGCAGCAGGCCCAAGGAGCTGTTCGAGGACATCATCCTGGTGGGTGGCCGGTCGGTAGCCGGTGCTGCGCGCGGGGGTTCTGGGGCTGATGCAGATGCTGTGCTGCGAAAGGAATGTGTGAGCGCCAGTGCACTGTACAGACTGTCTGACCGTCGAATCATGGTCAGCAGCAACCCTTCAATGCAGCGAGTAGCAGCAAGCAGCTCACAGACAACAGCCAGCAGCGGCAGCATGCATGACTGGGCCCTGGAGTGAGTGCAAGCGGTGTCACTTGGGCTGCTTGCTGTTGGCCGCCACACCACCCCATAAGTAGAGGGTTGGAAAGGAATTGTGATTTGGTATGGAAGTAACCCCCGGGGATCAGGGGTACTAGCAGGAAGGGAGGATAGATGTAGCAAACACATGTGCAAGGAATGAACCCCTCGGTGCTGGCGTTCAAATCATGTTTCTCAACATGAAAACACACCACAGCGCCAGCAACACACCACAGCGCCAACTGGCGGCACTGGCGGCAGGCCTGCCCAAAGTTTTTTGCCGCTGCCCCTGCAGGAGCTCGAGGAGGAGTGGGAGAAAGCGCGGCCGCTGCTCAAGGAGGCGCTGCGCGCTGCTGGCTGGACTGCAACAGCGGAGTCAAGCTATGAGGGGTACCTGGAGGCATTGGCAGGGCAGCAGCAGCAGCAAGATGGTGAGGCAGCAGATGGTAAGTGCAGGCTCTGGTGGGTGTGCAGTGTGGTCGGTGGTAGGGCATGTGCTTGCATGTGGCCAGGATCGCGTGCTCATGCGTTTCTGTGGTGGCCAACACGCACTGCAGGCTACGCATGATGTCAAGCTGCATGTCCTGCGAACCCACTAAAGCATTTGCAGTGTCTCAGCTGTTGAATTTCTTCGTTCTGCTGCTGCTGTTCCTGCTGCTGCTGCTGCTGCTACTGCTGTTGCTGCAGGTGGTGAGGGCGTCAAACGGGGTGCTGCCGAGTCAGCTGCCAAGCTGGCAGCGATGCGAGACAGCCACAAGCGCTGCTACTTTGAAGAGCAGGTAGGTCTGACTTCTTCCTGCTGCTTGCTAAGTCGCACACAGAAGCACCTAGTACTCCATGGTTTGAGGCATTGACATCATCAGTGGGCTCATTCATTCAGAAGCCAGTTTCTGGACATCAATCTGCTTCTGCACTTGCTGTCTCAGAACCAACGCATGGACTGGATGTTGGTTGCGGTCAGCACCAGGTTATAGTGGGATGACATGCACCATGCAGTACCCCTACTCGTGCCTTTGCTTGCTGCCGCCGCTGCTGCTGCTGCTGCTTCTGCAGGTCGGCCGTGCCAAGGAGAAAGCTGCGGAGGCGGACAAGAAGAAGCGCAAGGCGGCTGACAAGTTTGCCTCATTCGTGCGCAGCGCCGAAGGCCTGTATGTGAGCACGACCTGGGAAGAGTTTGAGGAGGCCTTCAAGACTGAGGCGGAATTTGTGGCGGTGAGTGTAACATGTCACTAGCATGTCAGCATCATGTTACATCTTGTTTTGTCGTCGATCATGCAGCGTCTTAGGTCTGAAGTTGTGCAATGCCATACAGGTTGCATGCAGGGAAGCGAGGATGGTGGTGCAGCTGCCTTTGCAGCTGTTGTGCTTCAAACAGGTAGCATAACAGAACCTCCTGCATGCACAACCAGTGGAACAAACATGTCCTTTGCTCTGTCAGTGCTGGTGAGTGACCTTCCATACACTGCACGTCTCTGCAGGTTGGCGCTGAGGTGGCTCACCGGCTGTTTGACGAGCACATTGAAAAGCTCAAGTCGAAGGAGAAGCGGCGCGACAAGGATGATGACGATGACGCCAGCAAGAAGAAGAAGCGCAGCAGCAGGTACGACAGTCAGGGCAGCGGGGCGCAACAAACTGTGGGGTTTGAGCCTCACCTGGCAGACTGCAGCATGTGGGCCTGTGCAGGAGTGGTACGTTTGGGAGTCGTGTAGCAGTTGCAGGGGTGCAGCAAGAAGATGAAGCACCCATCGGCTGGGGTGATGCTGACTGGCTGGAGATATGGCGGATCTGTGCAGGCTGCTCGCATGTTGTGTGATAGCTCTACTCTTGTACTTCAGCTGACAGCCATTATCATGGCAGCACGCTGGAGCACTCTTGAGCGCTGCAAAGAGGAGAAAGAGCAAGAGGGCTGCTGAACTCTGGCTGCATGCTGCTGCTGCTGCTGCTGCTGCTGCTGCTGCTGCTGCTGCTGCTGCTGCTGCTGCTGCTGCTCCTGTCACTGACTTGCAGGCACGATGATGATGAGCACAAGAAGAGCAAGCGCCACAGGCGTGACCGTAGCCGGGAGCGCAGCAAGGACCGCAGCCGGGAGCGCAGCAGCAGAGGGCACAGCAGGGACCACCGCAAGAGGTGAGGGGCGCTGTCGTGCTTGTGCTGTGCTGCGCTGGCAGTGCAGTGCAGGAAAGAGCTGCGTTGTGTCGGTTGCGCACAATGCTATGCAGTGGGCACGACTGGCAGCTGCCGTGGGTGGGTTGCTGCGTGTGCTGACTGTGGCTGACACACAGACATGTGTCAGTCAATCGCCTGGCAGCACTGCGTGTTCCTTGAGTCGTGTTCTTGTTGTGCACACCTCCTGACATAATGCTGCTGCTGCTGCTGCTGCTGCCATCGCTGCAGGTCGCCTGACGATGCCGAGCCAGAAGAGGGTGAGGTGTAGCTGTCGCGACACGCTACTGCCCGCTCGTCTGGAGTCGCTGAGCTGGCGGAGGCTGCTGCTGCTGCTGCCGCGGCTGGCTGCTGTTGGCCTGGAGCCTGCTTGGCGGAGCTGCTGCACCAGCTGGAGGTGGTGAGTTGGCGGCAGCAGCAGTCGAGGCAGGGGTGGCTGTGGGCTGCTGCCAGGCTGGCGCCTTGGTGTGGCGTGTTTGCTGCTGCAGGCACGCCAAGGAGCTGCAGGCCGGCTGGCACCAGCAAGCTGCCTCGCAGAGCATGTTGGCAGCCAGCCATGATGAGCAGACCGGAAGCTGCTGCTATGGGCTGTGCCAGGTGCAGTCCTGCAAGCCCAGAATGGAGCAAGGTGCATGGGTCTGGGCGGGAAAAAGGGTGAGCTGGTGCAGAGTGTGGGCTCTGCCGCGGCCTTGGCAGTTGCAGTAGTGCGGTGCTGCTGGCAGCCACCTCCTGCGGGCAGTGTTGCAGAACCGCAGCACGGCAGGCAGGCTGATCTGTGCAGCAGCTTGTGTACATACTGGTGTGGGTGGGTGTGTATGCCTCGTGACTTGTGATGGATAGCAAGACAAGCAGATGATATGCATTGTGAGGGGGTGGTGGGCAAGCAGCAGCAGGCAGCAGTCGAAGATACGTGCTGCCGTCATGTGTTGGCGCTTGCGTGGGAATGGCCAGCAGCAATGGTTGTGTCTGTCTCTGTTTGTAATGTTGGAGCATTGCTTAATGCAGCGCCGCGGGCACAAACCGGGGAGGTGGCTCTGCATAAGTGCTCTACATCAGTGCACGTAAACAGGTTCAAATTGCTGCGCACACGTGACTGCATGCAGTGCTGTGTGCTTTTGCATGTGACTGGCTAGCCCCACTTCGGGGTTGACGCCGTAACGTCTTCCTGACCCGTGTGGGGTTGACAGGGTGCATATGCTGTGCCTTGTGTGTCTTGCTTGCTTCCCCAAACAACCAACGACTTCAAAGCTTGCTCTCCTACTGTTTCTGCACCATTTCAAGGTGCCACTGCCGTCACCTCAACTGCCATCAATGCTGCTGCTGCCTCCGCAGCCATCATTGCTGCGGCTGCTGTCAACATGCATGGCTTTCGCCGCCTGATTGTCGTATTCCATACTTACCCATGCTTAACCATGTGTGTTGCCACAGGCTAGCGGCATGAGTGATACAGAACATCCTGATATGTAGCGGAACAGCCAAAGTGCTGAGCTGGATGCAGTCTAATCATGTTTGAACAAGGCAGGCAGGCTGTGTGCACCGAAGAATGTTGCCCGTAAATGGCTACATACGGCAATTGGCCTTGTCCTGAGCCCAAACGTATCAGGTGGAGCAGAACCAGGCACAACTGACAAAAGCTGGGCAGGACCCCCCGCTGTTCAGATTACTCGAGTTCATAACCCGCGTGACTACTATCAACACAGCTAAGACAAGGAGGATAAAACGAATCGTTAGCCCCATCCACATATGAGAATTGGCTACAGGCTGCAGCAGACAAGGCATCAGATGTGCGACAAGAAAGCATAGAGCCTGCCAACTGACTCAAAAACATAGTTTAAACCGGTAGGACCTACGTCTATGCAGTCCGTGCCTTGTTTAATGTGCCGCGCAGGCTCCTGTGAAAGAATTGCCGCTACTGGACCACCCAAACTCAGCAAGTGTTCCAAGTGCACTTGCAGAATGATGCTAACTAATTTGCCATCGATGGGCAGTGCATGCCGCCTGCACAGCCGGCAAGGTCCGTACTTTGGGCCGGGGGCTGTCTGTGCGAGTCTTCTGCTCACGGTGCCACCCTTGCACAACCACTTGTATTAAAAAGCAAATTTATGACTCAGTGATATTGCTTTTGTGCCACTGTCCTGCCTCGCAGGTCCTGAGTAGCAGCAAGCAGGCAGCAGCCACAATCATGATCTCTCTGGCGCTGGATCCAGAGGTTGTTGCCAGGTAACATGCTTGTGGTCGCTAGTTTTAGCGGCTGACGGCCAGTTGTAGCCTGCTGTCTTTTGCCGTTGCTGCTGGAGTGTACCCTCCAGGCGCTCGCTCACTTACATATGCTCCCCCTTGGTCTTGCTCATTGCCTGCGCTTGCAGTGCTTGGGAGCAGCAAGTGGGCTGCGGCAGCATCTTTTCACCTCAAGCCTCAGATGCAGACTTCACAGTACCCAGCATCATAGCGCTGGATCTGTCTGAGATTGAGGCAGGCATGGGGCAGCCGCCCCAGCAGCACCATCAGCTCCCCCATACAGATGACAGTGGCAGCGGCGCAGCAGCTGCAACGGCAGCCATGCTTCGCCCAGAGCTGCTGCTGCAGTGGGACACAGTCCTGCCAGTGCCGCTGCTTCCTGCAGCCGGTCGACCATGGGCTGTCTCTCTGCCTAGCTCCACTTGCACAGCAGCGCACAAGCTGTGCTGCGTGCCTAATACACTTGTGCGTAGCCTCAGCAGCAGCGCCAGCACCAATGACAGAGTGTGCGGGCCAAGGCCTGCCGCTTTGCCGTCGCCTGGCAAGTGCTGCAAGCTGCAGCAGTCAGTGTCTGCTCAGCTGGCGGAGGATGCCGAGTGTGCTGTTGTGCCTGATGCACCCGGAGCAGCTGCTGCATGGCCTAGCAGCAGCAGCTGCAGCAGTGATGGTAGCTCAGGGCCTGCTGCGGATGGCCAAGACAGTGCTGCAGCTGATGCACCTGGCGGCGCTTCAGCTGCGAGTGCACAGGTGCCTCAGGCGCCAGAGACGGCAGTCTTCAGGACAGGTGGGAGTTGGGGCTGGGCAGTGGTGGGGTGGATTGCCAGCTCTGCGGCAGCTGCTGTACATCATGCTGGATGTCGTCCTTCTCTTGCACCTTGTTGCAGCTGCCCATGTGCCATGACCTGCCAGCAAAGAGTAAAGAGGCTGAGAAAGGTGTTTTGATAAAGAGGTCTGACAGCACATCTGACTGGCTCAGGCTTCGCATCTATGCTGTTGGTGCCATGTGGCAGGGCTCAACAGCCACTGCACGCCTTGTTTGGGGCTGATACAGCCTGCTCTATCTTGCACTGTCTTATATGGCTGCTGTTTTGCCTGTCATGTTGCTGCGGATGCAGCGAATCTGGGTGCTGTGCCAGCCGCTGCTTCTTTTGCCATGCACCCCCCACCACCACAGCAGCAGCACAGCCTGCCTATCAGACCCAGAGCAGCCCAGCAGCAGGCAGTGCAGCCAGCGCGGCAGCTTCAGCGCTCCTGCAGCAACGCACACCTGGCCAAAAAGCAACAGCCCACTGCAGCACCGCAAGCCACGTGCAGCGAAGGCTGCAGCACACCAAGGCAGCGCGCTCGAACAGCACATGCCGCCGCTGCCGCCGCAGCAGCAAGTGCGGCTGCAGCTGCCGCAGGTGAGCCGTTCCTGCGTACGCGTGCAGAGGCCCTCGCGCGCTACCGGCAGAAGCGTGTGCGCCGCACACACGCCAAGAAGATCCGCTACCACCTCCGCAAGGTGAACGCAGACAAGCGGCCCCGCATCAAGGGCCGATTCGTGAAGAAGGACGAGCTCATGGAGCCGGCTGCGGACTCCGCAGCACCTGCTGCAGCTGCTGGCTGCAACGGCGGCATGTGGGATGAGGGATGTACTGCTGCAGGCGCGGGCGGCGCGGCGTCACCCGCAGGAGCTGCAATGGGGTTCTGGGAGCAGCAGGACGACTTCCTGCAAGCACTGCAGCTGCCAGGCGTGACGGTCGAGACGACAGCAGCAGACGGCAACCGCGCTGCTGCAGCTGCTCCGGCGCCAGTCACAACGGAGGTTGCCAGTGCTGCGGAGGCGGCGACAGCAGCAGCAGGCGATGTGGACGACTTGCAGATGCTATGCTCTGCTGCACCGCCAAACAGCAGCACGTCAGCTGGGGCCAATGCTGCTGCTGGCGCTCTGCTGGGTGCAGCGGCCGCTGTTGATGCGGAGGCAGCAGCTGCAGCTGCTGCCATGGACATGCACCTGCTGGGACACTGGGAGCTGGCGTTTGGGGAGCTGGGGGACGATGCTGCAGTGCCGATGCTGGGCGAGGACTTCTTCAGTCATGTGCATGACATGACGGAGGGCAGCGGTGCATCGCATGCGTGCTTGCTGCTACACTGAGCCCGGGTTGCTTGGGCAAGCTGGCGGCCAGCTCAACCAGCACCAACACTCGATGGGCAACAGCGTCAGCAGGCAGCGTCACGCAGAGCAGAGCACGCACAGGGGAGGGTGTTTGAGAGTGCAGGCATTGCGCTGTCCCATGTGAGGGCGTTGCAGAGCGCTGCGGGTGCTGTTTGGTCCCGCCATTTGCACTGCATGTCGGCGTGCTTTGCTGTGTGTCTGGGGTGTGTTGTCGCTGCGGTGCATGGCAGGCCTGGCAGTGCCGATGTCAAGCCGTTGCTGCCTGGCTGCACCTGCGTGTGTCTGGCTCAATTGCATGGTGACTTGCACCTGCATGTGTCTGGCTCAATTGGCTGCACCTGCATGTGTCTGGCTCAGTTGCATGGTGGCTCGCACCCGGCTGGAGGCGGCGCGTGCGTGTGCTGTCCCTGGCACTGGTCTGTGCAGGATCCAGGTGTCCTGGAATTGCATCGTGTGTGTCTGCCGCAGAGGCTATGTGTCCCATTTGCGTGGCAGGGATGGTGACTACATCGTGATGTCATTCGGCAGGAGCAGCTGTGCAGTGTTGCCGTAGATTGCGAGGTGGCAGCTGCCCCTTGCACAGCCGCTGATTGCACGACCTTGCATGTGCTTGTGCATGTTTTGGTGTGTGTTTTTCTCGCATCACAGCATGGTCGGCAATGCTGCCTGTCGCTGTTGGTTGGCACTGCCGCCGTGCAGCTGGTGCGCCCTCGAATCCGCAACTCATAAACATGCCTGCCTTCCTTTACAGCAACAGCAAGAAATGCGCAGTGCAGCTGGTGGCAGGGCGGGGCGAGGGGGAAGGGCTCAGTGGTGTATAGTTGTGCTCAGGCTTGTTGTGCTCGGGCAGAGCACGGGCGGCAGGCAGGGCAGAGTGTGTTGTGTTATATGTCACCTTCAAGGCTTTGGCGTCGTGGCACGGAGTGCGGTATGACTGCTGGTTGGTGAGTGTGGCTGGACTTGAATTTTTGGCGTCCCCTGACCAAGAGGCCCCTGAAGCAGCTTGCTTCTGGCTGCTGGGTGGTCAGTAATGCACTGGTTCGTGACGTACTTCAGCGCCGCTTTCGCGGCTGTTTGCTTGTGCCTCGTGCCTTGTGCCGTGGCGTTGCTTGCAGGCACCGCGAGCGGTGCTGTCGTGCGTTCGCGGTACATGTGCATGCTTGGGAGGCACGCCCTCAATCTACACTTGAATGTTCTGATACTCTGGTCTGTCGTGTGCGTTATACTGTTTGTGCTGTGTGACGGTCGCTGGCGTGTTTCTTGTACTGGACAGAGTGTGTGCTAAGCATTGTGTTGGTGTGCGTTCCTCTGTCCCTGCCAGCTTTGCTGTCAGTGTGTCAGCCGTGAGTATGTCGCGCATCTGTCTGCGTGTACTGCCTGCAGAGGCCTTATTTTCTGAAGCACATGTTTGTGTATGCACAGTGTTGACAACAGGAGGCTGCCTGGGGCTGCGTTCTTTTTATAGGTTTGCTTCTTGTTTTGCTCAGAGACGGGTTGCCATGCCTGCACACCAGGTGGCGACAGCGACTGGCAGCTTTTGCCAGTATATTTGCTGCTGTGGTGTGTGTGGAGTGCCTCACCATTTAGTAACCACTGATACATGCACTGCCTGTTGGTGGGCGTTTTTTATCCAAAGATGACTGTATGAGGACCTTCAGTGTGGCTGATGTACAACCGTCACCATTATGGCGCAGAGTATTGGGTGTTCGTTGCAAGTATTTGCAGCCGTCATGCTTGCAGGTGTTGCGCTTGCACAATTGGTATCATACTGTGCGGGAGGTTTCTCCATATGCTTCAGTGTGCTGTGACTGCTTTCAACAGCCTCTACAGCGGTGTGCTGATCTGCTGTGGTGTTGCGGCCGGCTGCCGCAATGTCTTGACAACAAGCAGCACGACCTTCGTTGTCTGGTGCTGCTGCATGCGCTAGCCGCCGGCCTTGCTGAGTGCAGGGTGGGTGGTTTGGCAGGGGCACGCATGCTGGATCAGAGCTGAGGGGCAGTTGTCTGCTGCCCTGTGTGCTGCTCTATGAGGGCTGCCCTTCAGAAATGTACCGGCTGCAGTGCCGGCCACATGCGTCAATGGTTTTATCTATGTTGCTCTTTTCCTGACACTTTGACAAGCATGTGGGAGTTGTACATTGCTGCAGGTTTTGGTCAATTGCTGCTTTTTTGAAACTGCTGACAGAAGAACAGAACATCCAGTTGTGTGTTGATCCTGCTGGGGCCTATTGGTCGCTGTTCTGGCTGACTCAAAGATACTTGGCCTCTTACTTCATCTGCCGCCTGGATGTCATACATTGAGCGTGCCGTGGCCTTGTTGTGCTTGATGCTGCGACTGTGCCGATTCTGGCGGCTGTTGCGCGCTGTAGTTGACAGTGTATGACCAAGATCAGGAAGCACTGGCGCTTTCTGCAGATGCCACGCCTGCTTCTCTAGGCTGTATGACATTTTGACTGTTACTGCCCCCCTCTGATTAGGTTGTACTAAGCAATTACATTGACAGCTTGTTGAGTATGCTGCTGAAGCATCCACACACAGCACACACATGCAAAATACTAGCATGAGTGGCAACGGGCTGTGTCACGGCCGGGCAGCAGCTAATGCTGGATCTCATGTGTGCTGCTGTCACACACACAGCTCAGTTTTTTGCTGCCCTCTTCTCCTCAGCTGGAAGAAGATACAATGGACGCGTGCAAGGGTGTTGCCCACAGGTGACGACCATTGCAGGGTTCTTGTGTGTTGTCAATATGTGCGGATGCGCTGCATGCTGCTGCTGCTGCAACTTGGTGTACTACTATGTCAGCTTGGTGGACTGCTCCCAGGTTGTCGCCCTCAGGTGACAGCTACCACAGCGTCACCAAGCACTTTTTGTTCAACAGTGTTTGGCAGGCGCGCGTATCGCCTGACCTGCCGACATACTGCAGATGGCACAGTGCAGATGGCAAGGCACCTCAAGTTGTGTGGCTATGTGCCGCAAGGATCTGCTGCTGCTGCTTGTGACCTGTTTAGGCTGTTGTGGCCTGCAGTACTGGTGAGGCTGCATAGTTGTGGCAATTGCCGTACCGGTACCGGGCTTGGTCAAACTCTTTTCTTGATGAGCCCCAATGATACTTTTGTACAGATCAGCCTGACTACCAGCACCTTTCGTTCACTCTCCGGCACAGATGAATGTTTTATATGGCTACACTCATTTCTATGGGTATCTGTCAACGGGAAGCAGCATGCGGTCTGCTTGACAGTGGCTGCTTTGGTTGTCTGCGGCTGCTTTGAGATTTGGGTTGCACGTTACCCAGCAAGAATGTTGCCTGCTTGCAGCAGAAGTTGGCTTGCACAGGAGTTGGTCCAAGCCGTGCCAATATGTATTGCATCTGTGGCTGTTGCAGTTTGCAGAGCATGTGAAGCTCGGCGACGGTGGCAGCTGCCAGCAATGCTGCACCATGCGTACAGGCTGACAGGCTCGAGTTTGCTGACATGGGTTGTGTGTGCTTGACAAAATGGTGTACTTGCGCGTTGTTTTGCACCAGAATGATTGCAAGCAGCTGTGGATTGGCACTGAAATCAGGCCCGAGCATGGTCTGCATTTTGGGCGGCAGCACAAGCCTGTTGTGCACAGCAGCATGTGAGGAAGGCTTGTGCATTGGGGGCAAGGGGTGGCAGCGCCACCTGAGAAGCCAACAGCTGATCGTACCGTACTGTTGCAATCGTCAAAACGTTGCCCTGATCAGAACACTGTGTTAGAGTCGGTGAATGTCAACCACCTTGATGGACCTTTTTGCGGTAGTGACTCACTGCAACTCAGTGGCTCCGTGTGAAACGTGTGCAACATGCAGGCACTTGCTTCTGTCGCAGCGATGCTTACAGAACCAAAATGCGCCAGTCAGCCGCTGTGGTGGCCACAACCCACGGATCCAGGGCACTCCATAGCATGAATGCTGTGCTGTATCCTTGAGGATCATGCGCTCATCATGAGACCATGCATGGCATACAGGGCCGGACGCACAACTTTAGGCGTGTCCACGCCCATGGGCAACCAAAGCTTTCCGCTCTGACAAACCACACCGCTATGTGAGAGGACACGGCACTAGCACGCAGTACACTGACAGCCCACCCAACCCCCCGCATGAAAGCCTACGTGGCACTGGATGATCCAGCACCTGGCAGGCTTGCATGCCAATCAGCTGAGCAGCCAGCTGCCAGTGGCATGTGCACGCCTGCATATGCGACATGCGACATGCGCTGCAGAGATGCAACACAACACCACACACGCACCACAGCAGGCTGGGCAACAACCCAGTATGTACAAGCCAGGCCCAACAGTGTACCCTGACACTTTAGACGCTTATGGGCCAGCATCACAACCGCTGGGCTTTCATCATCATCATCATCATCATCATCATCATAATACCCATTCAAGCCATAGCATCAGCGCCGCTGGGCTGGTTGGATGACGCTTGTCTGCTGTTCTGCTCAACGCGTGCCGCTTGCGTCTGCAGTCATGCAGGAACAGGCCCTGTGTCATGGCATATGCCACAGCTTCTTGCAGCTGCAGCAGATGATGATGATGGCCCTGCCTGTTCCACTATGCTCTGCCACACCACCTCCGAGCAGTGCCTCCGCCTGCATCTTGGTGATCAAGCAGCGACAAAAAAAGTAGCGCAGCAGCAGCACCACCACCACGTGCGCTGCGGGGTCCAATACTGTACAATGCTCCACCACCACCAAAAGCATGCGCATGCTGTGCTTGTGCACCCAAGTCGACACGAGCTCGTGCAACACGGAGGGAGTGACCAGTTGCTTGCGTATGCGGCATGCACGTGTTCTTGGAAGCCAGGCAGTGCGTCACACTGCCCGCATCCAGTAGCCCAACCATTCACACACAACAAGCGGCCAGTCTGCAGCTTACAGCTACAGCAAGAAGCCACGTGGCGGGTATGTGCAAGGTACGATGCTGCCTGATGGGGCACCTGTGCGCATGAGCAGACATCTCCAGCCAGCCCGGCATCACCGGCATGGGCTCACCCATCCAGCTGTTGCCAAAGCGAGGGCAGCCGCAGCAACACACTTGCAATGCATGCACAGCAGCTGCTGCCATGGTGGCACCGCCGCAGGCAAATGCACAACATGTGCATGCAGCAGCATCGCATTTATAGATGGCCTCAAACCAGCAGAAGGCGCCCTTGCAAGCCCCCACCTGTCAATCATGTCCTGCCTTGCCATTCATACCCTGTTTCTAGGACTGACACTGGCACACACCATCACTCTGCCGGCATGCCTGCTGCAATCGCCTCCACATCAACCTCTCCTTCCACGACTGCTACATCATCCGCCTCGCTCACAGGGCTGTTTGCAACGCGCCCATGCTCGCTGGCGTTGCGCACGCGGTACAGCACCCGCCCCATGATCAGGCGCATGTCCAGGTACCCAAACGCCCTGCTGTCTATCACGTCCGGCGGCGACAGCTCCTCGTTGTCTGCCAGCACCCAGCAGTGCCCGCCAGGCACCCTCTCGGTATGGTCCTCGTCCTCTGTCGTGTACATCGTGTGGCCCTCCAGCGCTGCGACGCGGCGCACCATCAGGCTGTGGCTGCTTGCAGGATCCAGCGGGCTGCTGAACGCCACCACATCGCCCACTGCTATGCTGCGCGGGCTGGGCCGCGGGATGAGCCGCACCACGAGCTTCTCAAACGCTGAGGGGTTGCCGGCGCCGTCCTGCAAGCAAAAGGAGCAGCACAGGGGCCAAGGTTAAGGTGAGGCGGGGGTGCGCATCGCTTGATGCAGGCTGGCACAGGAGCAGCTGTAGCAACACGCATGCGCACAGTGCAGTCGTGGCATGGTGAGCAGGTGGACGTGCAGTGGCACTGCCTGCAGTCGCTGTGCTCCTGTTGAGCGTTGCTTGTGGCAGTTTGCCCAGCAGTTTGCAGCTGCTGCTGCTGCTGCTGCTGCTGCTGCTGCTGCCAGCAATCATTGAATGCCACTTCAACTGACGCTTGCATGTTGGACAACACTACTTCTATTGCTGGTGTGGCTCTCGCCAGAAATTGCAAGACAGAGCTGCATACAGCGGCTGCAACAGCCGTGCATTTTCAACATGCGAGCTGCTACACGCAATGCGAGCTTCTGTGAGTGCACAGCAGGACCCCTTGACTGTTCAGCCGCTCATGCATATGCTTCCTACTCAACACTGAGCCTGCCGCTGCCATTTCTGCTGCTATGCTGCCATGCTACTGCCAGTGAGCTGGCGTCTGCTGCAGTTCCACTCACTGCATTGATGGCTGGAGCCATGGCTGCTCCAGTTACAGCGATAATGGTGGTCAGCTGCTTCTTGTAAGCCTCCTGAAACATCTGCATCAGGCCACCACTTTCTGCTGCTGCTTCTGGGTTGGACATCTGGTTCAGCACCATGTCTCGTGCGGTTCCAAACTTCGTCCAAAGGTACCTGCCGTTGAAACGGCCCGTCTTAACCATGGCACTCATAGCAAAACGTCTTGCTCGCGAGCACACTAGCGAGCGCGTGTAGCCAGGGTCACAGGTTGCTCGATCAGTGCAGCAGCTGGTTGGCCAAAAGATACAGCAACTAGTTGGGTGTTCAGCAGTTTCTCTGAGCGAAACAAAGTCAGCGGGAAAGATGAGCAGGCACTACAGCCAGGGCTGTGTGGCGGGCACTGCCACAGCAAAAGATGTGCAAGCCAAGTGCCTGTGCTTGTGCAAAGAGTATAGCTTCAATAGCTTCAAATGGAGTGTTGATCAATGTATCTCAGCTAGCAGCCTGGAGATACTTGTGCTGACCTGGCAGCCAAACCCTTGTCACACTAGAAACAGAGCTGTCACCTGCCTGTTTTATCCGCCGCCCACCTGCTGACAATCGGCAGGGTTACCTCATCCTGCCGCAGGGCATGAAGTAAGTCTTCTACTGCACCTGTTCATCGCAGCTGTAGAAAGTACAGCATGGGTAATGACAGCATTGCTTGCATGCGCAGTGTTGCACAAGGCCTCCCCACAGGAGGTCCGGTTACTCTGCTTTCCTTGCTGTGCTTCCCTGCTAGGTTACAGTGATGCTGCATGTTGCATCAGCTATGGCTTGACTGGGTAACAGGATAATGCTGAACGTGCATCATCCAATTTCAGCCACCTTGAGCCTGGTAGGAGAATTTCACCCTTCAAAGGTACCCGACTTGGCTAGCATAGCAAGCTGCTCCTGCTCACTAGGCTTTTGAGTAGGAACTCGCAGGAAACACACTTTACAGAGCACAATGCAGCAACTGCATCATTCACATGCTAGATTGGGGCACCCGCCACCTCACTGGACCATCAAATCGGGTTGTTCCCAATCGCTTCTGGCGGCTATTTGCTGATTTTGGAGGGTGGCAGACCCCAACTGCTGCTATGAGCCCTCGTGGACGGTCGTCTGCCTGATTTTAGGCAGCAGAGGCAGATTAGTGTTGCTGCTTTCATCTATTATTGTCTCCTGGTTAGAAATAATCCGGCTATGTCGCATGCTGTGCTCCCAATTGACACAAGTGCCTCAGAGACAGAATCTTCAGAAATGTTGAGGCCTTGGGTTACTTGATTAAATTGTTACTCCTTGGTTGTTGTGGGACCCCATGAGCCTTGTTTGGCTCCTTAGTGGGTGGGCCTGTGGCCCTACTTTGGTATTTGGTACTTGGTGATTGGTAAATCACCAGATTTGGGTGTCAGAGGTGAATATGTAGCGTCTGTCAGAGCCTGCGCGTCCTGCAAAACAGATCCAGCAGCCTATAATGCCAACGCTGAAGAACCACAAAGCAAGAACCACCTTACACTTGTCAAGAGCTCAGCTCAGCCACAGGCCACTAAGCGTGCATGCGATAACACTGCATTTGCCAGCTTAGCAGAGCACCATCCCGGCATGCTCACTGAGCCATAGCAAGGCCCAGGATCTCCGAAGGTGACTGAGAGTCTGTGTCACATACACCACAACGCCAACTCATGCCCAGCACTCAGTAACTGTAATGCGCCTCCAAGCACCACGGAGCCCATGCTTCAGCGTCTACGCCGCTGCCCCCCCCCCCCCAAAAAACTCCTGCAGCACCTCCCGTGCCACCTCTTTGTTGAAGGACACCGTCACTGACTGCCGGGACTTCAGCTGTGTCAGCAGCAACAGGCCGCGCTTGGTCAGCCCCTGAACTACTTGCAGCTGCACCTCTGTAAGCTGACTAAGATGTGCAACAGGCGCCAAGCATACCATGCCACCCATTACATACCCTAAAAGGTCTAGGCTGCGAAGCTGCAAGCCAACAATAGCAACATCATCCACAGCGCTGCCTGCGGAGGGTAGCTACAGATGCGTCAAAGTGGTCAGTCGTCAAAGCCATCGCATCACCTGGCATGAAGCATGAGGCAGCACTGATGGTGAGGTCTCTAACATCAGCCAGTGCACGAGCATCTCAGTAAAGCTTGGTCAGCATAGTGGCTGCTGCTACACCTGTCAGAATGGCAGGCATCTGCTGTGCGGTGGGCGATTAGAAGCCATACGCCAGATTCAGCTCACGCAGCTGGGGAAGGTGCTGCCAGGATGGAAGTGTATGTGTGATTTACAGTGCATGCGTGTCCTCTCGCAGTGCATGCCATGCACATCAGTGATGCTAAGATATTGAAGATTGATGGATTAAATGGTTGCCCAATGAGCCTGTCATTGGTTCAAAAACGGGCGATGTTCCCGCCGTGTAACAACTAAACTCATCATCATCATCATCATCATCATCATCATCATCATCATCATCATCATCATCATCATCATCATCATCATCATCATCATCATCATCATCATCATCATCATCATCATCATCATATCACCCATTCAAGCCATAGCATCAGCGCCATCGGCCCCGCGCCCCACCGGGGCGGACAGAGGAGGGAGCACTGCTCTAGAATGTTTGCATGCATAGCAACTAAACTGTGATGTGGGGCGCGGGGCCAATGGCGCTGATGCTATGGCTTGAATGGGTGATCATTAGTTAGTTGTGTGGAAGTTGCAGCACTGTGCTGTTGCTGTGCGCTGCTGTTGGTTGTTACATTCCAGCCGTAACACTTGCACAGACCTGTGCCTGCCTATAGCCAGCACACCCGCCACAGCCCACTGTTGGGTGTTCTTTGTCGGTGCTTGTGATGGGAGGTGCTTTGTTACCTGGCTTGTTATTCTTGGTGTTGTTACCACCGCTGTGCTGCATCTGCATGCCCCTGTCTGGACGGAGTTGCTTTGATTTTTTTACTATACATCAGCTGTGCTTTGCCATGCTTGTTTGAGTGTCATGTCTTGCTTGTGCCTCAGTCTTTCCTTGGGGAGGGGGGGGAGAGCTAGGCTACACACAGCGCTAGCACTGAGCAGATGTTACAGTTTGCACAGATGCAGTATGTTGTGAACTTCAGGGTGAATAGGTATTGCAGCTGCTGTGTGCATGCCTCCTAGGAAGTGTGTCAGCCCGAGGCACTACGCTGTGAAATGAAAGCTATTATGTCAGCTTGCTGGGATGAGTCAGTGTGACAGTTACGGTTTGTGTGATGAAAGGCCGGGTTGGCAGCAGTAAGGAAGGATTGGAGAAAAAGAAAGTATGTTGCGGCGCTGTCTAAGCGTTTGCAGACGGTGTAGTCGTCTAATGCTACAAGGTAATAAATCAAGTGTTACATAATGTAGTGTGGAAGTTGCAGCACTGTGCTGTTGCTGTGCGCTGCTGTTGGTTGTTACATTCCAGCCGTAACACATGCACAGATCTGTGCCTGCCTATAGCCAGCGCACCCGCCACAGCCCACTGTTAGGTGTTAGGTTAAGAATACCGGCTCATTGGCAACGTGTGCTATCGTTTGCTGTTCTGCCTTGTGAAAAAAGAAAAGAGTCTGTTTGCACCCTTCGCATGCTACACAGCTGCCACAGATTGCTCAGCCTCGCCAGCAATGCAGAAAGGCTGGGCCCGTCGGCTCCAATGACATGAACAGGCTCCAGGTGCAACGCTGTCAAGCAGTGTGCCGACAAGGCAGCAAGCATGCCTACAACCAACAGCTCGCTAGAAAAGGAGGACAGCCGCAGGAGCTGCCGGTTACGGCTGGAATGTAACAACCAACAGCAGCGCACAGCAACAGCACAGTGCTGCAACTTCCACACTACATTATGTAACACTGGATTTGTTACCTTGTGGCATTAGACGACCACACCGTCTGCAAACGCTTAGACAGCGCCGCAACATACTTTCTTTTTCTCCAACCCTTCCTTACTGCTGCCAACCCGGCCTTTCATCACACATACCGTAACTGTCACACTGACTCATCCCAGCAAGCTGACATAATAGCTGTCATTTCACTGCGTATGTTTGATCCTGTAAGCCTATCTATGGCATGAGTATGTTTGACCCTGTAGCCTAACTATGGGCCTTTACGGGGTGCACCTGTGGCGCTACGTTGGCAATTGGTAATTGGGCGCATCAACAACAGGAAGCCGCCGTGTGGGCCTGTCTATTTCCAGCCGCAGGACATGGTCAAGATGATCATCGGCCCCCACGTCAGACCCTGAGATCACATTACTAGGCTACAGGGTGTTGCCGGCAACACTCAGCCAAACCCAATACGTGTTTACCCAGTAGACAGAGTGTTGAACCGTGTGCACACTGTCGGTTGCTCACGTCGCTGTTTCGGACTTGCAACGAGGCCATGGGCCGTCAGCAACTGTTGCAAGGCAAGACGTGCTATGCAGACAGTTGGTGATGACCGCCATCCACGACTTGCTGATCTGCATCATGAGTGCCATGAGGCACTTGCCACAAGACCAGCATGAGACGAGGCACACATAAAGCCACGGCCTGCCCATCAGGTGGGCGCTGCCGCAATGTCAACTGTGCGCGGCATGACCGCTGCCGTCGCTACAGCGGCCTTCGCTGCTGCTGGCTTGCATCAATCCTGGTCACCTGCTGTAGTGACACTGTATGAGTGACACTGCATCACCTTAAACTTCTCAACAATCACCTCAAAGCAAGGTCACCACTTGTCGCCCGAGGCCTGGTCGTACACGTAGGCAGCAACTGTTGGTGGCAGGGAGGCAGAGAGCCACGGAGGCAGTGTCAGCAAGGCAGAGGCAAGCAGCATCGACACATCATAGTATGCATTGCAAGCAACAGCACTGCAGCATAGCTGTGCTGTTGTGCTGAGGCTACGACACAGACTCTTAGGAGGGTGCTTGTCGCACTTAGTGTGGAACACCAGATAACAGGAGCAGTGCTGGATGCGCCTGCTACTTTTGCATAATGTGTGCCGGCGCTACTGAACAGCAGGCCACGCGCTGCATGCTGTTAGTACCCAGATATGCATGCCACAATGCAACTGTAAGCAGCCAAGGCTTTTGAAGGTCTTGTGATGCTGCCGAGTCTCTTACCTGCCGCAATCTCATCGTCGTCCAATCTACCGGACCAAGCAGGCATGGCTCCCTTGCCGTTCTCAACCTACAACAGCAGCAGCAGCAGCAGCAGCAGCAGGAACAGCAGCAGCGGGAAGTACGCAGGGTCAGCATGTGCTTAAAGGCATACCAGACACACCCCTGCAAGCACAAGAAATAGCTTGCAAGCATGTTGTGAGGGGAGGGTACTGGGCAGACCCATGCATTTGATATACACAAGCAACACTGTGATGGCAGGAAGCAAAGCAAGGAAAGCAGGATCTACAACTCATCATTTCCTGTTGACCACACAGAAGCACCAGTTCGTCCTGGTTAGTGGTACACTGTTTTGCCGCGGCACCTGTTCAAATAGGCATGCTGGTGAGCCTGCCCAGCCCATCACCCGACATATGCTGGCCTCCAGGCGCTGCCCTGTATTGATACCACTGATATCACTGACCACGCCTGCACAATGCCTGCCAACAGGCAACCGTGGTAGTTTCTGTTTCTGTAGTAAACTGCTTCGTGATTGCAATTAACTCGAGCATGGCATGTCAACTGAAATCACATTCAAAGAGCAGCAAGACCTTGCAGTATCCATCTTCCAGCTGCACCATGAACTTGCACTGCATGCACTTGGCATGCAGTTGCCCCCAGGTGAACTTGCACTGCATGCACCTGGCATGCCATTGCCCCCTACTGTGGTATCTGCTATTCGCGTGGAGACCGCCCACCACAGATCATCCATGTCAACTTGCTGCTTATATTTTGATCATCTGCCAAGTATGGCGGTGGCTGGTTGGGGAGAGTTACATGGGTGTGCACGTCGGAAACGGAACACTTCGAGGACTGCAGCGCGCAGGACACGAGAATAAACCACAAAAAGCCTCAGAGAAGCAATTTGCAGCTTCCTCACCCAAAATCACACAAACTATGCGCAGAGAAAGAGCATTTGGTCGGAACAAAAGGTGTCAACGTCAGCGAATTAGGAATGGAACATGCAGACATGGCAACAACTAGCAGGTACTGGGAACCTCGGTGCTCCTGCTTCAGGTGTTGAAGACATTGTACAACATGATGATCAACATGATCAAAACTCTCTGCTACCAGGACGCGCACAAAGCAACAGCATAACCCGCAGCGCTGTGGCACCACAGGCACCTGCCACCCTACTGATGTGTCTGGCAAGGCCACACCCCAGGCAATGGCACCGGCCCAACACACCTACTGGCTGACACAGGCTGCATGAGAGTACTAACAGCACAAGACATGCAACCACATGTAGCAGAATGGATAAAGGAGTAGAGGATGCAAGAAATAACCCCAATTCACGCTATGGCGCAGAGTCCAAGTCCCTTCTTGGTGCTAGCTGCAGCCGGCCGTCAACCACGCGTAAAAAGGGGTGATCAGCTGGCACAATATCCTGGCTGGGATTGGAAATGCGGTCGCGAAAAAAAGCCAATACGTGGGACAAGCTGTCCCACAGCGGCATCTCATCTGCTCCGGTGGTCTAATGGTCAAGACTGTCAGCTTGCTGGCCGGAGGTCGCAGGTTTGAAACTCTCCAGGGTTAGGGAATTCATTGACGACTCGATGGCTACTGCTTGAAGGCATTCGAGGCTATCGCATGCGATGACGACTCTTGGCTTAGAAAGTCCGAGGCTTTAGAAAACCCACGAACCTTTTTTGACGACTCGATGGCTACTGCTTGACGGCATTCGAGGCCATCGCATGCGATGACGACCCTTGGCTTAGGAGTCCGAGGCTTTCGAAAACCCACGAACCTTTTTTTGTGGACTCCATGAGCCTTTGCGACCTGAAGCATTTGAGTGTAACCTGGGGCCTGCACTCAATACAGAAGGGCTCACCTGGTGGGTGATGCACCCCGTACTCGATGCATGCAGGTATGTGCTGTCTGCACCGTGAAGCTTGAGGTGAACACGAGGCCTGTACCCACCTGATACGTGATGGCCTCCAGGTTGAAGCCACCCTCCAGGAACTGCTCCATGGCAGCCTTGCGCAGCGTGTGGTCAGAGATGACGCTGTTGTTGCCACCAGCATGGCAGGCAGCACAGTTGGCGTCAAACGTCTGCAGCAAGCAGCACACAAGCACTTGTCAGTGGGTGCCGGTTGCATGAGGTGCATGGTGTGACGAGAGGTTGGTCCTGCTGTTTACACGGATGCAGTACACTTCATGAGACACTGCCTGGCAGACAGCCTAGTGGCTTTGAACATTTAGTGCTTCAAGCTAGCAACGGCTTGCCTGCATAAATGCAGTACAAGCTGAACTGCAAGGCAGTAGCAGTACAGGCCCTCTGCTGCGGCGGCAACAGCAGCAGCACTGCTGTCCACAGCTGGCGTTAGCGCATCCCAAACACTGCCATGACATGATAGCACGCACAGCCCTGAGTGCATGCATGCAAAGTCTGCAGTACAGCAGTCAGCAGCCTTGAAATGACAATTGCCTCAAGAGCTTACCTGCTTGCCTAGTGCCAGGTCAGCGTCTGCGTTTGCTGCACTGCTGGACAGCAGAACGGTAGCAGCAACAAGAGCAGTCAGGGCGCCCGTGGCAGCAATGCTTGCCCAAGAGTCGGCCTGTGTGTCTGCTGCAGACTCGCTGCGCACGGCCTTGACCCTGCTGCCATGCGCGTCTGAGCCCTGACGCGGCCGGCCACCTGTACGGCATTTGAGGGGCGGGCGGGAGGGGGGGGGGATTCGTGCCCATTGTAAAAAATGTGCTGATGATCTACCTACGATCTGGCAGCGACTGCAGTGACACCTCTAGCTTAACAACCACTAGCCTACAACATATGAGCCTCTGCTGTGCCGCTCAGCTGCGGACGTATATGATGGTATCCAATAATAAGTGCACCTGCTGCTGATGGTGTTGGTAAGCAGTGCGTTCAGCGGGTTGATGCATCGACTTATCCTCTTATGCCTGCAGCAGCTGCGAGCCCGCTAAAAGCGCAGTGCAACTTCTATTGCACGCCGCTGCACAAACACAGTGCTTACGTTGGGCTTAAATCCAGCTCGGATGGAGCAGTGCATCTTGGTGGTGGGCTGTGCACGTGCCTGGCTGGTTCGTATTTGAGCTGAAGTGAGTTGAACAACGCTACGGAAAGCTGTTGGCATGACTGCAGGGCTTCGAGTGTAAATACAGGCATATGGAACTCGTGGGACCTGAAGGATCGATCACTGGTAAAAGGTACATGTGCGCTCGGCTGTACCGCTTTACAGCGAGTATGGTGGTTCAGTCCACAACCAGCCTTACCACGCGTCAAATTACATCGTAAAGCCACAGGTAATTTCAACCTGAATTAGCAGAATCAACCGCATTGTCTGACCAATGTCTGCCGTGCCTCGTACACAGCACACTGACACACCTCATAGCTGGTGTGCAAGCGGACAACGCCAAGGTGAGTCCTTGAAGCCCTTCCTCTGCCAACCCTTCGTCGCTGCTTCCGAAAAACCCACCATGTTGCTGATCAAATCCAGTACCAACGCAAGTGTCACAACTCACCAAGCGATGCACCTTAATGAAACATCTGATGAATACTGCTGCTGCTGCTGCTGTCCTGAGTCTCAGCCTCTTAACACACCCCGTCCTTGCTTCTTCCGTGCTTGGCATGGCGCATCTTGTAGGCCTTAGACGGCTGAGCCATGCCCTGGCGCTGTGTGCGCTGTGTCAGTGTACGCTGTTCCCACAGCATGAGATTTGCTCAAAAACCGACATACACGACTTGCACACACATGCAGCAGAGTTACACTGCAAGCATGATGCGGGTGCTTGGTGGGCACTCTTTGGCATGCGGTGCTATGCATGTTCAGACTGTGCTGAACACCCTTCACCATTGCTGCCAAGACCGCCATGATTGCTCAGGATGCACAACCAGGCCACTACGAGAAGTTCCCAATGAAGTCATCACCAGCATCTGCGTCAGCAAACTCTGCTGACCAGTCCTCATAGATGCCCATCTGCTCCAGCGACAGCCGCAGCTGCTGCGCAGTGCACAACCAGCGTGGTGCCGCCTCGGCATCAAGGCTGCCTGACGCTCTTCTCCTGCCTGTCTGCTGGGCTGCCGCTTGTCCTGCAAGCTCTCCTGCGAGCCCTGCTGCCGCCACCTGCCGTAGCTCTCCTGTTCATGGCTGAAGACAGCCCCCAACAACCCCGCCTCAGCCAACACGTTTTCTGCTTCCTCTTGCTGACCGGGCCAGGCAGCTCACCAACCAGCAAGCTGTGGAAGGCAGCGCAGTCGGCTACCTCGGACAGCACAGCCTGCAGCTGCTCCTTGCCCAGGCCCTGGCCATGCAGCCCCTGCAGGGCCCACACGCTGAGCCGGTCACCACGGAACCCGGCACGTGCCAGCTGTGCACTGAAGACAGTGGGCGGCACTTCCGCCCCTGCTGCTGCTGCACTGTCTGCCACAGCTGCATTGTGTCCTTGTGCACCGCTAGCACCTGGATCCGCTGCTGCTGGCTGCTGCTGCTGCTGCTGCTGCTGACAGGTTCATGCTCACACGCCGCAGCAAGCAGCCGCGCATGACGTGCGCCTGCGGCTGCCCATCCTGCTGCGCTGCTGCTTCCAGCAGTGCTTCCGCGTGCTCGTGCACCTCTGGAGGGGCCACAGGAACAGCAGCGTCCCTGGCGGCCAGGGCAGCCTGAATGGGCGGCAGTCCATTCCATCGCCGATGATGACCACCTGTGAGCAGCACACACGTACGAAACATGTAGAAAAGTTCTGAATGGTAAAAGTGCTAAATGTAACTTGATTGATGCCAACAGGACGGATGCTCTCAGGAACCTGGACTCGAGGGTGCTGTGTTGACGGGTCACCATTGTTGACAAGTACTCAGTTCTTCACGGTGCAATAGTGGTTGACACGTTGGCAGCAAAGAGCTATAACCCTTGCCATTGCATGTGCAGTCCAATGCAAAAGGGCAGCGACAGACGATGCTCGACAGCCTGGGGCCGTCACAGGTGCCCACCTGTCTGTAGTCGCCGCTCTGTATGCTGTTCACATTGGTGGCTGCCATGGCATTCAGCAGGCTTTCATCGATGTAGCGGGTAGCAATCACATCCAGCAGCTGTTCCTGCTGCTGCTGCTGCTGCTGCTGGCTGCTGACTGCCGAGCATTAGTGCAGCAAAGGGGTCTGCAAAGAGTCCATCAGGCAGCTGGCTCTCTGCTGCCCTTGCGGCTGCAATGCTGCGGCTCACTTCATTTGCCCGCCTGCAGCCTGCTGCATTGCTGCTGGTGCTGCTACTGCTGTCGCTGCTGCCGTTGACCTGCTGCTGACCCTGTGACCATGACAACCCAACACAGGGGCATACACAGCAGGTGAGGGAGGACACCAGAACTGCCAGCCGGTCGAGCAGTGCAATGCTGCTGGTCGATTGCTGTAGCTGCGCACACATACCATGTGCATTTCGACTTGTCTGATGGTAATAATTGTAGGCATACATTCCTTGGTTTAAAGCAGGATCTTGATGGAGCATGTCCCCGGCTCACCTGACACCTCTGAACTCTGCCACGTAGCCGCTGCCAGCTGCTGATGTAACTGAGCAGCGCGGCTGGAGACATGTCAGCATCCCTACAATCAACCAAGCATATGCCAGGCCGCAAGTCTTGATATCAGCTGCAAACACTTGGGCGTAGGCAGACTGCCCAGAGGGCCACGCACCTGCAGCGCCATGCAGCGTTCAGGCTGTGGCTTCTGAGACTGCTGCTGCTGCTGCTGGCATCTTTCGCGACATGATTTCTGCATGCCTGCTTATGAAGAGCGCTTATAACCATTATTCGCCGAGTTGATGAGCACGTGTTCTGTCAAGTAGAGTCAGCTGTCACAGTGTGACGCTGCAGCTGAAGGTGGGGCTGCTGCTGCTGGTGGTGCTGCTACTGCAACCCAAGAATATCATGCTTTATTACGCACAGACGAACACCATCTTGCTATTGCAGGCATGCAGCAGTTGGTCGAAGTGACGGCAAGCACAAAGTTTGGTGCAGAAACACATGCCAGATGACAAGACGGACCCTGTGGTTGAAAGTTACATTTGCTGGCCTGCACTTGTGGCATGCTGAACTACGCGATAAGATCAATTAAACCCACTCATACCTGATACCTAAGGACGGTCACTCACGTCCAGGGAACGTGACAACAGCCGGGAACTGTCTGGACACTGTGCAAGCATTCCTGATCGCGTGTCAGCGGGCCTCATTGGTGCCAGCGGTTTGATAAAATCTCAAATGCAGTCGCAGCTACTGCGTAGCCGCTGCGTTCGCCTCTTACAACCAGGCAGGCCTGCAGTACTGCCTGCTGTGCCTGGCACATGCATGCATGCACGGCCTGCAAGGAGGCAGCTGCAATGCAGGGCGAGCAGCGGCTCAGATGCAGATGACATAATGAAGAAGTATGGCATCCAGCCTGTTGGATCCAGCAACAGCCCAAGCAGCAGCGATGGGCCAGTACCAGCACGCAAACCAGGTGTGCATGCAGTATGCACGCGCTTACAGTGTGTTCCGATGTGCGTGTTGCTGCCGGCTGCAGTGCTGTTACTTTGAGCCCCCATGCGTCTTTCACAACAGTTGGGGCCGTGAATAGCAGTGACATCATTTTGCAATGGGCGTGGCATCATCGCCAGTTGCAAGTGTTAACTGCTGCCTGTGCTGCTGCTCATCCTGCAGCCCCGCGTCCAGCCGCATCTTCGTCAGCTGCACCCTTAGCCAAAGCAGCAGGCAATGGCGTCTTCCTACTGCTGCTGCTCAACGTGGTGCTGTTTGTGCTGGACCACGTGCTGCACATCAAGGGCATCCAGGGCCTGTACCTCAACCACGCAAGGCCGCAGTGGTGGCAGTGGATCACGCATGCCTTCTGCCACGCCAACTTTTCACACCTTTCAATGAACCTGTTCAACCTGTGTGTGTTTGGGTGAGTGTGTGGCAGTTGCCGGGTCACAGCAGATGAGGCAGCAGTGTGCGGCAAGGACAAGCGCAATGGCAGGTGCTGCAGCAGACATGGTCTAGGTGCATGCACGCTCCTGCGGTGTATTGGCCAGCCGCAGTGTCGCAGGCTCAGCTGTTGGTTGAAGCACTCAAACAGCAGGCTGGCTGCAGTGCAGGTGCTGGTCTTGCGTGCGTGTGCCAGGTCTCGTGCCACATCCACACTCCTGCAAGCATCCTCGGTGCAGGCCTGCTGCCTGCTGTTTCGACTGCTCCCTGGCAGGCCCTCGTACCTTTTGTGCACGCCATGTGGCAACCGCAAGAGCAGGCGTCCTTGCCTGCCTGTGTTGTCGGGTACTCTGCTGCATCTGCTTTGCTGTTTGCAGGGAGATGGCTGAGGCGGTGGGAGCTGCAGTGCTTGCCCTCCCATCTCTCAGCAGGCACCCCGCGTTCGCCTACCCACTGCCCTCCCTGCTTGCTGCTAGGCTGCTAGCTTCATGCTTGCTGATCAGAATGGCTGTGCTGCCGTTCATGTGTTGTCCTCTGCTCTGCCTGCTGTGGTGCTTGCAGGAAGATGGTCGAAGAAACTGAGGGCTCCTTGGGGCTGGTGCTCATCTACCTGCTGACAGCTGCGGGTGAGGTGCCGCTTCTGCTGTGATGCGTGTCAGCTGTTGTGTGCACGCCATACAAAATCAAGTGTCGGTTGACGTGCACCACAATCTGCTCTCTCTGTGTCTCAAAGTCTGCATGCCTCATTCTTTTGATCAGTGTTGCATGAGAGCTGTTGAGAGTGTGCCACACACCGCGGTAGCCATTCACCAACACCAACAAACAGCTGCCGGTTGACGCCCCGGGACTCCGGCCGCCATTGCTCCGCTGCTGCTCGGTTTGCAGGCGCCGCAGCTGCAGCAGTGCTGCTGCAGCCAGCAGTGGTGCGTGGCGCAGTGACAGTGAGCTTGGGGGCCTCGGGGGCCATCTTTGGGCTGTTCGCGGTCAGCGTGCTCACACGCCTGAGCTGGGACCCGCGCAAACTGCTGGAGGGGCTCATCCTGGGCAACTTTGTGGTGCGGCAGGTAAGCGCTGGTCCTGCTGCCGCATGATTGTTGTGTATGCGTTGCTGTGGGCAACAGAAGCTGGGGTCACACCTGCATGCATGCGTGCATTGAGCTGATTACATCAGTTGGAGGGGGCGCTTGTTGTTTGCTCGGTTCAGTGCTGCTGTAGTCTGCGTAATGAGTGATGCTGCATGGGCAGCTTAGTGTGCACGAGGGGAGATGGCCACAGCAGGGAGGGCGGTGACTCTGCTTCGTCCTGCCTTCCTTTTCTGCTGGATTTGCAAGGCTGCTGTTTGCTGCAACATCAGGTAGCGTAGCAGAAATCATACCGTGGGGCTTCCTGCTTTGACACACTGTTTGCGCCTCTGCCTGTGCTGCTGTTGCTGCTGCTGCTGCAGGTGCTGCAGGAGGCTCAGGCTCAGGCTGCGGGAGGCCTCAGCATTGGCGGTCTGCAGGTGCGTGTAGCGGCTGCTGCAGGTGCCTGCACCACAGCCATGCGCACGGCATTATTGCGCAAATCATTCTGTGGGCTCGCCTGGTAGCCACAGGTGCTGTGTTCCAGCAGGCTGGTGGCCAGTGCCACTGCCACAGCTGACCGGGATGTGGTCTTCTGTGCTTGCTGTGGAAGTAGCCAGCCGCTGACACTTCCTACCTTGCAGTCCCGTGCACTGCCGGCAGCATTTGACAGCTGCCTCTGCTTTTATGTGACAAGTAGCATGCGCTGCTGAATTCCTGCTTCCAACAGCTGTCACACTGACGCACCGCATCACTGTGCAAGGGTAATGTACTTTTTTGTGGCTTCCCTGCACCACCACTGGCATCTCAAACGTGTGCGGTGCATGTCGTGCTGGCGCGCAGGTGGGCCACATTGCACACCTGGGCGGTGCCCTGGCTGGTGTGCTGCTGGTGTGGCTACTCAGCAAGCTGCCTGACCCAGACGCAAAGTGAACACATGTTGCACAAGGGTCAAATTATGTTGCATGAGTGTGGGGGCAGCGTGGCCGGCAGCAACTTGCCTGCACAGTAGGTGGCATCGACAAGCTGCCTAAGCCAGGTGCCAAGCAATATAGACTGAAGGGCACACCAGTGAAGCAGATGGTGCTGCCGTGCATGGGACCAGCAGGCGCCACCAGCACCTGGACCATCACTGATGGCAGGAGCTGTGCGTCAAGGGCTGGTTGTTGACATGTATGTAGACCACAGTCGTGCAAAACGAGGAGCTGCTGCTGCAGCTGCTGCCAGTGCCTGGCAACTTGGCAGCTGCCTGCCTTTTCTTCAGAGTTGTCATGTGCAGGAGCTGCTGCAGCCAGGGTCTGTGGGAGGCTGGGGATGTTCTTTTGTTGTGGATGCAGCTGCATTTGGTGCAGGCATGTGGCATGTTCATGTGTTCTATTCTGGCGCGTTTGCTGCCACGTGCGCCCCCAGCTGTTGCCCGGTGGCTTGACTGTGAGTGCTGGCAAGCAGAGAGCTGCCTTCCCACAGCAAGCGCAGAGTGCTGGGTGGCCTTGCGGGTGAGCATGCAATGCAGCATGCATTGTCCGAAGGATGCTGCCCGGGTTGACAGCTGTTGCTGAGCATGGTGCCGTGTACAGCTACATGCCAGCATTACGTATGCGCTGCGGAGGCGCATCCCATGCATGTTGTGTGCACGACTGGACATGTTACAATCCATGACCAGCAGGAGCCCATTGCCCTTGTTCTGGCACACGGTTGGGGCAGCCTGGGGCGCTTGATGTTACTCGCGCGCTGCAGAGTCGGCTCAGCTTGGGTGTTATTGGCCGCTGATGCGGTGTCCGGATGACAGCAGGGTGCTGCATTGCAGCTTGGCAGGCTGCACACGGTTTGCATGCATGTGGGTCAAAGCTAGCCCTTGCCACAGGGAGGCTCCATGCATGGTTGTGGGCTGCAACAGACATGCCGTCTGCGCACTGTCGCAGTAAGCAGCAGCATTCCAGCATGCTGCGCAACAGCTGCTGTGGTGGCTGGGCTCCTGTAAGTGTCATCCAACCACCGGTGCAGGCTCCTGGTCTGTGTTGTCTATGATGTGTCAGCACTGCAAGGTGCAGCAGCAGCACGGCATCAGCTGGCAAGGGCCACTGAGCACCAAGTTGGCCAGGTCAGAAGGCGCTGTGTTAACTGCTGCGCAGAGCATGCTCGTGGCGGAGGCCCAAGTTGGGCATGCGGGGTGCACCGCTGATCAATATCGTTCCAGGTGAAGCCAGCTGCTCGCACAAGTGCCACGTGACTCTTGCCAATAGCTCTGTTTGGTACTGCCATGACCGTAGGCTGCTGGTAAGGAATGAGCAAGTTATGCTTGGTGTGTTTGCACAAAAGTATAGAAGTCGATGTCTAGTGCAATTGCAGCAAGGGAGAGAGTCTTCCTTGTCGTACTGGGACAACCAAACGGCTACAGCCGGTGCCTGTCAGCTCCTCTCCTGCAGGTGTCAGGCGCACATCTATTAGTGAATGGCATGCAGCTGATTTGACTACGACGGAATACAGGTTATGTTTCATACGGAACACCATGAGTGAATATGCACTTTGTCGGCTTGGTGCTGGTGCTGCGAAACCCAAGCACCGACCAAAAGCACGGCATCCACACAAAATGGCACAACATTACTGGTATAAGTTTGAAAAGTCATCTGTGGAGCGCAGCTTGTTCTGCGCTGGCAGAACGTTCTGGCCGTTTCTGCCACAACAGAAACCGCAGACCTTACGAACGTGCGTGGCTGCGAGCATGCTCAAGTAATGCTTCAAATATAGCACGCATGTATCACATGCGCAGCTACTGGTAGCAGCAGCAGCCTCCGAGGTTGCGCCGCAGGTGTGCCGAGAAGGTGGTTACAGTTTGACTCCTGCAGCCAGCCAGCCGCGATGATTGATTCAACTTTACAGGGTTTCAGCTCATAATTGAAAGGCATTTATAAGCGTTCCGCAGCCAAGGCGTCTCGCTGTTCATGATTCGCAAAGAAGCACTCCTGCTGCTGCTGCTGCTGCTGCTGCTGCTGCTGCTGCTGGTCTGTAATTTACAGAAGGTTTACATCCATGACACCAAGGCCATGCATACTGATGCAGCCTGCACCTGTCCCTGCGGCAACAGTTAATGGCATGCTGCTCAGCCAACAGCGCACACCGCATGTACACGTGCTGCACATTGTCCCGTTATCTCCCAGACCGCAACGCTCCACACATCTGACCAGCCTCTTACAGGAACGTTGATGACATCTTACAAAGCCTTTGCAACAGATTCACGCATGCATGTCCTCAGCACAACAGTGTTGGGCTGTGCTGCTGACTAGTACAGCTCATGCGGCTTGCTGCAAAGCTGCAGCCACACATGCACATTGCGTGGTGTCCAAGAGTGATGATCAAGGTGGGGAGGTACACTTTGTGACACATGTTCAACCCCTGAACCCTGAGCTGGTGGGCTGCAGCATGGCAGCAGCGCTACACCCTCTCTCTATGGAAGGAACTGCTGCTACTGCTGCTGCTGTTGCTGCTGTTGCTGCTGCTGCTGCTGCTGCATGTTTGTGTGGCAGCTGCTTTTCAGCTAAGTGTGTCGTCACTGTACATGCTTAGCAGCGTCGCTTGCATGCACTGGTCATCATTGTTGGCGTGGCTGGGCACTGCAAGAAGGCAGCAAATGCTAGCTAGCCCTGCATACTGCTGCTGTTGCTGGGCGTCCGTTGCCGCCTGTAGATGTGGCACACCCCAGCAGCGACAAACTACAGGTTGTATTTACTACGTAACACAATGAAATGCAAATTGCACTTAACGGCTTGCTGTGCGACATGCGAAGCTCATGCACCGACCAGAAGCACAGCATTCGCACGGAATGGCACAACTTTATTGGTCAAGTCTGCTGATTTTTAATATGTGAAGCAGCTCGTGCTGCTCTGGCAGTAACGTGCTGGCAGTTTCTGTTGTGGCAGAAACGGCCACAACAGAAACCGCAGGCGATACAAACGTGCATGGCCGCATGCATGCTCCGTTAATGTTTGTATTACAACACGCATGTAATACCTGCGCGACGACTGGTACGAACAGCAGCCTCCGAGGCTGCGCCGCACTGCGGCAGGTGTGCCGAGCAGGTGGTTACTGTTCGACTCCTGCAGCCAGCCAGCTGCGATGCTTGAAGACGCTTGACAGGGGTTTCAGCTGATTGGTGATAGGTATCCACATGCGTTCCACAGCCAAACGACTCCCTGTTCTTGTGTCACAAGGAAGCACTCGCCTGCAGCACGACAAAGCGTCGCAGCTGTTTACCGCAAGACAGCAACACACATCTCTTAGACTTTATGAATACCGCCAAGTATTTAATGTGGACTTCAGCATTGCCAACGAGGCAGAGTTGTTCCTTGAACGACAGCAACGGTGGCATGCATGCATATGCTGCTCAGCAGTGCTGCTGCTGCAAACAACAGTGATGTTCAGGTTTTCCCCCGGCTTGTTGTAAAACCCAAGTGCCTAAACATTTGCAAGCCGTGATGATGCGTTGGGGCTTGGTGTACACCAAGGCCATGTATGATGTTGCAGCCACAGGGCTGTGGGGCCAGGCCCCACAGGACGCAAACAAGTCCGTGGCGGCATACTGCAGCAGCTTGTAAGGATGCAGCAGCAGCACCTAGGGACCGCTTAGGGATGGGCTAGTGACGTCCCTGTAGCTACAGTGGTATTGCGCATTACCACTGTAGCAATTGCTGGATCAGAAGACCAAGTTTAACTGGTGCTTCAACTGGGCTGCCATGCAGGCGCACATCACAGCAGCAAGGCATCAACGATCAAACATATATGTACCACAGAGAAGCTGGGCAAGGCTCAAGTGTGGACAAGTGCACGCCCCGGGCGGGAAGGCACCAGTAACACCTGCACACCACCCTCAAGCAGCCTCCACTAGACCCCAACACCAGAAACTTTCATGGAGATAACACTTCCATGATGTTATGAATGAGGTCTGTCAAGTGAAGGAAGTTGACAAAGCAAGCCAAGCAACACAATCATCTTCTGATGTATGGATACCATGCTCATCCTGGGGTGGTTCATACCATCTCAGATGGTCACTGGACCACCATTAACTAACCTCCTGCAAACATACCTATGCAGCCGCCACGTTCAGCGTGCACGCGCACACACATGCGGCATGCTGCCAATCCGATGCATGCTCCAATGCAACCAATGACACCGTGTCAAGTGACTGGATCACAACACTAGTTTGCGCCCTGGGCCCCAGCGGCTCGGGGGGCGACTGCCCACGCCATTCGTGGCGCCATACTCGCTGTGCCATTCCTCCCACTCCTTGCTGCCCTTCTTGCTCTCCCACAGCCTGTCCTGCTGCAGCAGCCGCTCATTTGAAGGATCAAACACAGCATCTGTCGTCGCATTGTACGGTATCGGCTGAGCCCAAAAGGACGCATCGGGAACTGCGCTACCGTAGTACTCCAGCCTTTCCTCAAGAGGCATGTCATCACCATGCGTTTCAGCACCCAGTGTCATCTCACTCGGCACAACTTGGTAGTAGCCGCAAAATGTGTCATAGTGGACCGTCACGTTGTCCGCCTCTGGATCCCTGATTGTGTTGCCAAACAGGTCTTTGTTTGTTGCAGGGCCCCCAGGCTCCTTCCAGCTCCACAGCCCGTTGCTGTCCTTGCGCACCGCATGGTAGTCGCTTTCCCAGCAGTGGTAGGGGTTGCAGCCATCAGTGCTCACCTGAACAGATGGAGCAGCAGCAGCAGCAGCATGCCAGGTACTGTTTTAAGCTGCCCGCTGACCAGTACATGCCAGCACTCAGCACTGTTGAGTCGCAGGTACAAAGACTCCTCAGAACTGCTTGATCAGGTTTGTTGTACGTTGCAGCATGCCTGTCAGTGATGAAAAAACTGCTAGCAGATGGCTGAGCAAGAAACAGCGGCACAATGTTACACACACGCAACGCTAGCCTGGCCTGCAGCCACACGGTGCATGGCAGCCCCAGCAACCAGCTGACCCAGCTGCAGGGACTTCAAACAGCGAGCTTCACCCCACCCACCAGCACAGCGATGTAGTGCCCCTTGCTGGGCTGTCCAGACATGGCCTCGTCGCGCTGCACAGGCACGGCACCGTCCGCCACCAGCGCTGGTTCATCAAGTAACATGTATTTTCACGTCAGATCTGGCGAGGACCTTGTCGGTGCGTTGGCGCTGCCTGGGTTGCACCTGCCCCCTTGAAGGTGTCCAAGGCGTAGCAGAGGCAGTTGCTGCTCACGCGCCGGTCACCTGAGGAGGCCAGCATCCGTACCCAACATCGTGACGGCAGGTCAAACAGGTCTGTCTTCAATAATATTGGATCAAACAAGAGGATGTGCTGCTCGCAGGTCAAGAGTACTGGTTGTGCGGCATGGCTGCTGGCCCTGCCATGCACTTTGACAATGTGAGCTGGCAAGATGTACAAGCAGCAGCGCACCAATGCGCATTGAAGTAGCCCTGCATCAAATTGACTCCTCGGGACCCACCAATGACGGCTTACTTACGTTTCAACCACTGACAAACAAAATTAACATAACCTGCCCCTGACCATCACGGATGCTGTCACCTGCTGTCAGATGAAACAACTGTCAGTCATTCACAGTTGACACATGTCCCGCAGACCCTGCATGTGCAGCTCCCTGCCACGGAGAAAGTGGGCTCAACATGCCACAGTTTGGCAAATCTGCTCAGACCCTAGTATGTCAATATACCTGCCATCTTCCTCCATCCGTCAGTGTGCCGTTGTCATGCTCTTGAAGAAGCAGCGGCTCAGATTGGCAGCAGAGGGGTTGTCAAAGCCCTTTTCAGCACAGTTGTACCAACTTGGCAAGCTGACAGGGACAGCAGCAGCAGCAGCAGCAACACCAGCAGCACCAGCAGTTTGGTGACCATAAGGCTGCCTGATAGCTGGTGGCTAGTAGCACAGCAGGCTGCCTTTGCTCCAGACCTTCCAACGTCAGCTAGGTTCTGGCTGTACAAGTACAGGTTGCATAGGCTGTACAGCCTGTGCTGTTGTTGCCCTCGTGGTGGCAACGGCATGCACAGAATTCATTTAACCTGTTGCCTACGAGATGCATGTACAGGATGCAGTTGCCGACTTCTTTACCACCGCAGAACACAGCACTGCTGTAACGCTTCACTTCGGATTCAGGCTGCCACTCAACCCTGTGCATGATGATCCGCTGGGCCTGCTGCTCCTCACCTCTTCATCTCGCCTTCAGTGATGTTTGTAGCTGTTATTTTGTAGCTTGGTTCCACTTGGCAAGGTCGAGGTCAGGGACGCCAGAGGAAGGCTCTTCTGCACTTGTATCGGCAGTCACAGCCGCAGCTGCGACAAGCAACAGTATCAGCACAGGCAGTAGGAGTGCAGCTGCGTGCCTTGCAAGCCTGGTGTAGACCATGGTATGCGACTGTGCGGCGAAAAACAACAAAGAAGTCAGCGCTGCGGGTGATCTATGCTCGAGGGTCCACCCCGGGGCCTGTACTGCAGCCGCTGTCGGCTAGCTGCTTCAGAGCTGCTTCCAAAGCTGCTGTCTTTAACACCACACACATCTGCAACTCTGCTCCGACATGCATGTATTAAGTAGCTGCTTGCAACCAGCGCTGGACAACGTTTTGGGCACCTTCTCCGTCTTCGTGTCGACGATTGCAGCCCGCCAAACTCACTCGGTGAGAAGGCCGCAGAAGCAGGTCGCATTGTCAAGATTTGTCGCATGCCCCTAGATGCAGCTGACCCTCCCTGGAAGGTCCCTCCCGGTCTCTTCACTGATTGATCAAGCAACCGCCACGAGCTGATACGGTACAAGCAGCAAGACCTAAGGCTGGCCTAAGCTGTGAGCCAGCTGGATGTACCACACCAGCCAGCACAGTTATACAGGCACTGAGCAATACCGCTTCATCAGATTTACACCGCCGACAACTGCACAGCATTGCAATAGCAAACCGCAATCTAAGCACACACACATCACACAGCAGTACCCACCGATCAAATGGCAAACCGCTTCCAAAATTGCTGCTGGCAGCACGCAGCAGATGCGCCGCACTCACAGGCCCGCCAGCCAAAACAATCGACAAATAACACTCTTCCTGCTCAGCATGCGCCATGATGATTTATCCAAGCAGTCAGGCACTGCTCTGCGCCATCATCACCCGTTTTCAATCGGCCTCCTGCAACAACCACATCATCAGCGAATTGTGCAAAGGGAGAGGCAAACTTTGCAACATAGAAAGGACAGCACCTGCATCAAACCCTTGCAAGCCTCAAACTCATATGACTTGCAAGCCGCAACCCTGCTGCGTCGGTTTGCAACAACATCTTTATACCAATGCAGTCAGCACTGCAACACCTCCAGACCTGTGGTGTGGCTGATCGTCCCATCCCGATCATCAGCATAGGGCACTCAGCCCGGGTAACAACACGCAGATGTATGAGCAGCCTGCTGCAAGCAACAATGCAGCCAGCCAACCCGGATGTGGCACATTTATGACCTCACAGCACCACAAGTGCAGATGCAGATGCATGCCACTGTCACAGCTGCCCAGGGCCTCATAGCCTGGCGAGGTGGGCGTGCTGCTTCATCTGACAGCACACAACCTGCTGTGGCTGCAAAGAGCAGCAGCGGCAGCAGGACCACCGCTGAGCAATCTGGACTAGCTGCAGCTCATTGCTGAAGACTACACACCTTGTGCACAGCTGCAAGCTTCCACGCCAGCGAACTCTGACAGAAACATGCCACCCAAAGAGTCGCAGCACACAGGCGTGTCACTGAACACCCCCTCCCAAGTTGCAACGACTGCTCCCAAATGTACAAGAAGCTGCAGGCAAGGCTACAGCTGAGCAAACTGAGCTCTTGGCAGACAAGCTACACATGGAGCAAGCAATGAAAAGCAACACAAAGCGCCAAGAGTGCAATTGCTGACACACAACCCAGTCCTTTGCTACGCCGCAGCAGAGATCAAGACTGCACCATACCAACCCCAAGCAGGCCTTTGAGTTCAGTAACTCCTGCTGCATACATGCAACACCCCGCACTCGTGTCGTCACCTCAGCAAGCACGTTTACACACTGGCGGGCATGCACAACCAGCGGTGCTCAAGCATGCACCAGCGAGTGCAGCAACCAGCCGGATGCATTGCGTCCAGGCACCCCAGCTGCACTGTGTGTCACTCGTTTCACACCTGTCGCAGTGCAGGTGCAACACACAAGTCGCAGTGCAGGTGCAACATTGACAGCCTGGTCAGCACCTGCGCTCCAGCTCCCAATGCTCCAGCAACCACCTCACTGCAGGCTGTCCGTCTGCTCAGGCAGTTGTACCTGCACTTGCTGCTGCTGCTGCTGCTGCTGCGCGGCCTGCTTTGCTGCTGCTGCTGCTGCTGCTGCCTGCTCCTGCTGCTCTTGCAGAGCCTCCCTGTCTGCCTCCTCCACTGCCTGCTTTGCGAGCCGGCCAACAAAGCCGAGCGCAATCGCTGTAGCTCCAAGCGCCAGGGCAACCTGCCAGTTCTCCACCCCTAGGCTGCCCTCGCCCTCCGACAGCACCGCCTTGCCGACATGACCTGGGGCGGCGCAGCAGAGGAGCATTGCAGCGGCACTTCAGGTGAGGCAGGTGTCAATGCTGGATGTTCATGAGCGTGTTGGTGATGGCGCAGTGCGAGCATCCTGTGCATGCTGAGCTGCCTGACTGGCGCATGTGGTGAGCAGCCGCAGAACAGCATGACAGGGAAACGAGGCAAGGAAAAGCGCAGTCCCCAATCCACACGCAAGGCGGCGCATGCAAGCAATGCTGGCGTAGAATGCAGCACCTGCCACCTGGCGGCAGTGCTGATTGGAGAGGCCAACACGTCTGCTGCTCATGCACATCAGCCTGCAACTGCTGAGCCAGCAACAGCAGCACCTGCTGTATGCGCTGCCAGTGCTGTGCCCTTCCTTGCCGGCTGCCCACCAGCAGCACCAGAAGCATGCCAGCCAGCTACCGGGTGGCCAACAAACACAACGCCTGCCATCATCGCGCAACGCAACAGCTCTATTTATAATACACATGGCCGCACCACGCCCCGACCTGCTGTGACATGCTGGCTCATCTGCTGATGACACCGCACGCTTATCACGCAGCACTCGGCACCACTATAGCTGCTACAACAGGCAACGACAAACGTAACACCATCTACAACCAGTTGCCCCACCTGCTGTGACATACGCGTACGTTCCCGGCAGCATGCCCAGCCAGCTGCCGAGCACGTAGCTGCCCAGGTCCACGCTGGTGAGCCCGTACAGGTAGTTGCTGAACGCCAGCGGCAGCAGCGGGCTCAGGCGCAGCAGCGTCACAAACTTGAGCCCGTTGCGGCTGATGGCGCGGTCGATGGCCGCGAAGCGCTTATTGCGCCCCGCAACCTGCATGATCTGTGGCAGGGAGTGACACGGCAGGCGTGTGGGGTGCGTGGTGACGCCCATGCTGGCAGCAGCAAGCCACAAATCCATGTAGCCTGCGCAATCACCGGCGTGATCGACTGCTCATAGAAACATGCGACTGCATGACAGCGACTGCTGAAGCTCAAGTCAAGACAAGGCGGCAATGCATGTGCGCCACACCTGGTGCTGCCGTTGTCTGAACAGAAGCTGTTCTGTCGCGCACCCACCTTGTCCCGTGCTGCATATCTGGCAATCAAGAACGCAATCGTCGCCGCCAGCGTTGCACTGAATGACACGATGACAGTGCCAGGCAGCGGCCCAAAGATGACGCCAGCTGTCATCGTCAGTGGGACAGCTGGCACTGCGAGGACCTCTAGCCCAGTGTACACTGCTGCGTATGCGATGTACCCCTGCAACAGCCAATAGAAGCGATCGCGCACCAGTTGATGGAACACATGCGTGTGATAGTGATGCTGTAGACAACTTGAATAATGCCGCGGCTACTTGCCGGTGTAGCCTGTGGCCTTGCTGCTGATGATGAACAACTCAACCACTCACCCTGCATCGCCTGCAAGGTGTCCTGCAACAAGCTGTTGCTGCTGTTGATGAGCTGCTGCCGCCAATGCACTGCCGTGTGGCCTGATTGTCATACAAGTAGTGGCACATGGCGCTGACACGCTGCTGCTGCTGCCATCACCACTGTTGCTGCCACCACTCACCCATACACCCCAATCATCTACTGCTTGAATGAAAAAATCCAGAAAATGCTTGATAGCATCCTTGAAGACGTAGCCGCCGCCCAACAGCACTGCTATGCCGCCTAATACACCTAGGGTGGCTGCCCAGCCTGCTGCGCCTGTTGCGTTCGCGTCCTCGTCCTCTGCTGCTTCTCCTGCAAGCGCTTGCAGCAGCGGGTCGTCGTCTGCCGGCGGCTGGGCAGCTGCACTGGCAGCCTGCACTTTTGGAGGCGAGGCTGTGCTGGTGCTGACTGTTGTGCCTGACGCCTTGTTGGTGCCATTCTTTGGCCTGCTGCAGGCACAACAGAGGTGTAACAGAGCATGCCAAGGATGCTTTGCTACAGCACATTGCATCGACTCTGCATGGCAGGCTGGTGCTGAGCTGCGAATGCATCTGTTGTGGAGGCTGCGCGTGGGAAACAGCTTACTGTGCAGCTGAGGTTGCACTAGCTTGCAGGAACAGATCATTCAAGTCAAACAGCTGCTGTGCTGGCACCATGTGGTTCACATGCATGGCGATCACAGCACAGCAGAGCACAGTTCATTAGTGCCTGAAGCACGCATAATCAGCTCAGGCCTGCTGCATACCTTTCATTGAATGAGGAGGGGTTGCCGCTGCTCGCAACCTTAGGGGCTAGACGGTGAACAGCAGGCATGCGACCATAAGGCCGGGTGGACAGTCCGCTGATGCAATGACGCTGCAACCACGCAATGCGCAACGTATTGCTCATGTCAAGGGCTGCATTTGAGCAGGATCGTGGGTGCACTGGCCCAACGTGCTTGTCCAGCAGAGCTCTACCTGGAGGTCCGCAGCGCCGGGCATTTGCGAATTATGCTGAAGCATGCTTCTCAGCATCATCTATTAATGCAAATGCCACTTATAGAGCAAAAGATCGGGCCTTAACCCAGCTGATTCCACAAGAACCAGCGGGGGCCAGGGGGCGGGGAAGCAGGTGCTATCCGTTCTTGTATCCGAAGGAATTGCACTTGATATTCAGCCGACAGGTAAGCAGCAGCTGCCCAAGCCAGTGATGCCAGAGAGAGCAAGCGTAAGACAAGTCAGCCTGCTTGTCAACTGTATTTGTTTCTGTTCAAGCAGCAAATGCAGGAGGGAATGCGAAGCGTGCGTGAGATCTTTGTCTGCTGACGTTGCTCGCTCTGCTCAAGAGTGACACCACCGTGCATACGTGGAGTATTGGCCTGCGTTCTGGCTGGGAGAAAGGGCAACAGACACGTGGGAGGCATGCATCGCGACCATTTTGGAAGTGGTGCCTGAGCATTTGCTGCCGGAGCCCCAGGCTTTGCTGCAGTGACTGGTTGGCGTTACCCGTGTTGAGTTGGGCAGTCTGTCTGCTGTTGCACCGCCAATTTTTGAACTCACTTTGCACCCTCCAATGCTGTATTTTGTATGTAAGAGTTAATACCACGCCCCCCGGCAGCACCATATGCAAACACTGCGGCTGCATGGTGCATGCTCATCACCAGCAGCAACCCTGCTGGCCGATAACCTTGGTAAAGGACACAGCACTGCATGCATGCAAAGGCTTGTGCAATCCGCTGTTACTCCTACTACTCCTCCAGTTCAACAGTCAGTTTGCAGGCTGCTTCCACAAAGCTGCCCCAGCACCAACAGTTTATTCCGTGAACATCTGACATGATGCCACATGCCAAGTGGCAAGCCCACACCGGGCATGCACCACAACTAGCCGGGAGTAACCTGTGTCCAATGCAGTGCCATCGTCAGCCCAGGTACAACTTGAGAATAATTACGAGTGCCTCAGTCTCGCACGACCCTGCCCATCCCGCCCAGGGGACGACATGCAAAAAAGGCAGGTTACAGTACATCATCAGTGCATCCTGGCACACCGATGAAGCGTAGGTCTTTTGAGGCAGATGTCAATACATCCCGATACATAGAAGAAGTACAGCCTTTGATGATTTCTCATCAACAACAACAAAACGTGCACAGCACACATGCAAACTACACCACGATGTGGCAGGCCTCCACAACAATCCAAACAATCAAAATAACCCCGGCGTGTTCATTTAGCCACTGTCACCGGCAGTGCATGCTCAGGTCGTGCACCCACCAAGCATAAGCAAACCATGCAATGCATCCAGGGAAAGTCAGGGGCCGGGGCGATGTGCAGCCAGGGGCCTACAAACAACTCCAAAACCGCACAAATGGGATGTATGCCAAGAGAAGGTGCACCAATTTACCCGCCCATCAAGCACATGCAGCCTGGTATCACAGAGGGGCTGAGGGGCTGCGGGCCAGCTGCCTCCTGGCCATGCATTCAACAGTAGAGTGGTTGTATGTGCATGGGTTGCCAGCACAGGTGCATGCAGTACACCCAACAGCGCTGCTTGGACTGCTCCTTGTTAGCCGTGGCAAACATACCAGAAGGCCTCACACAGCAGGTCACCATACAGTCACCGAAGCCTTGCTGGGGCAACCACCTAGCTTACTACTGGCAGCTGCGGCAGCCATGCTGGTCGTCAGCGCTAAAAGCAAGGGCACCATAGAACCAGCAGCAAGTAAGCAAGCCCAAGCACATCAGCACAGTATAGCAGGCGTGGGCAGCTGCAAGAATTGCAGCACAGCTGTTCTGCCAACCCAGCCACAGCAGACTTTTCTTGCAGCACCTGTGCCGCCAGGCAGTGCAACGCTACACGGGCGACATACCACGCATCCAGGTCAGTGAACCACCATGTTGCCATACAGAAACATCTCTCCTCCTCTCCATACAAAAACACACAACTCAGAGTGTTCTCATCACCCTTGCATCACCACATGTGCCTCGACCAGATGTACAATCCTAAAATGTGGGTCAAGGGTGCCTACATGCGATCAACACCAAGCACCACCTGCAGCCCTCATTGATGTTAGCTGCCACGATGGCCTTGCAGCACAACACATATGGCAGCATAACAAACAGGATGGCAATGACTAGCAAAAAAACTGCTACATCAGCATAGCGCTGACGGCCACTGCAAAGGGTTGGCACAGGAACGCTGTGCTACCCTGAACAGCCACAACGACAGTCTCTGCAGCAACATCAGCTAACCACCAGCTGTCAGCATGAGCTGCAACGGCTGAATGGCAGCACAGCACAATACAAACAAGTCACGATAACAGAAGCTGACCAAACCTCAATCTGGGCGCCACCAACCAACAGTGCGCAAGGCATGCAACCCAGCAACACCAGCGCCATTAGCAACTGGCTGGCACAGCGTTTTCGTCTGTGCAAACAACACGCGAAGCCAGCACACTTTTGTTTTGCCGGCGATGCGCTACATCACCAGCCCAATCACATGCACAGCACACACAGAGGAGGAGTCACGCACTGCAACAGCCGCATTGCTGCACACTGCTGCAGCCGATGCACGCCGCCTCACGTGCAGCTGCACCATACCATGCATTTAGGTATGCACCTCAGAACTAGCTGCTTTGGGAGCAGCCAGCGCCAGCATACAACAGAAACGTTTCACACCCATCGCTGTTGATACAACAGGTCCACATGTCACAGACGCAGTCACACCACCGGCAACATGCGCTGCTACCACAAGCCTCACCACTGCATCTACAGCACAAACAGCTGGCTGCCATACCACGGGTGCGTCACATGACACGACATGCAACATCCAATCATGCATGAGACAGCAACAACACCTCATCACCTGCACCGTGATGTGGCTTCCAGTTGCAGGTCCTGCAGCCTGGCAGCCTCAGCATTGAGCAGCACTGCACCACCCCCACCCTGCAGGTGCTGCTGCTGCACCGGCTGCATCACATCGTCCTCGCCAACACTCTCCACGGCACCGTCATCAAGCGCACCAGCAGCTGCATCTGCGCCGCCCTTGCCCTTGAAGTGCGAGCAGGCAGTGCTCAGGCTAGCAGCAGGCCGGCTACCCTGCCACCAAACCTACCGCGCCACTGCCTGCCTGCATAGTACTCGTAGTCCTGCTGCTCGTCTGCTTCTTCATCCATCATGTCAGCATCATCATCACCAGCAGCAGGACCAGCATCAAACTGCTGCAAGCGCTGCAAGTAGCCACCAAATGCACCACCTCCAAACCCCTGGTGCGCGTCATCGCCTGCGCCGCCATGCTCCCCTCCTGCACTGACCGACGGCACCACCAGCAGCTCGTGCTCTCAGCCCGTCCAGTGCCGCCAGAGCCGCCTGCAAAAGCCCCAGCACCCAGCTGCTGCTGCGGCTTGAAGCGCTTGCCAGGCAGCACCCCCCTGCTGTCCTCCTCCACCACCTCATCCTGCTGCTGCTGCTGCTGCCAGTCCTCCTCGCTACCCCTACCCCCAGGCTTCCTGCAGCACTACTGGAGATGTCCTCCATCATGGCTGCCCCGTTATCCCCGCTCTCGCTGTCCACCTGGCTGTAGCTCAACTCGCCGCTGCCAGCACCAAACGTCCCGCCCGAGAGCTCCCTGCTGCCGCTGCCCTGCCGCATGCCGCGCTTTGCGTCGGCGGCGGCGGCAGCCGGGCCCAGCAGCATCTGCTGCTGGCCCATGCGGCCCTTGTACAGCCCGTAGAAGCGCCCCATGTGATCGAACCCTGACTCGTGCTGCACATTGGCAGCGATGCCGCCGTGCGGCAGGGACGGGCCCCACATCGGCCGCTGCTGTGCCGAGTGCCGCAGCGACAGCGGGTGGCCGGTGGCGCTGTGAATGTACAGCGGCGGCAGCTTCTCGCGCCACGCAGAGTGCTCCAGCTGCGAGGCGGCCAGGAAGCTGGACATGAGGCTGGGGTCTGTAGGGGGCCTGCAGAGGCGAAGACGGCAGCGTTGCAGCGCTCGATACACCAGCAGGAAACGCAGCACAACCGCCAGTGCGGAGCGCACTTTTTGGCAACAACAACACGCCGCTGCACACACCTTCAGGACACGGTCAGGCAGCAGCAGCCGGCCTAGGCGGGGGTCGGGTCTGCTGCCAACCAGGCTGCCATGCAGGTGATGATGACCGCAGCACGTGCCCGGAGCAAGGTGAGGCGCGCACCTGTAGGGCTCCTTGCGTGGCAGCGGGCTGTACCCCGTGCCGCTGCTGCTGCCGCTGCTGCCGCTGCTGGGCGCGCAGCGCTCCACCACTGTCGAGGCCAGCGCCACACCCTCCCTGGCGGCGTCAGGGCTGATGATGGGCCAGGGGTAGTTGAAGCCCAGCTCGACACCTGCGACGCAGCAGTTTCCAATGCAGCGTGATGCAGCGTGTGCACAAGGTATATCAGGCCCAGTTGTTGGATGAACCCAGCTCACAACGATAAGCAGAGAAACAGGCGGATGGGGGAATGTCAGCAGCTTGACAGTCTGACTTCCGCGCATGCTGCTGCCACCCGCCAGACTGCACGCCCCGCATGCACGACACTAGTATGCAGTAGCTGTGCATCGTTCACCCGCGAATCATCGTTAGCGCAGGTAACCACCCCAAATATAAACACAGAAGAGCAGCTGATGAGCACAAGCTCCACCTCCACACCAACCTAAACGGGCCAGAGTCAATGGCGGTGCAACACATGATCAGAACAGCAACGCGTGATCGCAAGGCACACACCTACACCATTCCTCGCACCTGCCTCCTCCAGCACCTCTGGCGGCGCCTTCCATGGCTGGTGGATGTACTCGTTGGGCAGCTGGCTCAGCACCGGCAGCCAACGGCGCACATAGTGGCCCTGGGGGTCAAAGCGGCGCCACTCCTGCTCCATGTCAATCATGTAGCTGAAGGGGTGCGCGTCTGCAAGGAAGGGCAGAGCATGGAAGCAAAAGATGACACAGCAGGTGTTAGATTCCGTTGATGCGATGCATTGGCTGTGGTTAAAGAGTGTGCTTCGCTGGATGGAACAAGTGGGAGATCAGCTAAGGACAATGGCCTTGTAACCTACCAGTGACTGATCAGCATAAACACAAAGAGGCCGACCACAGGCATATACAGCGGTCGTGCAAGTTGCAAACCATCAGCTGAAGGTTGCTGCGACTGGCAAGCATGGAAGGGACCGTATCTTGTGTCTTGTTGTTGTAGCGGGAAAATGGGACAACAAGAGCAACGTGTGTACACAGCGCTACGGGGCTGCCCCATCTACCCGCTGCACATGATACAAGAGCAGGATGCCCCTCCAACCGATGACCCGCCAACAAACAAACAAACGAGAACAGCTGCCAGCCAAGCCTGCTGTGCAGCACAGTGCCGGCCTGCAGGAGACTGAGCAGCCTGCAGCCGCACACCCCGCGCACCTGACAGGCAGCCGCTCACGTACTGCCAGCCCAGCGCGTCGCACTCCAGGTCCGCGTCAATCTGGCAGTCCCACAGGTGCTTCAGCCCCCACTGCCAAGGCAGCAGCAGGTGCTTGACCATGAAGTGGCTGGCCACCACGCGCACGCGGTTGTGGCACCAGCCCATGCTCCACAGCTGGCGCATGCCTGCAGGACAAGACACAAATGCGCGGCAGCCAGTCATGCGGCCGCAGCTGAGACCGCGGCAAGCTGATGGAGTAGACAGGTCAGCTGCTGGCACCTTGATGCGAAGGACCGACATGCTGGCCAGCGCAAGTAAACCTGGCATGGGGGATCGACACGAGTACTGGCCGCTGAGCTGCATCCACTGCCAACCCATCATCCTGCACTTCACCCCAGCAGGCAGCAAATTCCACAAGCTCATGTCACGGCTGCAGTCCATCTCCCACGTCTCCAGGCTCGGCTCATGCGTCGCCAGCAGTCGCGCAGCAATGACACCCACCAGCATCCACCAGGGGGTAGCCCGTCAGCCCCTGCCGCCAGGCCTTGAACGCGTCCTGGTCCAGCCGCCACGGCACGGCCCGCAGGTGCGCCAGCATGGAGCGCTCCGTGATGAACGGGAAGTGGAACGCCAAGTACCTGCAGCCACACACACGTCACAGGCAGCCTGAGCAGCGCGGCGGTTGCGCGGCATGGCACAGGAAGCAGCGCCACACCAGAGTAGCGGCAGCACGCAGCGCCAAGCAGACGCAGCTTGAACAACAACTGCCACAACGCGCCATAGCTCAAGGACTTTGACTGCTGCTGCTGCTGGCAACTGCAGCAGCAGGACTGAGCTGCAGTTCACATGATGCAAGAGATGGCGCTGCTAGCGCTGACTTGGCAACAAACCATGGTCTGCCTGAACCAAGAACCATTGCTTCAGCTTGGTGCTGTGACCCAGCAGCATGAACCTGGCGCCCGCACACACACCTGCTGTACTCCCGGTAGCCCATCTGCTGCAGGAAGTCCAGGCAGCTGCGCCCCTTGTCCAGGCCCCCAGCCTGCCACTCCGCGTGCTTCTGCGCCACGCGGTAGTAGATGTGGCGCACACTGATGCTGCCAAAGTGAATCCAGGGCGACAGCATGGTGGTCGACTCGCGGTCCGTCTTCGCACGATCGTGCTCAAAGCCAGGCAAGCCCTGCAACAAACAAGTCACAACAAACGGTTGAGCCACCTGGCGCAGCAAGCACCGCTGTGCGAGAGCCCGACCAAACGACAACAAGCAAAACCCACACGCATGACACGTCTTGCATGCCTTACACAACACGGCCATGCATGTGATGCTGTGTGCTCATCTCTTTTGGTCACATGTTGACAGCCTACTCATCCTAGGAGTGCTCAAATCGCATGGGATGAAGGCTGAACCCACCCCTGCACACAAGACCATAAAAGACAGCCTTTTTCACAGGGAGTGAATGCAGCTGCGCAAGGCCTCACCTGCTCCAGGAAGGCCTCCAGCCGTGCCACAGCAGCGCTGCCTGCAGGGTCCCACCTGTGAGTCAGCGCCTCGGTGGAGGCCTCCTGCTCGCGCGTGAAGAACCAGTCGACCTGGGATGCGACAGCAGCCGGCAGAGCAGCAACAGTGGCAGAGACGGCGGGGTGCGGCGTCACCGCCTGCGCTTTGGCGCTGCAACTTGCTCTGCAGCCCCACTGCTTGCCATAACAGCAGGGCAGCAGCACAGCCAGACCACTACTGCTGCTGCTGCTGTTTTGCAATGCTCAACTGCTGAGTGCGCACAGGCAGCTGATTGGGAGATTGCCAGCAAATTACTGCTGCTGCTGTTGCTGCTGCAGCACTGCACCACAACGCACCTCCTGCACTGAGAGGCTGCTGTAGTGCTCTGGCACTGCGGGCAGCGGCCCGCTGGGCTCTGGCAGCGGCAGTGGCGGTGCATACGGCATCGCCAAGCAGCGATCCCAGTAGGCCTTGAACGTGGTGTAGGGCTGCGTGAATACCACGGCATACAGATCAGAGCAAGGCAAATAAATGAGCTGTGGCCAGCTTGCATGCTGCAGCATGCGGTGCGGAGGATTGCAGGACAGCACACTCTGCAGCGAAGGCTGCACCATGCATGTCGACCATAAACTATGCTTGTTGCTTTTCTTCCGGCACCAACTGTTCAGGTGCTTTCCGTTGCGCTGATTGTTTCCACTGATATATGCTCAGTGGACTGCTGAGGCTGCCAGGTGGAGAGCAGATGCTGCCAAGACGCAAACTGCAGGCCTCATCAGCCTGGATCCGCTCAGGCTATAGCATAAACTGTTGCTGCTGCTGTGCTTGGTCGGTTCCGGCAGCTGCTCAATCGCTTCTGCCCCAGGGCCTGTGCTGCTGTTGCTGCCGAGGTGCCACTGCATGCTGAATCGCTGCTGACACCTAGGTCAGCGCACGTGCAGAGATGCATGCACCCTTTCAACCAGGATGCAGACATGTAGCAAAGCAGGGCTTCGACCAGCCTGCTTACCTGCTGCTGTTCATCCAGCACCTCCCAGGGCTCATACAGCAGGTCAGCATTGAAGCTGGAAACCAGTATCCTGTTGCTGCGGAGGTCGTCCTTGACCTGCTGGTCCCGCACCATGCTGATGCTGTCGTAGAGGTGGCTAAAGAACACTGCCTCTGCCCCGGTCTCGCTGATGAACGCCTTGAGACCCTCCACCGACTCCCGGGCTCTGCGAATGATGAGCCTGGAGCCCAGCTGCTCCAGGCGCTGCGCTAAGTACAAGACACTGTACTTCGACCACCATCTGGTCTGGCGTCCAGGCTGGAACTGGCCCTGCAGGCGTAAAGGCAGGGTGTCGATGGTGCCGATGGCCGGAGAAGCCAGCACGGGCTCAGAGCATGCATACGCTCGTCGTTGGGGACCAACTATATGTCGATTATGCTCACCTCCTCCTCTGGCGCCCAGATGTAAAGAGGTATCACAGTCCTGGCACTGTTGAGCGCAGCGACGAGCGCCGGATTGTCATAAAGCCGCAAATCTCGTCTAAACCAAACGATTGCTACATCGAGCTGCGCCATGCTCAAGAACTGGCAGCAGTGCGAAGTGGCCTCTGCCCAGGTCCAATCACATCCTTTTGAATCCTTGATGTAATCCAATTTTTAATGGGTAAGAAGCTGTGAGATCAATACCCCAGCGTGCGGAACAGCCCTCGTTTTGTCCATAATGCACATGTAACCCTCCGTGTCGGAACCCTGCCTGGCAGCTCCACAGACTGCCCCTCCCTGCTCAGTCCGTGTGATTCTTACCAGCCTAAACCTCTCCAGGTCAGTCATTGTTAACCCATGCAAACGAGCTGCTCACTAGCAGAGTAGCTCAAGCCCTGGTGATGCATGAGCTGCTTATGGCTACTCTGCCACGTGAACTGCTCTGCTGCTTCATCACAGCCAGTGGTGATACACTGCCAACACCTGCAGCAACCGCCTCTTGCTCCCCGTCTGCCGTCACCTCATCACAGGCGCTGACGCAGCCTCTGTTGCCACTGCTGCTGATGCGGCCGCCAGCTGGTGGCAGCTGCCCACTGGCGTGCATGAGCAGCAGCAGCCATTCGCTTTCATGCGGGGGGTCGGGTGGGCTGCCAGTGTACTGCATGCTAGTGCCGTGTCCTCTCACTGGCTCCCACTCCACTGCCGCCCTTGCTGCTGCCGCTGTTTGCAGAGCTGCCCTTCAGAAGCGTTGAAGACCTTCTGCTGTAGGAGCCTGACGCTGCTGCAGCAACCCTACGCCGTCATCGGCGCCTGCACAGCTGCTGCTGCCTGAATGCTGCCGAAACATATTGGCCATGCCCCAACGCTGCTAGTCCTGGCTACCGCTGCAGGTTGGACAGCTGTGCTGCTGTGCTGCAGCGTCCCTGCAGACTGCTGGCGCAGTGAGTAAGTTACTCCTGCGGCTGACAATGCACCTCCCAGCTGCCCAAATGTAGCCTGACTGATAGGATGATCACCCCCCTCAGGACTGCCTGTAGGCGAGTGCAGGCAACCTACCCCTACTGCCCCCACAAGCTTGCCGCTGCCATCCACAGTGCCAGAAGCACCAGCTGCTGCCGTCGTGCTGCTGCCAGCGCAGTGTCAAGCATCCAGCCAGCTGCCATACTCCCAGGCGGCCACCAGCATCCCCTGCCAGTGGCAGCTGTACCCCCTCACCCACTGCAAGCACACCGCCTCCACCGCCGCTGCTGCCATTCCCACCAGCCGATCCTGGCCTTGCAGCTGCATCTGTTCTTGCAAAAAACCTAGCGCCAGTCAACCCCAAGACGTTGAGCTGCTGCTGCAGTGCGTTTGCCACATCCTCTGCTGTCGGAACCGCACTGCTCTGCACTAGCGCCGCCACCAGACTCTTTGAGTCGCCCAGCCTCACCCTGGCAAGCTGCTTATCCCGCGCTGCTCTTGCCAGCTTGGCGTTGTGTGCTGCGCTGTGCAGCTCACAACCTGCTGCTGGGCTGGCACTGCTGGGCCAGGGCTGCATGGAGGGCGGCCGCTGCTGCCTGCCCGCTGTGGCGTTGGGGCTTCCTGGGGTGTGTGTCCTGGCAGGGCTGACATGGCGCTTGCTGGTGGTCAGGGGCCGCAGTAAGGTAGCTGCCAAGCCGCTGGCAGCAGCACTACCAGCACCAGCAGAGGTATGTGCTGAGGTGTGCAGCAGTACTGCTGCCAGCATGCCCGGCTGCCTCGCAGCAGTCATGCCGCTACCGCTACGGGAGCTTGCTGCTGCAGCAGCTGCTGGTGCGGCGCTGCGCCCCAGAGCCGGCACCGCTGACACCGCCTTGGAGTCGCCGACCGCAGTCAAGGTGCCCACCGCTCCGCCTCCTGCTGGCACTGGCAGCTGCACGGCAGCTGCGACATTACAAGCTGCTGCACAACCCACAAGCGCTGAAAACACCTCCAACGCCCCTGTTGTTTGCTGCACTTCCCGTGTGTCGCACCAACTGCCACTGCTTTGACAGCCAATCACTGGAGCGCTGCTGAGCTGCCGCACCGATGATGATCATCATCGCTGCTGCTGCCGGCGCCGGCGCCTGCTGTGCCGCGAGCTGAGCTCGGACAGCAAGCAGCTCCGCCCCAACCTCTTGCTTCCACGCCTCCAATGCTGCCACGTCAGCCTTGTGATGCAGCAGCAGCGCTGCCCTGTCACCAACCAACTTGAGGCTCAGCAGCAGGCTGTTCTCGCTGCTGCTGAGCCGGGCCTCTATGCTGCTGCTGTTGCTGGTGAGCTGACTTACGTCTGCCTTGCCTTGGAGCTGCTTTTGCAGCGGCGCAGTCGCGTTCAGCACCGCAACCTCGACATCAGAATGCAGTTGCGCCAGCTGGCGCTTGAACTCATCCTGCAGGACGTGCAGTATTTGCAGATGAGTTGAGCACGCTAACTGGCACTGGTCCCCAGTGGCTTGGAGGGTGCTAGATGCTAGGCGTGCCATGCACCAGTATTAAACGGCGTCAGCTGCAGGAGAGTTATGACTAGATGCAGCAATGGTATGCTGGTGTGTGCCCCAGGCAGCCACCATGCCCAAGACGCCCGCACCCAAGAGGAGCACTGCTGCTTTAGGCTTCTAACTGTGACTTTTATGGTAGCTCCCTCACTAAGCAGTAGCATCACCACCCAGCCCAGCCATGTAGCAGCGTATGCAGCACACCGCCCTCACCTGCAGCACGACCTGTTCCTGGCGTGCGGCTGCGCTCTCCAGCTGCTCCAGCCTGCTGGTTAAACATGACAGCTGGCTGGTCAACTCGTGAGACTGGCGCGTCCAGCAGCTGCTGAGCTGCGCCAGCGCTGCGGTGAGCTGGCCCTGCTGCACAGTGCTGCTGAGCTTGGCTGCTGCTGAGGACCAGGAGCAGAGATTGGTCTCAACCACAGACAGCCTGCAGCAGCAGGAGCAGCAGCAGCAGCAGCAGAAAATCAGAGCATCGCGTAATGCACTTTAGATTTGAACTGGACACGAGTCCCAGCAGGTTGGATACTCATCACTCCCTAAGCAGCTGCTGTGTTATGGATATTAGCAAGAGCGCAAGTGCACTGGCATGCTCAATTGCGTCGTGGGTCCCACCTAAAGTGTTCATCATACAAAAACACTGCGTGAGTTTATAGGCCAGTGCACAGTTGCCCGGCGGTCTGAGCATTGCAGGGCCAGAATGCTGGCAGTGGCAGCTGTGTCACCCACTTGACTGGAGCATGCCACGGAGTCCTTGTCTGCAATTACTGCTTTGCATGCACCACGCATCACCAAACTCTATTGGGACTGCTTGCAGTCCTGTTGTGCTTGCGGCAGAGGCGCTGCCGGGCCCACCTACCTATCCTGCAGTGGCTGCACAGCTGCCTGAAGTTGCCCAGGCACTGCATCCAAGCGCCCCGTCAGCACCACCGCCCCCTGCCGCAGCTGTTCACACTTGTCCAAAGCAGCTCCAGCAGCGCCCGCACATTGCGCCAGCTCGTCTTGCTGCTGCTGCAGCTGCTGCGCCAGCTGCTGCTCCACTTGCTGCACCTCAGCGTGCAGCTCAGCCCTTGTCGATTCAAGACCAGCTTGTGTTACAAGAATCCGGTCATGATCTGCGGCTGCGTCTCTGCTCAGCCGGTTTGCCTGCTCCTGCAACTCCAGCAGCAGCCGCTGCAGCTGGCTGTTTGCAGCGCTGCTTGCGTCGCACCTGCAGTCCAGCTGCTGGATCTGGGCTCGCATGGCAACTAAGTTCTGCTGCTGCTGCTGCAGCTGCTGCTGCCCCTGCTGCAACTCCTGCTGTGCACGGGAGACTGAGGCCTCTGTCTGACTGGCGGCCTCCTGCACAAATTGCAAGGTAACATACCAGCTTATATTGAGTGCGGCAGAGGACCACCACAGTCGTATGCTGGTTGAACATGACAAATAGCGCACGCGCAGCTGATCATCAGAGTCTGCAGTGTGACAGTAATGGGTTCACCTGCAGCTGCCACAGGGTCTCCAGTCGCCGTTCGGCCTGGCCCTGCCTGCCTCGCAGCTCCAGCACCTGCTGCTGACACCTGGCAGCTACAGCCTGCGCCTCGCTCGCAGAAGCCGTTGCTGCAGCCACCAGCTGCGCTGCTTTCTTCAGCTCATCCGAGCGGTCCTGCTTGCAGGAAGTTGCAGGACACTGCTTGAGCAGCAATGCTGCCAGCATGAGGCTGCCGAGATCGTGCTGCTGTTGCCACTGCAGACAGCACGAAGCACAAAGACAAGCACAACAATCTCATGTGTGCACTGCCTGGGTGTTGTGTTCGCACCAGAACGTCTTCGCCCCAGTGCTTGACAGTGCTGAAAACGCCTAGGTTGACAGCAGCTGCAGCTGGGCTGTCAAAACGTGCTCCTGTGGCAGATTCTGAAGCTGCACCCTGGTGGTGCTCTGTGCGTTTTGCATTTCCACTGCTGCTAGTGGTACTGCTGCCGTGCCCAGTAGTGCTGCTTGCTTCCTGCTTGCTGCCGCTGTTGCTGCTGGGGTTTGAAGGGGGTGCACGCGGCTGTGTCATCCTGCAGCAGTCTACCGCCAGGTTGCTCCGAGGCGTGGCACAGGCGGCAACTGGCCCAGCCACTGCATTGACAGCACAGCGAGTGTTTTAGTGATGCGTCTAGCAGTAGCGCATAATTTGGGGATGCAGGCACGCTGCGTTCTGTGGTTAATCATGAGTGGTGTGGCAGCACCCGCCTGGCATGCACTTTGACTGGCATTGTTGGCGCCGCATAGCAGCAGGTTGGCTGGGTAGGAAGCCATGTGGTTCTATGTGAATCATTAGGCGAGTAGCTGAGGTTGTAATGGGTGACACAACTTGTCACTCCTCACCTCTTGGGCTGGCTGCGGCGCTGCCTGTGCTGCTGCCAGCCAAAGGCAGCTGCAGCTGGGTTGCAGCTGCCACGCTGCTGCGCCTCGCCTGCAGGTGCACCTCCGTGTCCAGCTCACTCAGCCTCTCCTCGGCATCATCGAGTCTGTCTGATGTTTGTGCCTGCAGACGATGGTGTTCAAGGTGATGCTCAGCAGCCTGGAGCAGCACGACACTGCAGTACGACAGCAATGCAGAGGGAGAGCTGCCAGGCACATTACCTGCGTGTTTGCCAGTTGCTCTTTTAACTGCTGCACCTGCATCCAGACATGCAACACCACACGTGTTGATGTCCTTGTGTTGTTTAATACAGCAGCACACATGGTTGAACAGGGAGCAGTGCTGCTTTCACCTCCTGCAAAAGCTCCTGCACCAGGTCCCTCAGCTGCCCGTCTTCTACGTTTTTGTCTGCCATGTCTCAGGCGTTTGACCTATACGTCTGGCTGCGACGCTCATGGCACACGCGGCACGATTTTCGTTTCACAGTCGAACTTGTACGTTGCCCGCCATGTGTGATACAAGGTTGCGAACGTGTAGGGTATTGATGAAGTGGGGGCCCAAGCTCATGTGCCGAGCTTACTGCAGTTCAACTCAAGTGGATGGTACAAACCCCAACTGACGTTGTACGAATGTAACTGTTCACATCAGTCAATACATTGAGTGTATGGCCCACTCCTGCAGAGCAACACGGGTGATGACTCGGATTGCAGTGATCTGTTAAATCCAGCCTTCAATCAGGCTGCAGCTGAACTGTTCAGCACTTAGAATTGGGGTTCCCACTCCTTGGATGGGTGGGGCTGTAGGGGCATGCAGTTGCAATGCAAGTAACGTACTGACTCCTGCTAAGCGTTATGGCAAAGTGTGATTGATGTCTGAGGAAAGACACACCAGCAAGCTACGTAGCCAAGGTTGCTATGTGACCCACGTGGACATCCGTCTGTGACACGTGCCCAGTGAAGTACCGTGCTGACAGCCATCATGCACAGCGGCAGATACATGTTCACTGTACGTGAGGGAGGCCCGGTGAATCTGCTTCGCTTTTCCCGGCTGGATTTGAGACTGCTGCTTATCACAGCATCTTTCAGTCATGTCAGCTGCTAGCCTGCAGGCATGATGCGGCATCCACAAGGGACAAAGACTGCTGTAGTCGACAAGCAGAAGTAAAATGTGTTAAGACATGTCTCTGATGCCGTGCGTAGCTAATGTGTGCCCTTGCAGGCACAGCACAAATCAAGCATCAGCAGTCCGCCGCAGCAGCCACTCATGCAGCGTCCGGGGCCAGTCTGCAAAGCCTCCATCACATCCTTCACCATCAAACAGCCATGCAATCTCACAGCCAACGTCGCCCCCACAACCATCCGGCACAAACTGCGCCTCATCTCGCAGTGTGTAGGGATGCACCTGGAAACCATAGCTGTGCAACTTGGCCACCACGCCGTTTGACTGTAGGCGCACAGTTCCGACACCACTCTCGACGCTGCTGCTGCTGCTGCCCAGCCCCTCCACTTGCCGCCCAACATCAGGGCGGATAAAGCTGGAGCAGTGGAGAGAATGACACGGTGCTGCCAGCGTTGCTGCTGTGGCTGCAGCAGTGGCACCAGCACTTGCATGCTTTCTAGTATCACTGCTGCTACTGCTCTTCAGATCAAGGCCATTGCTGCTACTGTCACTGCCTCCCACTACAGTATATAAGCTGTTCTTCCAAGGACCCACACCTGCCACATACCCTGCCAGCTCAGACAGAAACGCGTGCCCCACCATCTGCTCATGACTCATGCCCGTGTCGGGGGCCACGTACCCATCCCAGCCACCCATGAGCAGCACCAGCGGCATGCGCGTCATTCCCGCAAGCCTCTGCAAGCTTGTAGGCTCAAATGACTGTACAAACACCGGCTGGGCGCGCCATGCAGCGCTGTTTACAGGTGCGGACGCTGCATAGCCACGCGCATGCAGCGCTCCTACGATAAGCTTCTCAAGGGTGGTGTTGGCCGCCCACAGCTGCGGCAGTGCATTGTGCCAGGTTGGATGCTTCACTTCCGGGTAGATCCCCACCGCCCTGGGAGCGGACTGCGCCACGTCCAGAAACTCGCCAAGTGTGGCGACTTCAAATGCGCCATCGTGAGTACGGTCCCTGAAAGCCCAGCGCTGCTTTGCGCGTAGCTGCTTGATCTCTGCAAGGGTCAGGTCGCTGGCAAAGATGCCGCTGACGGGCTCGCCGTCGATTGTGTAGGTGGCTACGCGGTGGGAGAAGTGCTGCCAGGCGTCTGTGGTGCTGTTCAGGTTGGGCTCGTGGCGGCAGATCAGCTGCAAATCCTGAGTGACAACCACGTCACACTCTGCGCAGTGAAAAGTCAAGCAGTTGGAAGTGCAGTGTAGAAAGCAAGCAATGTGGCAGTTGCAGCAGCAGAGGGTACAGGAGTCAGTAACTTCATCAGTGGAGCAGTGCAGAGGTGGGAACGTGGCCGGACAAGTTGATGGGTGTGACGACCATGAGCACACAAGATACTGCATTGCACAGCCCTCTCTGGCCAATATTCGGGGAGCTTGCAGCGCTGATTGCATCAGCAGGGTAACATGTAGCAGTGGGGACTTCCCAACACACCGTGAGGAACGTATTGCAGCAGCATCCGGCCAGCAGATTACAAGTGTACAGCTGGCATGCTGCGAGGCAGCAGCTGGCATGCCATGATGCAGCAGCTGCCATGCCATGAGGCAGCAGCTGCCATGCCATGAGGCAGCGGTTCACAGCTGCTGGAAATAGCGTCCAATCAAACGCCACTTACCAATAAAGTCGGCCCCCTGTGCGACGGCAGCCGTGTAAGCAGGCAGCGTGTGCTCTGGCAACGGGCCTGCAAGGTGCACACACCAAAACAGCCAGGTGTTTGTGGGCAATGCATGCTCAACACACGAGCCTGTTGCGGCAGCGCATGTCAGCTGATGGTCTGCTACCAAGACGCCTCAGTGCCTCAACTTAGCTGCCTGAGCTGATCACAAACAATCAGGTGCATGTGCTAATGTTTGCTGCAAGCGCTTTATCTCTCACCAGAGGCTCCCCTGTGCGCAATAACATAGGGCCTGTTGCCCTGCAGAGGCGGCTTGTGTTGCAGCTGCAGCTGCATTTCTCGTCTGCTGATGTCTGGTGCCTCTGTAGTACTATCCGGCAGCAAGACGGGGAACCAGCTGCCGCCAGCTTCTGCTGTCCCCTGCGAGGGGCCTGCCTGCCATGCTGCTGTGGTAGCTGGCGGGCTAGGTAGCAGCATGCTTGTGGATGCGCTGCTTGCCGCCAGAGCAGCTGAAAGGAGCCACAGAAACATCGTTGCTGCCGTAGTGTTGCCAAAATGCACCATGTTGCAGTGCTGCTTGCTGGGCTGACACCACCCTGCTGACGAAGCTGGCAACGCACAAGCTGCTGGCCAAAGCTGACGGCAAGTGGCAAGCACTGCCAAAAGGGTTCAAGTACCCTTATTGTTTAGGTTTACTGCGGATGGATGCCAAGAGAGTTGCAGCGGTGAACACTGAAGCAGAAGGCGCGGATCCGAATGCGAAGGCGTAAAGAACGTTCATGTTGTAGTTTGCAGCCTGTTCAGAGCTTGTTGAATGACGTTGAGTGTTTTTTGCGTGGGGGAACGTTTGCAGGTGCTAGTATATGCTGCGCATGTTCCTCCACACACATATATTCAACCCTCTGATGACGCAACGTAGCTTCGTACAATACCTTTATGTCATGTTTAATGTTAAGTTGCTTGATGATTAAGGTTTGAATTTCTGGGGGCACAGTCACCAGCAACATCAGCACTACTGCTTGTTCACAAGGACGGCCAGTAGCACCGCGCATTGACCGGTGGACATAGTACAACCAATACAATTGTTCATATATTTCGGGTGTTATGTAATGCCGTTGAACGCGGTGACCCCGCTCAGGCTGTGGCACACGTGCATTGATTCCAATTGCAATTGCATCCTGTGCATTGGCTATCTTCTGCTGCGTTCAGCCCCCTGCGTGGCTGAGCAGTCATTTATCCAAATTTGGAACAAGCTTGAACGGTCAATGCTTAAAGGTTGCAGGACCACAAAGTGCTGCAGTACAAGAACAACTACAAGTCCCGCAGGCTGGTGATTTGACCCAAACCTACCTGCCGCAGCAGAGCCAAGCATGCGTACTTGCTTTGTGGGGCCAGGGGCAGCGAAACAAACAGTTTCATACAGTTTTAACACCACAACCGCGAGCTCCACGCCACCTTCACCTGCCATGCGTTCCCAACTTACCAGATGACCCCGTCACACACAACCGCAGCTTGGCAGGAGCCTGTGCCCTTCTGGACGTCCCTGAAATATTGCGGGCCTGGACACAACACGTGAATGCAGCACGTGAGCACACCGGGGCACCCGGGTTTGCCATGACCGGCCTGGAGTTGACCAAACTCACAGTGTCTCACTTCTGCCAAGCCGGAGCACGGGGTCACCTCACCTTAAAGTAACAATCTTTGCATATTGAGACACTCAGAAATTCTCCAGGATTGTTACAAATAAAAGCACGATGGGCCTGAGATCGTTTCTGTGGAGCTCTATGCTTCTGAAAAGTTCTTTTATCGGGCGCAAGGTCCGCTCAGCTGCAAGCTGGCCCATGTTTGAGCGATCTGCGTCAGGGTTCCTCGTCCTCACGTAACCCCCTTTGCTAGAACATTTCCAGGGCATGCGTCGCTAAATTCTAGCGTTGCAAACGATTTGAACGTCACTCAACATTTTGTTGCTTGTAAAGCGTCAATATTAGTACGCGGCAAGCATGAAGGTCGACACAAAGTGCATCCACTCTGGAGAGCCGGAGCCCCGCATTCATGGAGCTGCCGTGACGCCCATATTTCAGGTACAGCTGGGTGTTTATTTCGGGTTTGAAGCCTTTCGCAGGTTGATTGCTCAGTCTGCAGCTGCTGCTGTTGCTGCTGTTGCTGCTGCTGCTACCCCTGCCCCTTCTGCTGTTCATTTGCTGGGTTCAGACTGCCACGTTCGCATTCACAGGTGAGCGCATGTTCAAACGGCAGGATAGGCCTAGTCATCCAGCAAGCGGTCATGCGTGGTGCAGCAGCTGCATGCAACCAGCAAATCTTGCTTATGCGGCACATGATCTGGCACATCATCTGGTACATCTCTTGGCTTCATTCCGTGTTTCCGCTGCAACATGTCTGACCTGTGACATGGCATCATCATGCGTATCATCTTGCTGGTGATTTGTGTGATGGCTTGTCAAATGCGTTATTTGCGAGCACAAGCCATGTTGTCCTTCGCACTTTCAAGTGCAGAGGTGGGCTCTGATGCAGTGCACTGCGTGTGACTTGGCACACTTCATTCCCCGTGTCGGCTGTGTGTGTCTTGTTTGTCTGTGGCTGCAGGTGACGAGGTGGGCTATGACGCAGTGCGCTACACGCGCTGCAACAACAACCCCTCCCAGCAGGTGGTCGCCGCAAAACTGGCCGCACTGGAAGGTGCGCTGCATCAGACTCTGCGCTGCATTTTCACAACGGTTTTGTCAGTGCTACAAGGTGCTGCAGTCCGAGTGCGCATGACGGCCGTCCACAATTGGCTGCTTTTTTGTTGGCATGTGCACTCGGACTGCAGCGCTTTGCAGCACTGAGTGGAGCTCAGCAGTTTGACCATGCATTGCAGCCGCTGGCTGCATGGCATGCACCTTACCTTGTAAAGCTTTGCCTGCAACCCTTGCAAATGGATTTCAAGCAGTGTAGCGGCAAGTGCATGTGTCTGCAGTGCATTCAGCACTTTGTAAGCGTGTGGTGCTGGGCTGGGTGGGCAAGCAGATGACTCATGGTGTGTGGTGCTGTTCTCACAAGGCTGGCTGGCTCGCAGGCACAGCGGCAGCACATGCCCTTGCATGTGGCAGAACACAGTGTGCGGCAATTCTTCCGCAGGCGTCTGACCGCTACTGCTCGTGCTGTTCTGCCTGCTGATGTATGCTGTGGTGTGTTGGGACTTGTACTCATCTCCCGCGCCTCCCCCATGTCTACCGCCAACCCCCCTCCCCCCGGCCGCGTCCGCCTTGATGCAGGCACCGAGGCAGCGCTTGTGCTCAGCAGCGGCATGGCGGCCATCAGCAGCACGCTGCTGACGCTGCTCAAGGCAGGAGACCACATGCTTATCCAGGTGTTGGCTGAGTTATCATGTCGTGATGCCCAGACAAGCACCAGCAGTGCAGTCATGCAGTCGTGCAGCAGCTGCCAAACTTTTGTGCTAAGTTTTGGCAGCCATGTAATTGACAAAGCACAGGTTGTTACGGTTCGGTTGCACCTGCTTGCTGCAGGCATGAACTGGCGATGTTGATGGCTGTTGCTGCCCTGATTGGCTTAATCCCAACATGTACATTTTGAATGCTGATGCATCAAAATGCTGATGAGTTTGCTTATATGTTGCGGGCGCAGCGAGCAGCATACGGAGGCACGTATGAACTTGTGCACCACCAGCTGAGAGACCTGGGCATCAGCGCCTCCATGATTGACATCGCAGCAGCAGCAGACAGCTGGCGGCCGCTGCTGCAGCCGAACACAAAGGTCGGCAGGGCTGTGGTGTCCCCTAACACTTGGGTCAGGCCACACATCAATTTCCATCGACTTCCATAGGTTGCAGCAGCAAATTCGAACTTTCTTATGGCCATTTGTACTGCATTAGTTGCCTCCTTTCATTGCGGATGTTCTAGACATCACTTGGCTGTGTCACATGATGGACCAGAAAAACCGAGTGTGACCTTATTTGTCAGCAGTTCAGGCGCTATGTGCACCAACCCTCTGGCTGTATTCGCCCTGCAGCGCTGCTTCACCCGTGTGCCTGCTGCTTCACTTTTCTCCTGTCTTGCAGGTGATCTATGTAGAAGCCATCAGCAACCCGCTGATGGAGGTACCGGACCTACCAGCAGTTGCGGCATTTGCCAAGCAGCACGGTCTCACCAGCGTCATTGACGCAACCTTTGCGACGCCCATCAACCTGCAGCCTGCGCTGGACCCAGGGTTTGATGTGGTGATTCACAGCGCGACCAAGTTCTTGAATGGGCACTCTGACTTGATTGCTGGTGTGGTGGCAAGCTCAGCAGAGATAGTATCTCAGGTGGGCATGCAACATGCCATATGTTTTGTTACAAAGTTGCATTTTTATGAGCTGCTTGCCACAGTAAAGGTGTGCCTTAAGTGGGTGCTGACGCATACACTGCTCTGTGCATGCGTGTTGTGGAGCATTGTTGTCATGTGTAGGTGCCAAGGATTGGCTGGTGTCTTAATGCACTGGGCTCCTAGCTGACTCGGCGCTCCAAACAGCCAGTTGATGCTGCACAGTGTGCACCGGGTGTCAGTCAGCTGCACTGGGTCAGCTCCAGCGGTGCCTGCGCCGCAGCCCGTGCTGTTGCTTACGTATAAACCAGCAGTCAACCCTGCAGTAGTTGCAGCGTAGCAGGTAGCCCCTCTTGCATGTGCTGTCATGCCCTCACGCACCCCACCTCACAGGTACGCTCGCTTCTCATCGCTCGTCATCGTAGTTCATCAACACAGCATTCTGCGCTGCAGATCAAGTCTAAGGCCAACCACCTGGGCGGCAGCCTAGATCCGCACGCCGCCTTCCTGCTGCACAGGGGCGTCAAGACACTGGCACTGCGCGTGGAGCGCCAGAATGCCAACGCAGCACTGCTGGCAGAGGCACTGGAGAAGCACCCGCAGGTAGGGTGCAGCATGTAGGCTGCAGGTGGAGAACGAGCGCAAAGCTTGCGCTGGCGGACTCTGGTGTCGCCACAGACATGCCGGCGCAGTGAGCGTCGTTGCAGGTGCTGATGACAAGGTATAACAATGTCATGGTCACAATGACTGACCCGAAAGTCCTAGCACACCCGATTCTGGCAGTATGCACCGAGGGCAGACGTGGCTACTGGGCGGCTGAGCACGTGCACCGCATATGGTGTGCAGCTGACACTGTCTTGCTTTTGCTGTACCTCTGTCAGTGCAGCCACACAAGGCCTGAGCACATACAGGGCCCCGATACTGCGCTGCCATCCTGCACGGCTGCACTGGCTATACCATCTTCATGCAGTGCTTTTTTGCTGCCTGGTCTGTGCGCATGTTTTTGTGTGATGCACGAATGCACATTCACACAGTGTGCGTCTGCTGCTGGATGCAAGTTGCCTGCACGCATGTGCCAGTGTGCCACCATCCAGGTGTGCAGCCCAAGCGTTTGCTGCCCACTGATGGTGGCTTCTTCTTGCGCAGGTGGCTGCGGTGTTCTACCCCGGCCTGCCCAGCGCGCCCAGGTATGAGCTGGTGCGGGAGCTGTTCATCAACGGCGGCGCTGGAGGCATGTTGGCGTTTGAGCCGTATGGGGGCATGCACGCTGCAGAGGCAGTGCTCAAGGTAAGGTTCTGTGCAGCAGGGTCAGGTGCAGCAGGGTTGGGTTTGCAGCACAACCATTTTTTATCATAAACTGCTGCTTTGTGTGCGTGTGGCCCGCCGCGGTGCCTGCCACTGTGTCTGCAGACCTGTATTTGTTGCTCAACAGGGCAGGCAGTGGACCAGCAGTGATGGAGATTTGTACTTGTACCGCCACAAATGTGCTGGGCCGCTGTACGAGTCAGCCGTGCACAATCATGCAGGGCCCTCGCTTGGATGATTTTCCCGCCGCCAGCAGCTGTTCAGATGGCGCGCGCACACCCTGGCCTTCTGCTCACACCCTGGTGGCTGCTTGGTCTTTGCTGTTCTCGGCGTACCCGCGTGAGCTATCCATGCTTTTTTAAGCAAGCCCTCTTGCTCTGCTCGTCTCGTTGGTTTTGCGTGCAGCACCTGAAGCTGGGCATGGTGGCGCCGAGCCTGGGGGGCGTTGAGACGCTCGCCACGCGGCCCTCCTCCACGACCCACGTCGGCCTCACAAGGGAGCAGCGCCAGGCGATAGGCATCGGCGAAGGCCTGATTCGTGTGGCCGTGGGCATCGAGAACGGGCAGGACTTGGTGGATGACTTCATGCAGGCACTGGACGCAGCCGCAGCAGCCGCGGCGGCAGCACCCACAAACAAGGTGGAGTAGCTGCAAATTGACCATGGCAACTGGTGTATAGGTTGGGCATCGCTGGGCTGTCAGGTCTCGTGCCAGTACAAGCTCGAGCTGCACATGGCTCTTGTTTATCTTGACATTCAAGCTGGCAATGCAGAGGCGCTGATGCGTACGGCTGTTAGCTTTGAGTACGGGCAGGACGTCGCACATGGTTGAATGTCAAGCGGCGCAGCAGCAGCAAAGGTAGCAGCGGCAGCAGCACCAGCAGCACCCTGCTGATGCGCTGCTGAACAGCGCCTGTTGGCAGTAGGAATAGGAATAGGGCTACGCGACGAAGGCTTTGCGGACCTTGCGCGTAAGTTAATGGGCCAATGCAGCCGAAGCGACTGTCAGCGATTTAGGGCCGTTGCTCACGAAGAGCAACCCCCAGCGCCCGGTTATCTGTAAGGACAGTCAGACCATATGGTATCCTACCAGCCAGGGGCCGTAGCTTGGTGGCTTATGATACCGGTCCCTAGCATTTCCTTCAAGGGCGCCCGTGGGAGCTTAGCGTGCGTGCAGGGGACGAAGCCGCGCTGGATCACACCATCTACCTTCTACCCCATACGCGCCTTCCTACGGAGCAGAGCTCGTGCCATTTTGTCGAGCTTGCCCCTCAATTCATCGGTTGGCACAGCAGGGATTGGACCTACTGCAACTGGTTCCCAACCGCGAAGGGGCGAAGCCGACGGGAATCGAACCCGCGTCTTCCTTGCCTGTCGGCAAGGTGGACCAGGTGGCACGTCAAAGCTGTGACGGCTTTTGATGTGTGTTTCTGGTGTCTGTGGCGTGCTCTAATGATGCTGCGGTTGCTGAGTTTTGAGCATTGCGCATGGTGCAGCTGCACAGTCAACACGCGACTTGTGACAGGCATGGGTCAGAATGTAAAGTGGCTGCAGAGATTGCGCTGTCTGGTTCGACAAATTTGTGTGCAGTCAACAATACTGCACTGGTTGCAGTGGTTGTCAGTCTGTCGGCCCGGGGCTGCACTTCGCTGAGGATGCAGAGTCAGCCATCAGCATATAATTCTGTGGAATTGCTGGCATGCACTAAGGCAGTGCCTGGCATGCTGATTGCACATGCTGACCGTTTGTGACTTCAGCAGCTGTGGGTTCAGGGCTTGTCGATCACATCTGGAGCTGTATATCTGCACCAAGCATTCTCTTAGGCTGCTGGCCTGAATTTGCCAGATTTGGTTGGTTGCTTTGCAACACATGCCAGGCATTGCAGCGTGCTTGCAAACAAGCAATGTTGCCAATTAATTGAATGTGTTTGTGCAATGTAAAGTAGTTTATGTGGAGGCTGGCGCTGACGTGACTTTGTAAAGTCATTTGCAGTGTGTCACATGGCAATAGGCCCAGGCTTTCACGGGAGTTATTGGAGTTATAAGAAACCTATGAGTTGGTGTCCGGATTGTGTGCAAAACACAGCTGGCTTAAACAAGATGCACTTGTCATCTCTGATGCGTTTTTGTCTGGGTGCACATGACTGGCGTGTGGCTACTGGTCGGTGGGAGAGGGCTGATAACTCTCTGCTACTGCATAGCTACCCAGGCAACAGCGAATGTGCTCTTGGTGCGTTGCTGGCCAAGTTGAGGATGAATTTCACTTAGTGTTTGAATGTTACGCGTATCAGGGTGTTCGCGATCGCTTCTGGCGGCTATTTGCTGATTTTGGAGGGTGGCAGAGCCCAGCTGCTGCTGTGAGCCCTCGTGGACGGTGTCTGGCTGACTTTATGCAGCAGAGGCAGAGTAGTGTTGCTGCTCTCATCTACTATTGTCTCCTGGTTAGAAATGATCCGGCTATGGCGCATGCTGTGCTCTCAAGTGACTAGTGCCTCAGAGACAGAATCTTCAGAACTTGTTGAGGCCTCGGATCAGTTGGTTAGATTATTACTCCTTGCTCCAGTGCTTGAAATCCGGACCGCACACCTTTCTTCACACCTTTCTCCTTGGTTGTTGTGGGACCCCATGAACCTTGTTTGGCTCCTTTGTGGGTGGGCCTGTGGCCCCACTTTGGTATTTGGTATTTGGTATTTGGAATGACAACCTGTTAACAACGCAACGTAGCGAGTGGTGCTTGACAGCACATCCAGGAGCAACTCTGCATCGCTGGCAGTGCTAAAGTCCACATGAGGTACCCTGAGGTAGTCTTCGAGTGTACGATTTGTGTTTTGCTGTCTCATGGTAACAGCTGCAGCACTGGCCGTGCTGCAGGCGAGTGCTCTACAGGTCCTGTATTACGACACCCATGCACAGGGGGACGCCTTGACTGCGGAATGCATATTGAAACCTGTTAATGTAGCTTGAACTCATCGCAATCGTTTTCAAGCTTCCCGGCTGGCTGGCTGCGAAGTCAAACAGTAATCACCTTCACGGCACACCTGCGGCGCAGCCTAAGAGGTTGCTGCTCCGGCCGAAAACCACGCATTTAACACAAATGTTTATAAAACATCGCATCAATGGAATATGCATGCAGAAATGCACGCTTGTATGGCCTGCGGTTACTGTTGTACACATGTGGCAGAAACGGCCAGCACGTGCTGCCAGCGCAGAACGAGCTGCGCTCCACAAATGACGTCGTTAGACTTTTCCCCAAAATTATTTGCCATTATGTGCGGATGCTGTGCTTCTGATCGGCGCATGGCTTCCGCAGCATTTCGCACAGCAAGCCGACCAAGTGCAAAATGCCGCTCATTGCGTTCCGTCTCAAACACAACATGTGTGCCGCCGCTGCTGAGGTGCGCCAGTTTTTCAGGCGGCAACGCACGCCCAGCAGCAACATGCAGGGCTGCTGCCATCCTGCAGTGCCAGGCCGCGCCGTGGCGGCCAGCAGTGATGACCAGTGCAAGCAAGCAATGATGCAAAGCATGTACAGTGACGACATACATGGCTGAGAAGCAGCCCCCACACCAACATGCAGCAGCAGCAACAGCAGCAGCAGCAGCAGCGGCAGCAGCAGCAGCAGCAGCAGCAGCGGTTCTTTCTTTCTTTCTGTAAATGGAGGGCCCTCCCTTGGGTGTAGTGGCTGCCATGCTGCAGCCCGCCAATCCAGGGTGGAGGGGTGGAGGGGTATGTGTCATACGTAGGGTGTACCTGACCACCTTGATCATCACCCTTGGACACAATGCATTGTGCATGTGTGGCTGCATCTTTGCAGAAAGCCGCCTGTGCTGTGTTAGTCAGCAGCACAGCACAACTGCGTTGTGCTGAGGACATGCATGCTTGAGTTTTGTACGCGCTTTGAATAGTATTTCAACAATCCTGTAAAACAGAATGGTCAGATGTGTGGAAGGTTGGGGGCCGGGTGACAACAAGCAATGTGCAGCGTGTACATGTGATGCGCGCTGTTGGCTAGCAGCATGGCAATGAATGTTGCTCTTGGTGTTGCACTTGGAAACATGTGCAGGCCGCATCATTCTACAAGCATCTTACAAGCACCGTCTGGCACCGGTGCGCTGTTGCGCAAACACAGGGGGGAGGGCTTCTGGTGGGGATTGCCGCTTGTTTCCAGCTCTGCACTATGCAGCAGCCGCAGTAGCAGTGCTGAGGTGCAGCAATGCAGTGTGCATGCATGCAACCTTGCTCCCTACCGCCAGCTTGCTGGCAGTTTGTGTTGCTCTGCTCTGTATCTGGTTTGTGCTGCAGATACATATCAAGTTTCAGTCTGCAGACAGTTTTGGAACAGCCCTGACATGCATGGCTTCAGTGCGTGTGACATCCTGGACTGGAGTACAAGACCAGCGGCGAGCGTGGGGTGGGGTGGCGTCGGCCCACCTCACACTGTGCTTATCCGCTGAACTCTGCTTGCTTCAGGTAATATTTGGGGATGTTCGAACATGAATTTAAGAGCGTGCGTGCGTAGCCTCTACCTTTGCTTCCTGGACGTGGAAGGGCTGGCGCCCCAGAAGCGGCTCCATTGGCCTCAACTTGCCTCATGTTCAGTACAACCAATGGCGCAGTACCGTGGGTGGAGCCAGCTTTGCTTACATGAGCAGCCTCGCATGCAGGGGTAGGGAGACACTTGCTTGCCTTTTCATGCTAGGTGCTGCTTATTCTTCACAAGCATGAACATGCATGCCATGGTGCCATATGGCCATATGGCCGTCGTGTTTTAAGCCCTTCTGTAAGAGCACATCATCATCATCATCATCATCATCATCATCATCAGGGGCTGATTCTGGTGATCACCTTACATTTGCACAGTGGTCAACCCTCGGTTCATGCACCTACACCAGGTTCCTGGGCCAGTCGACTACATTTCCAGAGATGCACCAAAGCATGTAGAGCCTGTTTGGAAAGCGCTCAAACATGAAATTTCATCACTAAGCCGTGGAGTCTGCAATGCACCGATTGCTGGTTTGGGTCTGAATGACGGCTGGACACAGAACAGCAAGGCGCAATGCAGCCAGACCAGTCTGGCTGGAAGCCATCGCCAGAAAACTGCAGAACGCCTGTTACACCCATGTGCAGGCAACCCTGAAACATTTCCCCCTACAACTGTCAAGACAATCAACCAGAGTTGATAACTAGCCTCAGCAACAGGCTGTTCATATTATGCAGGAATGAACCTGGCATGTATCTGGAAACAGAGCCAAGATTGTGCCAAAAACAAGTGGAACTGGAGATGACGCAGCAACAGCATCACGGCGCGTTGTCAGGAGGGGTTTTGCAACATTGACAGACTTGTAAGCATCCAGTCACCCGCGACACATGCTGGCTTGCGAACACAGCATGTCACTTGCGAATGTGCAAGCAGCAGGCAGGGGGGTGGCAACTCCACAAATGCTCCCCACCAGTGCCTTGTCGACAGGCAGCTGCATCAGATTGTGTGAACATAAGCGTCATTGCTGAGCAACACACCGCTGTGAGCTGCATCCGCGCGCACCGCACAGGATGCCTGCCATGGGTGCCTGGCAGCTGCTGCACAACGCTGCAGCCGGACGCAGCCGCACCACAGGCCACAGCTGTGGTGGCGGGCAGACTAGCTTGGCGGTAGAAAGCACATGCGACAGCGGCAGCACCAGCAGCAGAAGTGACCATATCACTGCCTGCGCTTGCATGTGACGATCATTCCCAGCAAACGCCAAACCTCACGCATGCTAGCGCTGATGTTTCAACTATGCACACCCGATTATGCGCTGAGAGGCGAGGTCACCAATAACACGCGATAACGCCCGCCTGCCACGTGAAAGCCGGACATCAACCCTTGCACCCTCGCGCAACCCCGGAACCAAAGTAGCCTCAGCAGCCCAGCAATACATGACCAGCTGCAGGCCAACCATGACGCTGTCAACAACAGTAGATACACACAGAAGTAAACACACAAGTATAGCGGACACAAACAGCTGTCACACCCTGCCATGCCGTAGAATACACACCAACACCAGAAAACAAAAAACTGGACACCGCCCCTGCCTGCAAGCTGCATTGCTGGTGTTGCCCTCAGGAAACACACCATGCAGATGTATACAAGCAAACACAGCAGACATGCAAGCAGCTGTGTCGCTGCCACAGTCGCCAGCTCTGCAGTGAGTGAGCAAAAGAGAAAAGTACAAAGGGGGAGTACAAAAACGCAGTGCATTTGTACTTGGCATGACTGCTAAACTACAACCAAGCCTGGAAGAACCAACATCAACATGCAACACGCAGTGAGTGTACAGACAAAGCACACGCAGCGCAGCCAATATCATACAGTATAAACCCGCCGTACTTGAGGACTGCAGCAGGTGACAGCAGACACACAACACAACCATCGCCTGCGTGGTGGCACAGCCATGCAGCTTTGACTGCCTTGCCACTGCACAGCTGCACGAACCTTCAGTACAACCAGGTATATATTGTCTACCTATTGATGTAGAGCCCTCCTGCAACGTGGGAGCCACACCAGCATGCTGCAACGTCACACGTAGTTGAGCTGGCAGTCTTACAATAGCGCTTGCCATCTGTAAGCCGTAGCCCACAAACAAACAACACAAGCACACACCAGGCAGCAAACGCGCATTTTGAAGACCACACAGCCTGAATTACAGCCTGCTCCCAGACAGCAATGCGGCGTTGGCAACAACTGCTGCAAACTTGCACGCTCAATGCAGGTGCATCAGGGCTTCAGCCACAACAGCGCACCACATGGCTGCTGCACTGGTGGTAACCGCTGCGGTCACCACAGTCTGCGCTATGGCCCAGCCAAAAGACGACAGCAAAGCAGCAGCTGCCTGCAGCTACCGCTTGCAGCTCTACCAGATAGGACTATGTGAGGATTGAGGGTATGAGGATTGGGTATGGTTGCCGCAAAGCAGTATGTGCCACCCGAGTTGCAGAGTAGCCCACCAAGGGCATCCTGCAGCGCCATCGCTGAAGCAACCCACAGTGGTGTACTAAAACAACATGTACGCTCGCTGACTGTTGCCAACGCAGCCTGATATGGCACAACACAGGACAAGCCGCTGGGTGCAGCCGTGCGTGCTGCACTGAAACCACATGCCACCTGGAAGCCACAGACGCTGCACTCCAGGCGCCTTACCGTCTGCAGCTGCTTCACTTGCTGCTCTGCCAGACTCGGCAGCCGCTTAAATCAGCTGCAAGCCCACCAGCTTCCTGCGGAGGCCCAGCCAGCAGCTGTACTGTCCGTACGGACAGCCAAGGACTTGCAATCTACTGCGTCGGCGCATGCCTGCCACCATGCTGCAGCCACTGCCACCTACCAACTGTGCAGGGCGGCCCCGGGGCTTGCCCTGCAGCAGCTTCAGCTCCCTTCAAGTCGCCTTGAGGTCTGCTGTCTGCCACGGCTGCGCCTGCAGCTCCCTGCCCTGCCAAAGTGCGGCATCACAGCGCCTTGCGGTCTGCTGTCTGTGCCTGCTGCACGGCCTTCTTGTACTCGTCACGCAGATGCGCCGCCTCCTCGTAGCGGCCATCAGCCAGGGCCGACTCCATTGCCACAACCAGGCGCAGCAGCCGGTTGTGCGTCATCTCGTGCACAATGCTGTGCAGCACATTCAGAAGCAGCCAGCCAGCAGCAGGCGCAAGCAGGTGTCAGGGATGCAAAGCATCATCAATTGAGACTGCGCGCAACTTGCCCTGCAACCAGCAACACTTTATCAGGGGCTGGCTACAACGCACCTGACAGCACCGGTGAGCTGTTTGTCAAGCCAGCAGGGGAGCCGCGCATAGCCTGCTGCAGTCTGCCAGAATACATGCTCACCTTTCCTGAAACTGCTGTGCATCCTCAAAGCGCTCCTCCTTGACGGCCAGCTCCTTCTGCAGCTGGTACATGATGGTGGGGTCCTCGTAGTTCGCCAGCGTCTCACGTACGCTGCAGCAAAGGGCAGCAGCAACAGCACAAGCAGCAGCAGCATAGGCAGCAGGCCCGTGAACTGGACATGCCATGTAATGACGGTCCCTGGCAAGTTGCCCAGCGTCCTGGCGGTCACGCTGCACCGCTGCAGCATGCAACTCATTCCTTGTGTCAGGCGTGTGGAGCGTGCAGTGAGCTCAGGCGCAACAGCTGTGCGATGCCTGTTGCATTCTCTGTACCGCTAGCAAGGTTGTAAGAGCAGAATCAGCTGCTGTCGTGTGCCTCAGCGCTGCTACTGCTCACCTACGCACAATCTCTGCATGGCTCTCGCTGCTGACTGGGAATTGCTCGATTAAAGCAGGTGCTGCTGACTCTGCGATGAAAAACGCAGCAGCAGCAGCAGCAGCAGCAGCAGCAGCAGGAGCAGGGCAAGAGAATTGCAGTGTACACTGAGTGCGAAAAAAGTGCAAAGCAGCAAAGCGGCTCATCCAGGCAAGGCATGCTAGCACCACCACAAGGGCTACAGCTGCAATCCCCTGCCGCCAAGCACAGCTCTGTCCTTGCCGCTGCTGCTGCACATGCCGCCCCTCACCCTGGACCACACACCCGAGTACGAATAGGCGAGTGTGTGCACTACGCATGCGCACACCTGCAATCTTCTTGGCAATGTACACGGGGGCGCCAAAGCGTACTGCAAGGTTGATGGCGTCACTGGGTCGCGCATCCACGTCCACTTCACCCTCCCCACCAGCCCGTGCCACGTGCACGCGTGCATAGTAGGTGTTGGCGATTATGTCTGTCACGCGCACCTGCAAGGACACCCACCATGCAAGGGGTGGCAGAGGTGAGAGGTGATGCAGCTGTGCTTGCGTGCGCATGCACAAATGCTCAGTGACTGTTGCTCATCAAGTCTGTGCCACGCCTGGCAGAGCAAATAAGAAAAGAAAATACGCCTTATTACAGACCAAATGCATTAAGCGCCTTTTACAAGTTGCCTATGACTTGACACTAAGCCAACCACATGGTGCTGCATGGTGCAGCTGCATAAGGAGGCAGCAATGTGCTTGCCTTGGTGACACGGTAGCCAACCTCTTGCAGCATGTTCTTCATGAGGTCATGTGTCAGCGGCCGCACCTGCAACCCAGTCCAAACAACTACTGTGTTGAGCGCAGTCCTTGCCTGCCTGTAATGCCACAAAGGGATTGCTGCATGGAAGGCACAGCCATACCTTGTTCCAAAGCACGACTGCAAGATGCTGCTTAAAACAGTTGCAACATGACATGCACGCCAACAAGCAGCTGCTGGTGCAGCAGCCAGCCATTTGTTGCTGGGGCAACCACTGTGCAACCATCCTGCAAGCATACAGCTGCATCGCGCTTCCTGCTCAGAGCTGCTGCACAGCTTCAAGTGCGGGCATGGCCCCACCTGCCGCTGCTTGTTTATCTCCCTTAGGAGCGCATTGCTCTCGTTTTCACCTGCGACAAGTGGAAAACACGAGTTCTGCATGTGCTGCAAGGCAGCCACTGTGTGATGCCTGCTGCACCCGCTTGCAGGACAACGACAACACGACTTGCAGCATGATCTGCATGTGCTGCTGCTGCATACATCAATACCCTTTGTCCAGAAATTGCTTGCACCCCTCCACTTGAGCCACAGGTGACAGCCGTCGCACCATGAATCTTGAAGTAGTGCCTCGACTTGACAGCAAACACAACCTGGCAGGAGCAAGAGCATCAGTTCTTACCTATGTGCACTGGGATGACACCATCGCTGCCGACTACCCTCAGATACACCACGCTAGCTCCTGCAGGTACTTGCAGTTAGATCACAAAGCAGCAGCATGAACGTCTGGTAAGTACTGGTGGGTATCAAAGCAAGGCAGCACCACATGCACATCGCCAGCTGGGCATCAACTGACTGTGCACACAAGACAACACTGCTGCAGAATCTGGCAGGGAGATGCACCCAGCAGGTGCCAGACGACTCAAAGCATCGTAAATATTCAATACCCACCTTGAGAGACCCTCACGGACTCAATATTCACTTCAACATAGTTTTCTGAGTCGTCCTTCCCCTGACCGTTCCCTCCGCCTGTTGCAGACCGCTGCACTCGCTGCCTGCGGGGTCCACTGCGTCCAAGCTTGCTGCTGGATCCGTGATCGGCAGAACAGGGACCTGAGCTGTTTCTGCAGCTGCTGCTGAGGTGGGTCCACACGCTGTTGCACTGCAGTTCCAGACCATGGCGCGCTAGGCTGCTTGGCCGGGTGATGCTGCACTTATGCTGCATCTTGTGACATGTTGTTCCTCTCAAAAGGGGGCATGATGACGAGCAGGCCTGGCTGAACGCCATTGTTTCTACAGTATATCTGTTGACAGCCAGCTTCGCCAAGCTCGACACAGACAAAAACTAGACAGCCTTGAACATGCAAGAGTTGACCTGCCAGGACATGGCCCAAGAAAACCTTTCACTGTCTGTTCAGCTTCCGCAAGTCGTGTTGGACTTTGGCGGGCCTAGCCTTGGCGCTGGTCTTCATACTTGTATCTCGTCTGCATTAGAATGCTTGACTGCACAATCAGCACCCCGTAGCTGCATCAAAGCCGATTAGTCGCAGTGCCACAGCCTGCACATCCCAGCAGCTAGCAGCTGGTCAAGCTCAATGCGTGAGCTTACGTTTCAGGCTGTGATCGCGGGCTGCTCCACAAAGGTCAGCGTTTGAGCAGCTGCCATGCCCTAGCTAGCGCCTTGGCCTTCATTGGTGCTGTTCACGCCTGTGTGCGCAAGATGATGTTGCTGACTACATGCACACCCTCTGCCACTTGCAGTGCATACACGCATATGCGTGACTGGCGTTGAGCAAGTGTCAAAGCCAGCGTAGCACGTGGGGGTGCCGTATCAGCTGTACTACAGCAATACTGCCACCCCACCCTCAGGACCTGGCACTCTCCACCTCTGACACCTACACCGCTCGCACCCTTTTCATTGCAGGAGTTCTTTCGCATTGCCTGCAAGGACAGCAGTGTCATCCGGCAATTTCATATCGAAGCCAACAAGGATGAGACAGTGACAGTCACTGAATGGGATGAGGCGACATGCGCTCGCATTGTGACATTCACACTGGCCATGGCCATTCCAGCTTCAGTGAAGCGCTTTGTGGGTGAGCTGCTGTGACAAACGCGGTGCCAAGCCATGCCAGGGCAGCAACCTGCTGGTGATCATATGCTTCGCCACTGGAGTAGTAGCTCGTGCCCTTGCCTGCAGCTGTTGCTGTCAACAACCTGGTGATGGCCTGCAGCTGGTAGTTCCTGGGACCTGGTCGTAGCCTAATTTTATTGCAACAGACTCCATAGAGTGCACTGTGTGTCTGCAGCAGTACTTGCACACAGCTGGTGCTTGCTAGCCGCAACAACGGCTGAGGGCAGCTGCTTCGTGTGCTGCTGTGCAACTGCAGGCGCTGAGCCTATGCGCATCAAGGAGAAACAGAGCTACGAATGGCTGGAGGGCGAAACACTCAAAATAGTGTCGATACCAATTGTGCAGGTGGGGGATGAGGATGAGGATGTCAAGCTGACGAGACAGTGTGCGCTGTCACATGACGCTCCGGTGCTTGTAGCAGCTGCTCGAGCGGCCTGTGTTACTGACCATCTATGGCTGTGTTGTCACACGGACAGTGAGAGTTGGTGACACACAGTATACTTTTACGAGTAGCTGTCCGTGCCACACATTTCACAGACAGCTCGCTGGCCAGGTACTGCAGCCGTACTGCTGTGACGTCGTGTGCGCAGTGAGCGCTGAGTTGTGCCGGTTGTGGTGTAAACCTCCCCCTGCCACAGCGCCTGTCATGCGCTGCAGTTCGTCACCACAGCAACCGTGCTCTGCCCCTGCCAATGTGCTTCTGCTGTGAATTCCTACCATGCAGATATCACTGGCCAAGAGCTTGACCACGCGTGCTGAGCTGCTGATCAGCAACAGCAGTGAAGGCTGCCGGATTGATGTCACTGTCAGCGTCAGTGCAAGCGTCCCCTGGCCCATGCAGAGCACCGTTGAGGCGCTTATGGCTGACCAGGTGAGACTGGGCGGCAGCAGCAGCAGCAGCAATGCAGATAGAACTGCACAGCACCATCAGTCCAGCAATTGTGGCTGACCAGGTGAGACTAGTGAACGGCAGAAGCAGCAGCAAGAGCAACAGCTGCAGTAACAGCAGCAGCAGCATCGCACAGCAACACCTACAAGCATTTAGGGCTGACCAGATTGCAACCCGGCAGCAACAGCAGCAGCAGCAGCAGCAGCGGGCACCGGTGGGCAGGAGCTTTACTGCAGCGGTACCCGCTGGTTGGGTGGCTGATTGACAGCTCTGCGCTAACAGGGCTGTTCTTTGAGGAAGTGTGTGAAAGGGTATCGCTCTCGTTGAATGCTGTCGTCAGGAACTGCCAGACCATGCAGCCAGCGTAGCTTCTGAGCACTCCTTGCAGCTGGCGGTCCAGCTGTGTGACCGTGAGAATGTGGATGCCAGCAGTTTGTGCAACCTCATAACGTTTACTTATCATGGCAACTCATGTGCTCACTGGGTGGTTGCATCGGGTGGTGCACTGTCGCAGGCCAAGCAGACGGTGGGGCTGTACGTGGAGTACATCAGCAAGTATGTGGAGGGTGTGCTGCAGCAGATGAACAATGAAGCCGCGATGCAGCAGCAGCTGCAGCAGGTGCAGCAACAAGGTAAGAGGTGATGCAGTGGACTGCATGAGTGCGAGAAACTGCTGCTGCCTGCGTCATGGATCCATGCACGCTGATGGTTTGGAAAGCATGCAGCGCATGCAAGGCTCTGCTGTGCTGTGCCGATGTGCCTTGTCTGCTCTTGCGCCTCTGCCTGATGTGCATTGCTTACATGGTTACTCCTCTGGTCTTTCGCATGCTGTCTTCGCTTACACTCCTGTTTTTCCAATCGTGCAGAGGCGCCTCAAGCAATGGAGGTTGCCGCAGCAGCACTGGCGGCAGTTGAGCAGCTGGAGCAGCAGGACCAGCAGCAGCAGCAGCAGCAGCAGCAGCAGCAGCAGCTGGCAATGCTGGCGCCAGCCAAGCAGCCAGCCACGCCGCCGTCAGCAGACCAGCAAGGTCCACCTGCTGTGGTCTGGGCAGATGCGCGCAGCGCTGCGCCCCACGCGCAGCCGCAGCCGTCCTCTGCAGCCGCGGCAACGGTGCCGCCAGCAGCAGCGGACGAGGCTGATGTGTTCTACGATGCGCAGGAGGGCCAGGGTGCCGTGCTGGAGGCCATGCTGCGGCAGCTCAGGCAGGCGCAAGCAGACCGGCAGGAAGCCAACAGGTACGGGGGAGTCGAGGGGGTGGTGGTGTGCAGGTGCTGCGTGGGCACTGTGCGTAGCGCAGCCATCCAGCGGTTCACCGACGCAGTCGAGTGCAAAGCGCTGCGTGCAGGCCAACTATGGTTTTGTAAATGCCGGCTGCACTTGAACTACCAGTTGCGTGCCCTGCATCTGAAATCATGCTGTTAGGGGGGAGGTCAAACAACGGCATGCTGAACACGATCTCCCATGCATGGTGTGCTGCCTGCGTTCAGGCTGCTGCTGTCCATCAAGGACTCTGTGCAGCAGCTGGAAAGGACCGTCAGCAAGGAAGCGGCTTTTCAGGAAGGTGTGCGTTACGGGCAGCGCCTGGGCACCAGCTCGCTGCTGCTGTCGATAGCAGCAGGTGCAGCAGCTGCGTCTGCTGCAACCGCCTTCATCATGATGCGCCAGCAGAGCAGGAAGTGAGCTGCCGCAGCTTGGCTGCGTTGTGTCTGCAGGTGCGGTGGTGTTGAGTGTGTGGCCTTCAAAGGTGCAGGCTTCGTTACAGTTGCTTGTGGTATGCTTTTGAAAAGATGAGCAAATTATGTAGGGCTAGTGATGCGCCTTCGTTGGGTTCAGGTCTAGCAGTAGCCTAGCGTGGCGGCAGCATTGGGTAGTAAAGCGGCGGCAGCATTTGGTGTACATTGATGTTTACCGGTGAAGTGTCAGACAGCAAGGGTCGGGTATGCTGCTGTTCAGCTGTCCCAGGACCAGTGTGGCTTAGCACTAGTACTGGCTCTTTGCAATTGTTGCATTCTGATGCGGTGCCACAAGCACTTTTAAAGTGCCAAAGTTTGGCATGTGTCGCTGTATCTTCAGTTCACACTGTTAAAGCTGACTCGTCAGCTTTCATGCTGCTGGTGACAATGGCAGCAATTTAGATTGTGCACGCGGCAGTATGCCGCCCGCAGCTGCAGTTGTGTGCGTGCAGGCATATTGTGTTTCGTGATGACGTTTAGCCACAGGTCATACAGCTGCGGTGTATCTGTTGTTTGTTGTCAGTTTGTTCCTAGGTTTTTTGTCTGAGGTTTCTGCACCGCTCATTGAATATGCATCGTCATCTACTCTGGGGGGCCATGCATGAGGGGTGGCCATAAGCGACCTACACTGGCTATGGTGCTGTCTACGATGCAGCAGCCTTGTTGCGCAGCATCTCCTACAGTTGCAGACGTTCTGCAGGCTGGGATTTTCATCGTGGCCTGCACTTCCTTTAAACCTGTGAACCCTCTCTGCCATTTGTGAATGTCAGCCAGAGCCGCTGTCTTAGCTTCCGAACATGCTGGATAGAGTAGTTGTTTGTTGCTGTTCTCAAAACTGCACTGCACTCCAGCTCTAGTTGATCTCTGCTCCAACCACCACTTCGAACATCACGAGCAGCTGTGCGGTTGAGAAAGTTCCTCGCGGTAAACTTATACAAATGAACCTGTTTGTTTATTCTTGCTGATATTGAAGGCTTCCGGGTCCGAGTCACGCCTTATATGCTCAGGGGTGGGCGCGTCCAACTTTGCTGGTTGGCCTGGCACTGGTTAGCCTTGCCCTTTCAAATGCAAGCCTGAGCCGCTCTGACCACTCTATACCGGCTAATAGCTGTAAGTTCTGCGCGAATGAGCCAGGAGCACAGCAGCCCTCTGAGGCTGGGCAGCAGGAGTCCACCAGGCAGCAGCAGAGGTGGTGCAGGACTGGCAGCTGATCGCAGGCCCCTGCATGTCTGGAAGGCCTTCGACAGTTGGTGGAAACAGACAATGGAGCACAGTGGCAGGCGTCCTGGCATGGATGACATTACAAGGCAAGACCGAAGGAGCCAGCTGGTCAACTACCTCTGCCAGCAGCGTGGTCAGCTTGTTTGGCACCGAGCAGCAGAGCACTGCCACCACAGTCAATGCATACTTTGTGCTGAACTGGTGCCCATTCGGCCATTAGTACAGCAAAAGTTGTGTTTCCTCACTCAGTGGACTTGGTCAACAGCAAGTGTTGACTCACTGACCTGCCTTGCTGCTGCGCAGGTGGTATCAAGCTGAGTCAAACACTGTGTGGGGCTCACAGAAGCCCTCACTGGATGAGACTCAAGCACATGCCAAATGCCTCCGTACAGTCACAGCAAACGTTGAAATCAAGGAGTGCAGAAAGAAGAAGCATGTGAGCAACAGCACGCCAGGTCATGCACATGTCACCAATGCATGCTTGGGCCGTGTGTGAAGGCACACCTGTTAATGGCTACAGAGGCAGTCTGCTTGCAGCCGAGGGTCTTCAGCCAGCAGACACTGGCCAGCAAGGAGATGCTGACTACAGCGGAGGTTGAAGCAGCACTTGAAAGCAGCAGTTATGGGCCACGCCTCTGGCACTTGTAAACAGCAGTGACGGGCCACACCTCCGGCACTTGCAAACAGCAGTGACGGGCCACACCTCCTGCCGTGTAACTTTGCCCTTCAACTGCTTGCAGGACCACACCGATGACGCTGACAATGTTGATGAGGAGGATGTGAAGGCGTTCAAGCGAAACAGAACACCGTGCTCAGCAGATGCGGCAGCGGCTGCAGCAGCAGCAGCTGCAGACATTGATGCAGGGCCAGATGGCCGCAGCAGAAGGCCCAGCAGGGATAGCGGCATGCCAACCCACAGCCCTGCCCCCGACTCCTGTGCCTTCACAAGCTGCAATGCCTTTAACGGGCAGGACAGCAGCAGCAAGCCGCCTGCCATCAGCAGCGGCAGGGGAAGAGGCCGGGGAAGGGGCAGAGGAAGGGGCAGGACCAGCATGCAGCTGCAGCAGCAGTACGAGATACACCCAGGTGCACTAGGGCCTGATGGCTTGCAGACGCTGCTTGGGCCGCAGCCGGCAGCAGCGGGCGGCATGCAGCAGCAGCAGCAGCAGCAGCTGCGGGTGCAGCTGCCCGGCGCTGTGCACCAAGCACAGCACCCGCAGCTGGCGGCAGGCATGCAGCAGGGGCTGCATGCCACAGAGCCGTCAGCGACAGCAGCAGCGGCGGCAGCGCGGGGAGGCTTGGATGGCCTTCCCGGCCTGCTGCTGAGCCCAGCTGGTTGCGCGGGCAACCCTGGCCTAGGCCCGTTGGGTGCTGTTGTGGGCTTAGGGTTTGCCCCGGGTCTCGGCTCAGTTTCAGGCAGCATCTTCTCGCCAGCAGTGCCGATGAGGACAGACCTGCCGCTGCTGAGCGGTGGCGCAGGCGGCTTGGACTTGGCATACAGCTTGCCTTGGGTGCAGGAGCAGCAGAATGCACTGGAGCAGGGCAGCCTGCTGCCAGAGCAGGAGCAGCAGCAGCAGCAGCAGTCAGCAGCAGAGGTGCCGGCACCCGCATGCAGGGCAGTGGCTATGTCAGTCTTGATTAAGCAGGAGGACTTTGGTGCAGAGGCACCAGCAGGCTCTACACAGCAGCAGGACCTGCAGGAACAAGCACAGCGGGGCGTTACTGGCGCGCCAGCAGCAGCAGCAGACGCAGTACCAGCAGTGGTGAAAGTGGAGCCGGGGCTGATGCCGATGCCTCAGAACTTCTTGCACCACTTCTCCTCCTCGCCCAAGCAGCAGATGCAGCCGCCTCAGCAGTGCTGGCCAGCGCAGGTGCAGCACACCACTGTGAAGCAGGAGCCACAGCAGCACCAGTCGCCCTTTGCTGGCCAGGCAGCCACGCCAGCCGTTTTCCATGGCAGCCAGCAGCAGCAGCAGAGCTTGCAGGAACAGCAGCTGCAGTCTGAGCTGCGCCAGCTGCACGAGCAGTTTGCGAGGGCGCCTGATGACGTAGCGCTGCCTGCGGCTTTGTTCAGCGACAGCCTGGGCTGCGATGACATAGTCCCTGCCCCGCCGGGTCTCAGCAGCAGAGCTGTACACGCAGCCGGCGGCCCCCGTGCAGCAGGGGTGGGGCTGGGTATGCAGGCGTGTGGCGGTGCTGGGGCAGGCGGGGTGCTGCGCTGCCAGCCACATGTGGGTGGTGGGGTGTCTGCAGCTGCTGCTGTCAGCCACAACTCAGCTGGGATACTCAGCGAGCTGGAGTCCATCAAGGGACCAGCAATGGTGCGTGTGTTGCTTTGGCTCTGGCTGCGTGTGCACCTGCACGGCAACAAGCTACGTGCGTTCTGGCGAGCCGAGCCCAGCAAAGCCACATCAGCGTCCAGGCCTTCAATCTGCAGCTCATGGCATGTTCTTGGCATCTCACATGTGAAGCTGCCCGCTGCCGCCCTTCCATAGCACGCCCATACGCTTGGCATGCGCTTGTTGAAGCTGCTGCCGCTGCTGCGGTGTGTGTGGTTCAATGCGCAGGCCGGGCTGATGAACGCCCACACCGCCAGCCAGCAGCAGCGCATCAGCGTGTCAGCGCTGCTGGATCCTGGGCCCTTTGGGCCTGCTGCAGCAAGGCGGCTGTCACAGGTGGGCAATATGCCATATGGCCATGCCATGGCTGCTGAGCCGCTGCATTTGCTTCAACTGCAAGCCTGCATTCTGCAGCCTGTGCAACTCGTCACATCGTGAGGGGTGCCCCTTCGGGAATGGCGGCTGCCTCTTTCATGCAGCCAGTGTTGGCTTGATGCTACGAGAGGTTCCGCATTGTTCTCTGCCGCTGACTCAAGGGTGATTGCTGCTGCCGCTGCTGCACATTCCTGCAGGGCCTGGATGGCCTGGCGCTGCCGCACCAGCGGCTGTCCCTGTACGCCATGGGCAGCGACGTACTCGACTGCATGGGCGACTGCCTGGGAGACCTGGACGCCTTCCTGGCCGCTCACGGGCACGGCATCGGCACTGAGCAGCAGCAGCAGCAGCAGCAGCAGTACCAGTACCCCGGGCTGCCTCGCATCTCGGGCGCGCTCGGGGAGATGGCGGCAAGTGCAGGCAGGCTCAGTGGACGCGTCGGTGGCTTTGGAATGTGAGCGGCTTGAGGGCACTGTGCCTTGCACTAGCATGGGTGGCAAGCAGCGCGGCAAATGCAGATGTGCGCCTGCGCAGTGGCAGTGAGGCTGTAAACATGCAATGCTCTGCTCTGTGTGTGTGCATGGAAGCGCAGTGAACATCCATTCGTATGTGACATGCAGATCCTGAAGTCAGCCGTACGCTGCAAAGGCTGACTCTGGCTGCGCCGTTGTCAACGCATGCAGGGACCAGTGGCACACTGCTGCTACGGCCGCAGCTGCCTTCAACGCATCAGCAGTCTCCACTGCGGCAGCTGCAGCAGCCTGCCACCACTCCGCTGGCAACGGAAGCAGCAGCAGCAGGCCGCCTGCGCGACCTGCCCGACTGCCTGGTGGATTTGGGCTGTACCTCGCAAGCCCACGTGGCAACTGCGCCGGGGGTCTGTTGCTGTCGCCAACTGGGGCTAGTGCTGGGGCAGTGCTGCTTCCTGGCACCGGCAGTGGCGCTGCTGGTGCAGCAGCTGATGGTGGCGCCGGCGGGCGCAAGCGTGGGCGGAGCTCGCTGAGCCAAGTGCACGCAGGGCTAGTGCTGGACGTCAGCGGCGTCAAGCGGCCTCGCATGTCAGGTGAGGAAGAGTAGTCGCGCGGCCTCGTCATTGCAAACATGTGTGGCAGCTGTCAGCGGTTCAACAAACACATAACGCGTGCGTTCTGCGCCTGCTGTGGATGTGGTGACCGTTAGCATGGACACTGCTGAGGCGTGTGTGTGATGTTGGTGCTGGCATGGTTGGTGAGTAGCCAGGCAGGCGCACTACAGTGACCCGTCTGCTTGCTGTGCTGCCGCGCCGTGCTGCCTGTTCATTCTGTGCTTGCAGGCCTGTTGATGGACATGGATACACCCAAGGTCCGGGCTATGGCGGCAAACGCAGGCATTGCAGTGCTTACGCCGCGTTCGCCAGCCGTCACACCTTCGGGCCTTGCAGCAGCTGCACGGGCCCTAGCAGCAGCACGCGCAGCACAGCAGGGCGCTGGCGGCCTTGCTAAGCTACCCGACACTGGTCAGCAGCAGCAGCAGCAGCAGCAGCAGGAGGCGCGTGCCGACGCAGGTGCATCAAGAGCAGCCTCAGCTGCTGCTGTCTGCAGGAGCGGGGCCGGCACCAAGGCGGTCCTCAAACGGCCAGAGTCCGGCAAGTACAAATGCGTGCTAGATCTGAGCACTCCCCAAGGGAACCAGCAGCAGCAGTTGACGCTGCCGGTGCCTGCATTCCAGCAGCTCTTTGGTGGCAAGCGCCTGCCGGGATGCGGCTGTGCTGCAGCTGCCGATCGTGCTGATGCAGCAGCAACTGCTGCAAGTCCTGACGTGGACATGGCTGAGGCAAGCGTTGCAGAGGCAGAGTCAGCAGTAGCAGCAGCAGCTCCTGTGGAGTCGACAGCAACAGTTGCAGCACCACGGCCAGCAAATGGCTCTGGTGCTGCAAATGGCCAGCGTTCCTGGGTGCTCAACTTGAGTGATGAGCCCACTCCGACTGGCTTGAGGGGAAGCCGTGTGAGTGCAGCGGTGTCGCCAACTCAAGCTGTGGCTGAGGCTAGCTGCAGCAGCGGCGCAGCTGGTGTGCCTGCTGGCAGGAAGATTGGGGTGGGCTTCCTGCCTGCCCTGCATGAGATAGAGAGCATGATTTGAGCTGGACACTCCAACATTTGCTGCATTTCAGCAAAATTGCTGATGTGATTTGACTGATAACGTCGGGCAAGGCTGATGCTGATATGTGCTAATGGTCAGCCTGCAGTCTGTGGTTACTGATGCTGCTGAGCACTTAATGGGCTGACGCTGCTGCTCACACCTTACATGCTCGGCAAGCAAACCGCTGGCTGGGTAGCTCCTAAGACGCAGTGTTTTGGCAGCACCAGATTTTGTTACCTTGCGGCGCCACACCGTCTGCACTCGCGGGAGTTGCCGCTATTATTTAGGTGTTTGCAGCGCTTGGTCCACAGCGTTGACCCACAACATCCCACACTACAGTCCCCTCTCCCTATCCAGAACTGTTGTGCTGCTGCTGGCATGCCAGACAGAGGCCTAAAAAGCAAGCATCAGGGAGGATTTGTTCATCACAGGCAACATTGGCCTGTGCAGACGTGTGAGTAGGGTGGAACCCACCACCCTGTATAGCTTTCCAATTCATTAGAGTATCATGTTGCTGCAGCTGTTGACACCCAGCGCTAGCGCAGCCGTACTGGGCGGGTAGGACAGTCGCGATTGAGTGCGCGTTAATGAGTATAGGTGGCAGCACCAGCCAGTTTCATTGTCGTGGTTGCTGTGTCTACAGCTGCGCTGGCACTGCAAAGTGCATTGTTTTCTGCTGCATGCAGCTGTTCCAATAGTATGACGTTCCTAGCAGCAATGATTGCTGCAGTGGCTGGGTGATGATGCGACTGCTGCCCAGCCCAGCAATGCGCCCATGTCCTGAGGTGTTGCAGGCATGCCTGCTCAGCCTGCAGAGCTTAACTATGATGGCATGCTGTTGACATGACATGTATTCACTAGCAGTGGTCGTACCAGCAACGGCCGTCTGATGTAGCTTGTTAAAGAACTGTTGTGCGGCAGCCAATGACTCATGCTTCTTAGGTGTATATCGTAGTGAGCTCGCCGCTGCTCCAAGGGTTACAAGGTAGGCCTGCAAGGTGTGCCAGGCTCGCTGTGTCTTCAAGGTGCCCAAGTTCCTTGCAGTGCTTCTTGACTGGTGGAACTATGTTTGCGCTGGCATTGTCCCTTGAAGGACACCGTTGATGTGCTGCACACGTAGCCTCCATGTTGTCTGGTGGCTATGGCTGCTCAGTCAGCACTGGCCAACATGAATATTTACGGGCTCTGGCTTGGCTCGTGTTTGTAGCCGCCGTTGCCTGGTGTGGCACGAGGTGGTGGTGTGTGGTTGGCAGTGCTCAAGTAGTTTTGAGCTGTGCTACTCATCTTTCCCTGTCAGCACAATAGTTGATGAGTGACAGGTGGTCCATGCTGTCTTGATCATGGCATGGGGTTGTTTTGGACAGTCGCAAAATGGAGAGGAGCACATGGTGCAGTGGCAGCACTGGCAACGGGATAGTCAGCGAATGGCAGTTGATGGACAGCAGTACAAGGCAACAGCAGCAGCAGCAGAGATCAAGGAATTTCTGTGCTTCCAGAATATACCTTGAGGCATGCGACAGGACACGGCACCGTGTCAGTGACTTACATGCATGCGTGAGGCGCTGCCGCAGCACAGGAAATGGCGGCTGCTGTGCTTGCGCAAAGGTGGCCTGCATTGCTCTCAAAACTCAGGATAGGGCGCGGGGCCGATGGCGCTGATGCTGTGGCTTGAATGGGTAATATGATGATGATGAGGATAGGCTGCTGCCTGTGAGCTGACAGCGTGACTCACAGCTCAGTAGAATATGCGAGGGCGAGCACCTGCACAGCCGTACAGAGTGCTCACTGTGTAGTATAGTACGACGCTGGGGGTGATTTCAGCTGATTTCATAATGATACATATCTTGTTGTGCTGCTGTTGTGCTTGCTGGGTGCTCATCATCATCATCATCATCATCATATTACCCATTCAAGCCATAGCATCAGCGCCATCGGCCCCGCGCCCCACCGGGGCGGAAAGAGGAGGGAGCACTGCTCCAGAATGTTTGCATGCATTGCACACATCCCAAGACTTGACAAGAAAAGCAGCAATACACGGTGACACCATCAGACATCTTCCAGAACTGCCCCAAATATCATCAGATACAAAACGCAACACCTTGATTGACGAATCAGCCATGGACAAAACGCTGCGCAACTTTTCAGCGCAACCAGGCAGGGATCTGATCTCAGCAAACATATCATCCCTCTGAGCAGAAGTAGCAGGGCAATCAAACATGAAGTGTGACAAAGACTCAACTTCTGCACCACAACAAGGACATCCTGAAGTGGAGTTAGCTCTGCGACCGCCAAACTGACTAGTACGCTCATGTACACACAGACAACCCATACGAACACGCAACAGCAATTCAATACCACGTGGAATTGCCACTGAACGCAAGTACGGCCTAGGCCTCCTGAAACCCATAGCATCAACATGAGAGGGATGCACATGAGCCACATACCGACTCAGAGTGGAGTGTTCCAACGTTTCACATGCAATCCTTTCAGCATGTAGTGTCTTGACCTGCTTGTTGACATGGCTCTTGCACGCACTGGCTCTGCCTTCCGCGGTCACAACATTCACACCATACTTGCACAGCAGGCTCTGCACATACTTGTGCCACGGTGTCACCCGCCACAGCACCACTAGGACGCCTCCACTCAGCTGTAAACACTTGATTTGGCAGCCGAACGCCCTGCATACGCTGAATCCTGTAGTAGTACTCCAAAGCCCTCTGATGAAGCCACATATGCAACGGTTTCACACCCCATTCTGCCAAGAGAGCTGAAGAGCATGGGCGCTCCTTGCCACAGCGCATTGCGCATTTGATGATGTCTGTCTGCACTTTGTCAATCAGCTGCAGTTGCCTAGCTGTGGACGGAAACCAAACCTCACTGCCATATTCGACAATGGGACGGACACACGTCAGCAACAGTATGCGTTTAACCTCCACACTGATGCTGCGGCTCTTCCAAATTGGCATGAGCGCACCCTTCACACGTTGCACCTTAGCCAGCATCTTCTCAAAATGTGTGGTCCATGTACAGGTATTGTTGAACCACAGGCCAAGATAGCAGTACTCCGATACAACAGGCACAGGGACATTGTTCCAAACAATGCCGGATGCTGGGTGCTGTGAGTCATGACATGCTCCAACGTGGAGTCTACTTGAAGCTACTTGAAGGAGGTGGGCATGTGTCACAGGTGCGTTGTTGACACGTCTGCCCTTGCACACGTGTGCTTGCAGCACAATATTACCAAATACCAAATACCAAAGTAGGGCCACAGGCCCACCCACTAAGGAGCCAAACAAGGCTCATGGGGTCATAATAAAAAAGTAAAATGATGGTGATGATGATGATGATGATGATGATGATGATGATGATGATGATGATGATGATGATGATGATGATGATGATGATGATGATGATGATGATGATGATGATGATGATGATGATGATGATGATGATGATGATGATGATGATGATGATGATGATGCCCTTGCACACGTGTGCTTGCAGCGCAGAGAAGGTGCACCTGCAGGTATTCAACACAGCTGTATTGAATATCATTATCATCATCATCATCATCATCATCATCATCATCATCATCATCATCATCATCATCATCATCATCATCATCATCATCATCATCATCATCATCATCATTTTCATCATCATCATCCTATTACCCATTCAAGCCATAGCATCAGCATGTATCGATCATTTAGATCTTGCTGCCAGATTGCGGGCCTGCATTGTAACCCACTTGGCGCAGCAGGAAAGCTTGGGCGGGGGTCTCCTGGTCCAGCATTGTACATGTGTGCAGCTGTGCTTTCAGCTGGGGCCCAGGAACCTTGCCGTTTGATTTCATCACAAAAAAGATGATCAGTACCAGAAATTTCTAGTACCGAATTTTTTAGTGCTGTTTTAAAACGGCATCCAGAGCTGGAAACTCAACTGCAGCGCAGAGAAACTAGAGAGATAGGCTGACGTAACATATCAGCGATTGACTGATAGGCGCCAAGGCTGACTGTAGCCCATACCAAACAATGCTTCCATACCTTGTTACTGCCAAGTGAACCCAACGGGCACATTGAGAGAGATGCGCTAAGTTGTTCGCTGTGATGCGATGTGGTTAGATGTGCTGAGATGTGGTGTGCTGTTCAACAGGGGTTTCACCGACTTTTCCATTAGCTGTGGCAGACGTGCACACCCATGTAAATCTCCTCCTCTCCTCAGCTGATGTGATGCTGCACAGTAACCTAGCAGGAAATCATGCAACAACCAAGGCAACAGCTTGTGAGCAATTGCAACACATGCATGGCAGCCCACTCGGAGCACCAGGAGAACTTGGGCGGGGGTCTCCTGGTCCAGCATTGCTTGAGGTACGCAGTTGTGCATTTACCTGGAGCTCAGGAGCCGTTTAAAACTCTTTCTATTACATGCACGCCTGAATCAGCACCGTGTGCACTCAACTTGACATACCGGTGATTGTGCTTAAGATTGCTGCTGCTTTATCACGACAGGCAATGTGTATGCCAGCTGTCAGCTGACCAGGTTGATTTGCTGTCAATTTACCAGGCCGATCTTGGGGCAAATCCTGCTGCTGCTGCTGCTGCTGCTGTTGCTGGTAATGCCCGTGCTGCTGCCGCAACACCTGTTTCTCCTGGAAACTGCTAGGTACAGCATAGTTGCAACTGAATTCTACATGTACTGCAAAATGCTCGTGAGCTAGCTTCGTAACCGGTTGTAGCGAAATACTGGGACACCGGGTGCGTTTCCCGTCCCTCTGTGCAGATACGATGTGATGTTACAGCTGGCATGCATTAAACGCACATGTTGTATAAATAAAGTTGCTTGCGAATACATGTATGCGCCCTTCGATCGTGGCAGAAATTGGCATCCTGCTACAGTCATGGCAGGATGCAGGGCAGCCATAGGCATAACTGGCAAACGTGTGTTGACTTGACTGTTGCTATTAAACAAAAGTCGCGCTGATTACGATGCCTCAGCTTGCAGCCATACTGTGCTGCTTGTACCGACGTTGGAAACTGTGCAAATAAAGGACTATACACAGGTGACTATATCGCACGCACATCAGAGGTAAAACAGTTGGATTCAAACAGTATTACGTAAACAACATATGAGATATCAGGCGCTGCAGACCAGCGCCGCTGGTCCAGCGGTGTGCGTGCATAACCTGTCTGCTCAACTTCTGCAGTGGTGACCGGTCACCGGTACCGGCACTGCTAATCTCTGCTATCGGGCTGGTGTTATCCGCTAACGTTTCTGGTAGGTCGCCAGCTGCGCATGAACCTCTTATTATTAGTTTTGTTTTTTTTTAATACGCCTCAAGAGAGTGGCCATGCCAAGGCCCAGTGGGTGAACCTTGGAACGTTACAGTTGTGAACTGTTTGGATAAAGCCCCTGCCAACAACGAAATATACACATGTCGGTAAAGCGAAAGAACGATATTATTGTTGGAACCCATCTGCATGTACAGCTGCGCGACATGTTCCCACAACGAGCAAAAGTTGCAGCACCAACATGCAGCTCGGTCTGCTGAAGTTACTTACGTAACTAGTATACCAGAGGGTCTATCCAATCACACTGCCACCAGCAGAGTCCTCTTCTCACATGTTCCAGTGAGGGAGGCTGCAGCAGCTGTTGTATTGTCTGCCTCAAGATGCACCTATCCTTGCAAGCGCCACCAGCGCCGGCTCCAGCTCCAGTAACGCCGCACACAGCTTCAGCAAGCAGTACACTTGTACAGCTTGAGCTTCATCTGGTGGCACACCGTTGCACAAGCAAGACGACAAGTACAAGCAGTCAAAGCTCGGATACAGCCAAATGCTCATCATACCTGGATCATCACACCATGCAAGAGCAGCTGCACACACGCTGACTCCTGCAGCTACAATTGCCACTGCTGCGGCAGCACGCCCCAAAACTGCACCTAGTCCCCTTCTTCCCCTGCTGCTGCTGCTACTGCTGCTCCATCCTTTGGTGCTGCCTCCTTCGCCTTCTTCATCTTCTTGATGATGTCTGTGGCTATATTGAAGATGCCCTGCGTGGGCTGCTCACAGGCCGCACACTTCCCGTTCTTGGTGTTGCGCCTGCAAACCACGGCAGCAAGCAGGACAATGAGACCAAGGAGCAAAGCAGCAGCAGCAGCAGCAGCAGCAGCAGCAGCAGCAGCAGCTACGGCTGGCTGAGTGCTAGCAGAGCAGCGTGCAGACCTGCTGCAGGTTCCTGTCGCTGCAATATTGACGCATGTAGCACACGCTGATCTGATCTCCTGACAACAGTTTGGAGGGACGTGCATGGCAGCAATAATATGACAGCACAGGCTGATATCGCCGCATGCACTTGTCAAAGAGCCAAGTAGGATGTGGTGACAAGAGCATGACCACATCCGTGCTGTGCGGGGGTGTAGTAGCTCACTTGAGTGCGCAGCTCTCGCAGAAGTAGTGCCTGCACTTCGTCACCACAGGGTCGCTTTTGCACTCCTGCCACGGCTTCCTGCAGCGGGAGCAGCAGCAACGGCGGTAGCAGCAGCAGAAGAGCCGCATGGACCTTCGGTTGGAAGGTGGCTTGGCGCTGTACAGGTTGATGCTGTGTGGCGGTAAGTTACAATGCGGCAGCAAGTGCACGTGTCGCAAACAGCATCTACACAGCACGCCCCTTCAAGCAGCTGGCCCCACCGCAGCATGCCATACAACGTCAGCCCTCCTTCACCAAGCATGCAGCAGCAGGCATGATACACTTCATCTGCCAGCTCCTGCCTCAACCACCGCTCCACCACACAATCACGTCGCCGCGACTCACTATCTTGGCCGCATACAGAAACGCACAGACGCGAACTTTTGCCACATGCCAGGATGCACGAATGTCGCACCTGCAGATGTAGCATGCAAAGGGCAGGTCATCATCCGGCTCCCCCTCCTGTGCACCTTCCTCCTCACCCTCCCCATCGGGGCCCCAGCCCTTGGACAGCGCCTCCTGGCGCCTCTTCTGCTCAGCCTCCCACTCCTGCAAACACTCAACGCAGGCATGTGTCTAACTTGATCTTCGCCACCACTGGGACTGGTCGTAACAGTGTGTTACAGGGCGCATGGCGCCTGCGTAATGCTGCACCAATGACATTACATCTGCTCCGCCGAAGTGCTGCTGCATCGTAAAAGACAGGAAAGCCCCTGCACTCGCCGCTTGCAGCTCCAACAGCCGATGTTGGGTTCTCCTCCCTCGTGCAAGCATCAAACTTGCAGGCAACCCGCATGAAGTCTGCAGGGGCCTGCAAGCTGCAAGGCAAAACACGGCACACCATGCACGTCCCAGCCGCAACAAGGACGTGCTGCACACGCACCGCTTCCAGCTCCCAGCCGCTCTTGTAGTCCCCTCTGTCGTGCATGAACTTGCAAGAGTCGCCGTAGCTGCAGAAGCCAGTCTCCTTGTAGTCCTTGCAGATGTCGGGCTGGTAATCAAACCTGCAGCAGCAGGAGCAGCAGCAGCAGCAGCAGCAGCAGCAGCAGCAGCAGCAGCAGCAGCAGAAAGAAGCAGTTGCCAGGCAGTGTCGGCATGACCCTGCAGAAGTCAGTCTTGTTGTAGGCATTGCATGTGTTGGGCTGTCGCTCAAACTCCGGAAAAGAGCTGTACGCAGGGCCAATTGTCAGCCAGCATGAACATGCACAGCCCACTACCCTTGAGGTTTGCGAAAACCATTGAGAGATTGCAAACCAAAGCTGCAACGCACGCTAGCAAGCAAGCCCCGACACCTCATGCCTTCACAGTGCACAGGTCAGGCCGGCTTCACAGCCACAACCTTGTGACGCATGTGACGAATGCCGGCCAACAGGCATTTGCATGCGCCCAACGTGAGCTGTTGTGCACCCTTCGCCACACCACGGTTGGCAATGGCAGGCTGCTGAGCGTCAACATGAGCAAGTATGGACAGAGGCAACCAGGGAAAGGCAGCCCAACTTGCTGGCCTTTTCCTTGAAAACCCACCGCGCTGTGGTGCGCACAAACGTGTTGCCTCTGAGGGGCCCGTACGCTCCGCTGCCTTTCTCGGATCCCACTGTGAGCCCCTCGCGCCGCAGCCCCTGCTTGTAGTCCACGTAGGCGTTGGCACCCCGGTACTTGCCGTCTGCAGCCGCAGGGCCCGCTGCACTGACAGCCAGCAGCCGCTCCCGCTGCGCCCTGCATGCGGATGTGTGAGAGTGTGAGAGTGTGAGAGTGTGAAAGTGTGAGAAGGAGCAGGTGCACGCCTCCGTCACGTGACGCACTTGTGGGACATGTCAGGCGCATGCATGGCCCGCTTGGGCTGCCATGTTGCACGGCACGCATGGGCTGTGCAGCGCAATGCACGATGCTTGCTGCTGCAGGCGCGCTTGCACAGCACTGGCTCTGCTATTGCCACAGCAGCTGCTGCATGTAGTGCTGTTGCACTGGCATGCGCATTCTGCATGTTATGCGTCAGGTGGCACCTGCATGCAACACATGAGCAAGCGGCAACCCCGGTCGCTGCGCATGCCTCATGCACCACTGCTGTGGGCACCACAATCAACACGCATTCAGCTGCCAGGCTGGGCGCTCTCACCTGGCATCCCGGTCATACGCTGTCTCTGTCTCCAGCGCCCTGGTGGCTGACTCGTCTCTGGCTGCAAGCGCTGCTGCTGTGCTGGCAAACGTAACTGCCACATCCTGCGAACCGTCTTTCTTGGTGCTAAACGCCAGCGGCTCTCCCCGCTGCTGCTTTGCCTTACGTACCACCGCTGTTTGATCATCCTCTGCTTGTGCTGCTGTTGCTTCGTCCTCTGTGCCACGTTTGCGTAAATTGCCGCGGTTCTTGCGCTGCTTCATGGTGACAGGAGCAGCAGCAGGAGCAACAGCAGGCGCTGCTGTCTCTGCTGCTGCTGGCGCATCTGCAGCTGCAAGAGTCGTGTTTTCGTTGTCCATGCTTGGCTGGGCTGCAATTGTCGACTCTGCTGCAATATTCTGGTTGTGTTGTTCTTCAGTGGACACAGCAGCAGCAGTAATGCTTGAGAAGGAACCAAAACCTTGCTGAAGCTGCAAACCAATGCGACTCAGTATCAGGTGAGAGCAGGATTGGGTCAGTTGATTGCTAGAGACTGAAACGAAAGCAAGCAAAGTTGTGTGAAAACCCCAGCTGGCAACAGGTGTCAGGTCCCGGATGTTGGAAGCTTCTTGTTTCGCAAGCCGATCCTTGCTTGTTTATAAACAGCGAACTTGATGTCATTGCTTAAGTTTGCGCTGAATTTCATAATGAATTCCTTACAGCGGCACTGAAGCTGACAGTGCTGCGCTACTCTTTTGAAAGTTGGACAGCCACGAGTGCCTGCAGAGGCGCTTGCATGATGCATCGGTTTGAAATTTGGTAGCCTCATGTCAGACGAGGCTCTGAAAGGCGTGACAGCTGGACCCAGCCATGTTGGATCCCCAGCACTGTCAGTTCAACAACAGAAGGCGGTGGTGGGAAAGCACAGACCGCAGTGGGTCACAAGCAGGTGTGGCGAGTGCCAGGGCAGAACACAACGTCTGCATCCGCCTTTGCTGGTCATCGCTGGCTACTGAGCCACATCCTGACGCTCCTTGCTGTGCAGAGTGCAAGGCTTTGGCAAGGCACCCAGCAAGCAGCAGCAGCTGCTTGATGCCAAGGAGCATGCTCTGTAAGTGCCAGTCCTGAAGTCTGCTGTTGTACATGTGACGAGTATGGTCCTCCTGCAGATGCTGCTGCATGGGTGCCCCTCTGAGGCGGCTTTCTGTCATGACTGGCTCCCTCCCAGCTCACGTGGTCTCACTTGACCTGCATGTCTCGTGTTGCCATGACCTTTGCAGGCATGCCAGTCAAGCTGCACTGCCGCAAGCAGCCTGCAGCGCTGCATCCCAGATCTGTCCTGCAGCAGCGCTCACAGCAGCAGCAGCAGCAGGAGGTCAAGCATGCTTGCAGAAGCAGCACAAGCTGCAGGACCAATGCAGCTCAGGCCCGCTGCCTCCACCCTGCACAGCAGCAGCAGCACCAGCACCAGCAGCAGGCTCGAGCGCTGCCAGGAGTTCTGCCCACAAACGTGCACTTGCAGACGTCGTCGCTGATGTCTCGCCACCAGGGAACACTTGCAGGACAGCAGTTGCCGAGGGTCAGGCTCACCAGCAGCACCAATTTTTGCATCAGCAGCGGCACACGCAGCTGATGGCAGGTGGCAGTGCTTGCCAAGCAGGGGGAGCAGTAACAGCAGGCTTGAGTGCTCAGCAGGCTCAGGCACGTGTTGCTGCTGGTGCTGCTGGCATTGGCAGGCTAGGCCAAGTGTGTGGCGCAGCCATCGATACTGGAGCGACCAGCATTCTCAGCAGCAGCAGAGGCAGCAGTCAGGCCCCGCCCAGCAGCGCAACGGGCGCTGGCCGTATGAAGGGCAGCACAGCAGCTGGTGCCAGCGGCAGCAGCAGCGTGGCGAGTGTGAGGCACAAGGCGGCTGTCACCACAACCACCAGGAGGGGCAGCAGCATGACTCCTGCAAGCCAAGCACTGCAGCAGCAGCCGCAGCAGCAGCAGCCGCAGCAGCAGTTGCCGTTCATGCGCACTGCAGCAAGGGCAGCGGCACGTGCTGCCTCTGCAACCACCCACAGCACGGTGGTCATGACAGCTGGCGAAGGAGCTGCCACTGGCTCACAACACAGCACGAGCAGCAGCAGCAGCAGCAGCAGGCCCCCTTCATCAACTGCTGGACAGGCCAACAAGGCGGGTGTTTCAGCAGCACGCGGCACCAGCGCAGCAGCCACAGCAGCAGCAGCAGGGCCAGGAGCAGCAGCTGGTGCTGCTGCTTTGAGACTGGAGCGGCTGCAGCGGCTGAAGGCTCGGAGGCTGGGGTCAGCAGGGAAGAGCACGGCAGCTGCAGCAACAGCAGGAGGGGGTGCATGTGTCAAACCTGGCGTGACCGCTGCACAGAGCATAGGGAACACTCCCTGTAAGCAAGCATGGCAGCAGTCACAGCAGCAGCAGCAGCAGCAGCAGACAGCAGGGTATACCGTTGCCCCTTGCCTGGCATCGGCTGCACAGCCTGCCCCTGCTGCTGCTGCTGCTGCTGCTGCTGCTGCTGCTGCTGAGGGTGCTGCTGCTGCTGGCGCTGCTGACGACGCTGGCGTTGTGGCGCATATGTCTGACCTCATCAGGCGCTTCCGTGAGGCGCCCGCGCTGCCCCGGGAGCTGCGCACAAACATGGCCAGCATGCGCTGGCCTGCAGCGCAGCCAGCAGCAACAACAACAGAACCAGCAGCAGGAGGGCCTGCAGTTGAGGCTGGGGCCGCAGCCATGCAAGGCGCAGCAGCAGGCATGCCAGACGGCAACAGGGACAGCTGCAACGCTGCCGCAACAGCTGCTGCAGGTACAGAACATTGGCAGTGTGATGAAGGACACAGCAGCGCTGCTGCCGCCGCAGTCGGCGATCATGTGTTGCCAGCAGCCAATGACCTGGCGCTGGTGGTACCTGCAACCGGCGACAGCAGTAGCAGCAGAAGCTCAGATCATGCAGCAGCATCTGCAGCCGAGCATGCGTATGCTCTGCCGGCCAATGCTCAGCCTGCTGCTGGAACAGACTGGAGCCAGGCAGCAGCAGCAGCAGCAGCGGCAGGGTGTGGGGCAGGCGCTGCAGGCAGCAGCAGCCTCGGTGCTTCAGTGCTGGACTCAGATGCGACAGCTGAGCTGCTGGAGAGGTGCCGGCGGCTGTTGGCCAACAAGCCGTCGTCACCAAGGGCCACTGTCATCATCAGCAGCAGCGACAGCAGCAGCAGGAGTCCAAGCAGGCTTGCCAGCAGCAGAGCAGCAGCGGCAGGGGTGCAGGGGGTGCCGCGCCTGCCGCAGCCGTCTGCCAGCAGCAGCGGGCAGCAGGGCAGTGCTGCAAGCGCCTGGCGGCACCGCCTGGTGAGCTCCGCAGTGCTGATTGTGGCGTTTCGCACAATTTTTAGGTTTGTGGGTGTGTGTGTGTGTGTGTGTTTGCACACATTACAGGTGCAAGGCTAGTTAGCGGTGTCGCGTTTCATGACCTGTTGCTGTTGCTCTGTGCTGGTCAGCTGGCGCTGGAGCTAATCACCTGCAGATTATTATGCATGCCGACTGGCTGACTCTCCAAGCGATGTCGCTTTTGTCTGTGCGCGCTGCTGCGTGCCTTGCAGCGGCAGCTGCTTGAGGAGTTTGGCACACCAGCTGCTGTGCCTGGTCAGCAGCAGCAGCAGCAGCAGCTGGGCAGTACAGCCATCACATCACCTCCAGCAGCAGCAGCAGCAGCTCACAGCGACCAAAGCAGAACAGCTTCCCCAGGGGATTTGTTGCATCAGTGGCGGCAGCGGCGGCAGCAGCTCAACGAGCTAGGCACTGCTCCTATACTGGCCAATGCACAGTCACCCAGCAGGCGGTTTGCTGCCAGCCTGCAAAAGCAGCATGATGCAGAAGCACACGCCGGCAGCAGCAGCAGCAGCTGGCAGAGGCAGCTAGAGCAGCTGCTGCGACGACCTTCGGGCCAGCAGCAGCAGCAGCAGCAGCATAGAGTGCTTCCAGAGTTGCCATCGCTTGATGGCTGGAAGCAGCTGCTGGCTGCACAGAACAGCAGCAGTGGCAGTGCAAGTGTGGCTGCTTCCTCAGCGGCAGCTGCTGTTGCAGGCGCTGCTGCACGCTCTGCAGCTCTAGCAGCAGGACTAAAAGCCCTCAGCCCAAGCAAGGCAGCAGCAGTGCCTACTGCTGCTGGCAGCAGGAGCAGCAGCAGCAGCAGCAGCAGCAGCAGCAGCAGCAGCAGCAACCTGCAAGGCAAGGAGCTGCTGCAGCACTGGCGTGAGCGGCTGAGAGCTGCTGCAGCTGCTGCCGCAGCAGCCGGCAGCGCTGGCAGTGCTGCAAGTGACAGCTACAGCGCCCTCTTGTTCTCTCCGCTGTCACAGCCTGCTGCAGCTCCAGCAGCAGCAGCAGCAGCAGCAGCAGCAGCAGCTGGTGCACCGCTGCACAGGACAACAGCAGCTGCATCAACAGCAGGTGCTGTAGGGTCGGCACCCAGCCCTCCAGCAGAAGGTCTGCAGGCATCTCCCATCGCTGCTGCGGCCTTTGCTGCAAGGGGTACTGCAGCAGCCTCAGCAGCTGTGCAGTCACCGCGGCCTGCTGCTGCTGCTGAAGCACTGTTCCTAAATGCGACTGCGACTGCTGCCACCGGCAGTGATCATGGTGATACTGGCAGCAGCAGCAGCAGCAGGAGCGGCAGCAGCAGGAGCAGCATCAGCAGCAGCCCATCACAGCTGATGCAGGCTGAGCAACAGCAGCAGCAGCAACAGCATCGGGACACCCTAGCAAAGCAGCAGCAGCATATTGGTGAGCGATTGGAGGTTGCTGTGCAGGAACAAGGTTCACACCAGCAGCAGCAGCAGCAGCAGCAGCAGCAACAGCAGCCAGGGGCTGTTGGCCGCGTTGGTGGTTTGGAGCCAGAGCTTCAGGCCTGGCTGGCCAAACGCAGGGCAAGCATTGCTGCAGCCAAACGCGAGGAAGCAGCACAGGGTGCTGCCACGCCTAGTACCTTGCCCACTGCGGCTGCTGCTGCCGCTGCTGGCGGTGTTGAAGAGGATACGCAGCAGCAGCAACAGCAGCAGCAGCAGGGTTGGATGAGTGTGGTTGTACCACCACAAAAGGCGTCGCCAAGAGATTTAGGCAGCTACCTAACTGAAGCGACAGACACAGCTGCTACAAGCACTGCAGGCGCTCAAATCACTCCTTCAGTGGCCTTTGTGGATGGCGGACGTGCTGCCAGCAGTGCTACCTCAACTGCTGCTGCTGCTGCTGGGTTGCCAAGTGAGCTGCAGCTTATGCTTCAGGACTGGCTGTCAAGCATGCCACCAGCGATCCTGCAGCAGCTGCAGCAGCAGCAGGGCATTACCAGCAGCAGCAGCAGTAGCATACTCGAGTCCTTACTAGCTGCAAAGGTGACTGGCTCTGAACCAGGGCAGCCAGCCGCTGCTGCAGCAGCAGCAGCAGCAGCAGCAGCAGCAGCAGCAGCAGAGTTTGAGCCTGCTGGGCAAGCAGCAGAAGCGGCAGCAACAGCAGCAGCAGCAGCAGCAGCAGCAGAGTTTGAGCCTGCTGGGCAAGCAGCAGCAGCAGCAGCAGCAGCAAAGTCTGAGCGTGCTGGGCAAGCAGCAGCAGCAGCAGCAGCAGCAGAATCTGAGTTTGCTTGGCAAGCAGCAGTAGCAGCAGCAACACAGTCTAAGCCTGCTGGGCAAGCAGCAGCAGCAGCAGCTCGTGTAGAAGCCGTTTGTTCTGCTGTCGCAGATCAGCCAACACAAGCCGAAGATGCGCAAACAGGCTCACAATTGTCATCACCTTCAGCAGCAGAGGCTGCTGTTGACACCAGTGTGCTTGCAGATGCAGGGTCAGGCACCCAAGGCCTGGATGCTACTGTCACGCAGGCACTTCTGCCGGCAGCAGCAGCAGCAGCAGCAGCAGCAGCAGCAGCACCAGCTCACACTGCTGACACAGCTGCACATCACAAGTGGTGCTCAGCCCATGCAAGTGGCCAGCATGCAGCTGCAGCAGCAGCCAGTGCAACACCAGGAGAAGTTGCCGAACCTGCAGCAGCAGCAGCAGCAGCAGCAGCAGTGAAGCCGCATGTGCGTAGGAAGCTTGACATGGAGGATGACAGCAGCAGCCTGCAAGGGTTGTTCGTCTTCAGCAGCAGCAGCAGCAGCAGCAGCAGCAGTGATGGAGCGCAGCGGTTGGCCCCTGGTCCAGCGGCACAGCTTAGCAATACAGGTGCTGCTGCTGCTGCTGCTGCTGCTACTGCTGCTGCTGGTGCGGGAGATGTGCCGAGGTGTGTGCTGCGCTTTGCGTCACAGCCGGCTGCTGGGGCCGTAGGTGGCAGCGGGAGCGCGGCTGGCAGCAGCAGAGGCGGCAGCCGCAAGCTGCCCATACATATCACGGCGCGGTAGCAAGAGCAGCAGCACCCAGAGCAGCAGCGGCAGCAGCCTGGATCTGATCCATGGGGGACAACAGCAACAAATATTGCTGCTGGATGTGCGGGTGCTGCAGATGCTGCTGTCGTGGCCGCAGAAGATGCAGCAGCTGCTGGAGTTGGCACCACAGATGACGCTGGCACTGCAAATGCTGCTGTTGTGGCTGCAGAAGATACACTCTCTTCCGCAGCAGTAGCTGAGGTTGGGACCGTAGATGCTGCTGCCAACGCAAACGCTGCTGCTCCGGCTGCAGAAGATGCAACTGCTTCTGCAGCAGCTGCTGGATGTGGCGCCATAGATGCTGCCTCTACGGCAGATGCTGCTGAAGATGCCGCGTGTACTGCAGCAGTGAAGGCAGCAGTTGCAGAGGTTGTGCGCAACGCCGTGCTGGAGTCAATCAACGCTGATGAACACAACCCCTGCAGCGGCAGCGGCAGCAGCAGCAACAGCCCTAGCTACAGAGACCGTGAAATTAGCTACAACGGCGCATCTGCCACCAGCCAGCCCCTTGAACCCAGCTGCGGTGATCCAGTAGAAGCAGTGCTGGCAGCAGCAGAGAGTGGAGTTGCTGCTGCTGGCAAGCAGAACGCCCACCCTGCTGCTGCTGCTGCTGCTGTTGCGTTGCCGGTTGACCAAGCTGGGTCCACTCCCAGGGCTCGATGGGTGCAGCGGCAGGCGGGCAGCAGCCATGCATGCAATGCACAGCAACAACAACCAAGCGCCAACAAGAGCCACGGCAGCAGCAGCAGCAGCAGCAAGGAAGGGCGACCCCCATGCGTAAGCATCAGCCCGAGCAAGTGTGGGACGGTAAGTGCCACAACATGTGTGCCATCACCCGCAAAGGCAGCAGATGTGAAGGCCGCTGCAGCCACAGCTGCTGCGCTGAGCAAGCGCTTCTGCAGCCTTGCTCCTGCTGCTGGGTATGCGGCTGTACTGGACTCGGCATGCCAGGCGGGGCCCGCCGCTGCTGCAGCAGCAGCAGCAGCAGCAGCAGTTGTGGGAGGCATCCACACACCTGTCGCACCCGCTGCTGTTGAAGTCCCATGGGGAGCTCATGCGGTGGCAAGCCAGGCCGGCTGTTCAGCAGGCACACCAATGCCAGCGCAAGCAGGCACACCTACAGAACGGCTTGCTGCTGAAGCACCAGCAGCAGACACCAACAATGATAGCAGCAGCAGCACCACTGCAAGTGGCTTGGATGAACAGCTTGTGTTCTGTGGTGCAAGTGACAAGCCGGCTGATGGCAGCAGCAGCAGCAGCAGGGCAGCTTTTGCAGGCACGGCGGCGCCTCAGCAGGGCAGCCCTCTCAAGCTGCAGCAGTCCCGCAGGCCGCTGCTGTCTGTGCTGCTGCCTGCAAGCCCTCAGAGGGTTGCGTGCAACAGCAGGATTGTGCTCACCTTCAAGGGCAGCAGCGGCGGCGGCGGCGGCAGTGCTGCTGCTGCTGCTGCCAGCTGTGGTCAGTTGGTAGGTAGTGACAGTGCAGCAGCGGGTGTCAATGGCAGTGGGGACTACTTCAACGTTGGGAGCTTCATGGTGAACACAGGAGCAGCAGCAGCAGCAGGCCTGCCACCCACTGGGTGCAGACGCACTGCCTGCCTGACCCCTCCAGGGTTTGGGACGATGCTAAGCCCTGGCGGCAGCAGCCCTCGGAGCCCTTACGCAACGGGACCCCGCGGTGCTCTTGTATGTGGTGGCGGCGGCAGCAGCAGCAGCAGCAGCTCTGGCATGGCAGCAGTAGTTGATGTTGGCTGCCTGTTGGAAGGTACTGTGGCAACACTGTTTGACAGCCCACCAAAGACGCAGGAGAAGCAGCAGCAACAAGCAGAACAGCATGTACAACACAAAGGTGACGGCCAACAGTAGCAGAACTTGCCTCAGCAGCACCCAAACGACACCCACACAACCGAGCAGCGGCTGTAGCAGGGTCTGCAAGCTGCAGGTGCTGCAGCATGCTGCATCAGCACGCGACGTGCAGCCATAGGCTGATCAAACAGCTCATGTGCAGCGCCACCACAGGCTGAGCAGTGCACAGCCAGGCCCATGAGCCTCACCACAAGCAGCGGCAGCAACAGCAGGAGAAGAACTGTAGATACAGGGTGTTTCTGGGCGTTGTGTGGCCATTGCGGGGCTGCAGCTGCACAGCATGTGGCTGCGCAAGCAGCAGGGAGCAGCAGCTGGTCGATATTAGCAGCCATGACAGCAGATGTAGCAGATGGTGGCAACAACTGAGCAGCGCCACAGAAACGTGGCAATTATCATTCATCAGCGTCAAAATGCGTGAAATTCATGCCAGCTAAGTTGCTGCTGTTATGTGGATTTGATACTAAAAATGCACAGCATTCAAATGCACGGCATTGGAGAGCCATATAGGCAGCATTGCTGTTGAATAGCGCTTTGAAAGGTTACTTGGGTGGTTTTGGTAGCTATTGTATTGAAGCCCCCAGCAGCTGCAGTAACGGCACAGTATAGAATATGCTGTAGGGTCTCTGTGAGAGCCGTGCCGTGCTAGCCTTGGTCAGGCGGTTATGACCTAGGCCCGGTTGGCCCGACGATGTCGGGGACGGATCAACGTTACTCGACGGGACCAGGAGAACAACATAAGCCCTGCAATGTAGGAGGGGAGAGGTTCGCTATCTGAGAGTGATCCCCACGGGCTTAACATACAAAACAACTATAATCTTTCTCTTTACGCTTCCCTACGTTCCTCAGTCGTTACAGTGGTAGCTGAGACCCGTCACGGTCCAGTTCCTCTTTCGCGATGGCTGACTTGCAAGACGCGGTTATGCAAGGGCAGCCAAATGATCAGTTAGACCAGCAGCAGGAGGCTGGAGAGGAGGCTGCAGCAGCTGCGGCAGCAGCTGCAGCAGCAGCAGCAGCAGCAGCAGGCCAGCATCACGCTGCTGATGGTGTGGATGCCCTGGCAGCGGCAGCGGCAGCCCTCAACCTGGAGGCGCCACTGACAGCAGACCAGGAGAGCGAGGTGGACTTTCTGTGCACCCTGCTAGAGATAGCTGGCCAGAGCATGCCCCGCACCATGCTTGTGCAGTCATTCTGCAGTAACAAGCAGCAAGTCCCTTTGGCCAGCAGATTGCGCGTGAGTACGACCGCACGCCTGCTGATGCCAACGATGATGGCAACACCCGCCACTGGCGCTACCAGCGGCGCAACTTCACCCCGCGCCAGCACTTCCAGCCCAAGGGCGGCGCGAACAAGCCTAGCAGCGGCCACGGCAAGGGCACGTTCAGGCCCAAGCCACCTGGGCCGCCAACGTGCTACGGCTGCGGGGAGAAGGGCCACATCCGCAGCCACTGCCCCAAGGAGTTGAAGGTTGGTACAGCTGCGGCTGTTGCTTGTGGTGCCAGCAGTGATGTAGAGCTGCCTGCATGTGCTGCAGTTGGCAGCAGTGTACAGCAGGACTTCCTGCTGCTCAGCAGTGATGCAAGTCAGCAGGCGCTGCTGCACATGGCTTCCAATGCAGCTGCCCCGGCTGAATTCCCGCAGACTGCCATGTTCACATCTGCTGCCAGCCTGCCAGTGCATGCAAACAGCTTTGCAGCGTTAGCTGAAGTGCGTAATGCAGAACTGTCAGCAGATGCAAGCATGCTGTCAGAGCCCAGCCCTGACAGCTGGCAGGATTTGAAAGAGCGCTACTATGCGCTGATTGCTGATCTCACTCCTGAGTGGCGTGATGCAATCTTCGGCCCTGGCCGAAGCTCTTATGACCCCTACGCGGGCGAGAAGGGTTCCATCAGTGCACAGAGTAACATGGTTACTGCTGTCGGCACAGTGGATGTACAGAGTAATAAGGTTACTGCTGTTGCTGCCGCCAATGCACAGAGTAACATGGTAACTGCTGTCGGCGCAGTGGATGCACAGAGTAACAAGGTTACTGCTGTTGCTGCCGCCAGAGCACAGAGTAACATGGTTACTGCTGTCGGCGCAGTGGATGCACAGAGTAACAAGGTTACTGCTGTTGCTGCCGCCACTGCCACTACTGGTGTGTGCAGCAGAAGTGAAGACCTGGCGGCGCTGGATGCGCTGATTGCCAGTGTCTCCGCTAGTGATGCTCCGGCAAGTGCGGATGATGGCAAGGCCATTGAAAAGCAGCAGCGGATGGCTGCTGCTGCTGGTGTGTGCAGCTTTTCTGCTGTGGGTGTGCCTAAGCAGCAGAGTTGGGGTGCTGCCAAGCAGCAGTGTGATCAGGATGCAGCTGGTGGTGCGCAGCAGCGTGCTACTGCTGATGTTGCCCAGCACCTGAACCCCTTTGCAGCAGATGATGAGCTGCAAATCAGCCCAGCAATTTTTGCTGCGCTGCACGATGAACTTGCTACGCCATGCACTGTTGATGCATGTGCTTCAGAAGATGGTGGCAATGCGTGGCTGCCAGACTACTGGTGTGCGGGCAGTAAGTCCTTCTTTGATAGGAAATATGAGCAAGGTGATTTCCTGTGGTTGCATACTCCAAGACAGCAACGTGAGCTGTTCTTAACCAGGTACAGGCTGCATAAGCTGCAGTGCCCAGCGCTTGGCGCTTGCATTTTGCTTCCAGCCAAGTACAACTCACCTGTCTTGCGCGGCATGGCGGTGCTCAAGCGTTATGTACGCAACACGCCGTTATTTGTTGATAATAAATCAGGCCAGACAGTCAAGGCCAAGTGTGACTTTGTGGTGTATGTTGACAAGCCACAAGTTGTTCCAGCACAGCAGGATGGGGCACCGTGCTGTGCCTCTGCTGCTGCTGATGTTCCAACAAATCAAGAGGTCAATGTTGGACCTGTGACAACACATGTCATGCAGCTGACTGGTACAGTTGCTGGTGCTACGGCACGTGTGTTGTTTGACAGTGGAGCAGAACAGCACAACTACATATCTGCTGCTTTCTGCGCACGCACTGGTGTTACACTGCGTGATAATAAAATTCCACTGTCTGTTGTCGGCATTGCGGGCGCTGCTGCACAGACTGCACAGCAGTGCACTGCTACTTTGCTCATGCAAGGTTTGGCTTCGCAGCGCAACTTTGCTGTCATTGATATGCCAGCAGCTTTTGATGTCATCTGGGGTGATGCATGGCTTAATTAATTTATAATTTACTAGTGTAAACCCGTGGCATGATGCCACGGACCCCCCGGGCCCCCAGGCACCTTTGGTGTCAGATAGGTTACATTGGTGGAGGGCATCCCCACTTCAGCGGTTGGGCCCATGCACTGCTAACAAACCACAACATATGTAGTAGGATATGTATGTAACTGTCACTAAAGGCATCCCCACATCAGTGGTTGGGCCTTACTTCACAGAACTTCACGATAAATCACATTGACAGTGTACAATCCTTCAGGCATGTCGTCAATTTCCCCCTCGTTCACCCAACCCCCTTCCACCAACACACGCTCCGCTTGCCTACAGCCAACACGGGACAGTGCAACATACAACTGCCCACGGCTGAACACAGCCTTGGGCAAGTACAACCCCACCATCCTCAAGATCTGGCCTTGAGACCTATTTATAGTCATAGCAAAAGCAGGCCTAACAGGGAACTACAGCCTTCGCAAAGTGAACGGCATGCTTGTGTCTGAGGGTGTGATGGCAAGGCGAGGTATGCACACACCCTCGCCCTTTGCAGGACCGGTTGCCCACCTCAGCCTCATCATCATCATCATCATCATCATCATCATATTACCCATTCAAGCCATAGCATCAGCGCCATCGGCCCCGCCGGTTGCCACCTCAACCTCAATCACACGATCCCCCAACCGTTTTGACAATCAACTGCGTGCCGTTGGCAAGGCCACCTGTCAAGTTTCTCAACAAAATTTTTGGGCACCCCACACGCAACACCAGCTTGTAAGGTGGCATCCCAGAGAAGTTCAAGCTATTGAGAAACTCAGTTGGGTACATTCCCCCTTGCCCATCATCTGCAATGCTGTCAGGACCCAAGTACTCCCGCTGTTCTGCATCCCCATCAAACCCCTGGCTGCATCAGCACGTCGCCGTTCTGCAGCTGCTGCAAGCAAGGGGTCTGGTGGTGGTTGGGACTGCATGCGTTGCACAAACTGCTGCTGCAGTGTGAAGAAAGCTGCGGCTCCTGCTGCCTCCGCTGAGGTAACTCTGCCCCCGATTGAATCCGGAACTGGCGAAAGAGATTCTGCAGCACGCGAAGATCCCCCCCATCAGAGGCTGTACCTGACCGATTGCCAGCTGTTGCTCTGTTAACACCAGTTGTCACCTGCATCGAACCGCGCCTCATCGGTGGATTGCCTCTGTTGTTGTCGATCATTCTGTTGCTGCTGTTGTGTTCCTGGCGTAAGGTCCATGCAACAACGCGTGGCTGCATGCTGCTGCCAGCTCAGGTGCTTGCGAGTTTTGAAAGATTATTGAGAACGCTTGTGAGTGTTCAAATGTGTTGGTATTAAACCTTTTGCGGTCTGATACTGCACACTCTGAGCATGACACTCTCACACAACTCGCCAACCTCACTCTTGTTGACATCGTCATGCGCCCCCTGATGCCGTCGACGCTCGCTGAGGTTATAGATTATCGCAAGACAAATCGTTTTAGGGGGGAAGGACAAGGGGTTTCATTTCGCCGTTTGGGAGAAAAAGTCCTTGCAAGGGTGTAAGCCAGCCTTTTCTCCGAACAGGGGCAGCCACTTGCCCTCAAGCTTCCGCAAACGACTTTACTAACTTACATCAATAGATTGATAGGGTGCCTGTGGCTTGCAGCTGCCTGGCTTGTCCCAACCAGGGTCCGGACCCTATTCTTGGATCCAACCCTATTCTTTTAATATATAGGATAAATGCATGAAGGCTCAGCTTGATTTTGCATCTGCTACATGATCAGTGGCAGGCAAGGATAAAAAAGCCAATCATTTTACTCATGGATGTGCCTCCCAAGCAGCCTTCCCCTGCTCAGCCTACTGTACTATCTTATGCACAAGCTAAGCGAATCAGTAAGCAAGAGTTCTGCTACTGCCTGATAGTGGTGAAGCAGGTACCTGACACTGCTTTCTGTGCAGCTGCAACCTCTGCGCTGCAGGATGCTCGTATGGCCCAACTACAGGCGGACTATCCTACTGTGGTCACGGATCACCCACCACATGGAGGCTCAAAGCTGGAAATGGACTATGAGGTGATTCCTCTTGAGCCAGGTGCGTCGCCTATTTTACGGCCTATGTTCCGCTATTCTCCAGCTGAAATGGAAGAGATGGAAAAGCAAATACGGCAGTTGCTTGAGCTAGGTTACATACAGCCTTCACTGTCACCGTTTGGTGCTCCAGTGCTGTTTGTGAAAAAGCCACGTTCAACAGAACTGCAGAGCTGTATGTGTATAGACTATCGAGCGATTAATCGCTTAACAAGGCGGATTGCTTTTCCTCTTCCTCGCATAGACGAGATGCTAGACCACTTGACAGGTGCAAGGGTGTTCAGCTTGATCGATCTTCGTCAAGCCTATCATCAGGCGAAACCGCTTGATAGTGGTGTGCCAAAAACGGCGTTTAGGACGCCCTTTGGCCACTATGAATACCTGACACTCAGTTTTGGTCTGGTGAACGCCCCTTCAGCGTCCCAGAGCCTGATGACTAGCTCTTCTCAAAACATCTATACAAGTGTGTGATGATGTACCTGAACAGCAAAGGCGAAGCAGAACACGAGAAACATTTGAGAATAGTGCTGGACATTCTCAAGCAACACAATCTGACAGCTGCTCACGGGAAGTGCTCTTATAATCAAAAATAAGTGCTATTACTTGGGCATATTGTCAGTGAAGAGGGAGTTCGTGTTGACCCCGCCAAAGTGAAGGCAGTCAAAAAGTTCCCTGCACCTGCAGACGTGTCACACCTACGTTCGTTCCTCTGCATGACGAACTACTTTAGGAAGTTCATCAAGCGATATGCACAGGTTTTTCATCCCATGACTGACCTGCTTAAAAGTAATATCGTTTTTCGTTGGTCGACGTCTTGTCAAGAGGCGTTTGACAAGGTCAAGGAGCTGCTAACAACAGCACCTGTGTTGACACTGCCGGATTGGCACAGTCAGGAACCGTTTGAAATGGTGTGCGACGCATCATATTTGGGTGTGTCTGGTGTTCTGATGCAAAAAGGGCATCCGATTGCGTTCGAGTCACGCAAGTTAACACCAGCAGAGTGTAACTATAGTTACACGAGTAGCTACTCGCCTACCGAGCTCGAGATGCTTGCTGTGGTGTACTGCGTCAAAAAGTGGCGTTGTTACATTGAGGGCAGAGATGTCAAAGTCCTTACAGACCACAAGCCCAACACCTTTTTCGACACCAACACCATGCAGTCACGGCGGGCTGCTAGGTGGCTAGAAGCGCTCCAGGGTCACAGGCTGCAATGGAATTACAAGCCTGGCAAGCAGAACGTTGTGGCTGACGCACTTAGTCGCCACCCTGCTGTTGATTCAGACCCTGGATTGGTGTCATTTGTTGGTGTCATGGCAGCGTCCTCTGTCCAAGCCGCAATGCTGCAGAACTCGACCTTTGTAACGAGGTTGCATGCAGCGTACGCCGCTGATACTGCTTTTGCCTGTGGTGCAAGCAATTGGACAGACAGGGATGGTCTCTTTTACAGAGGCAGGACGCTGGTGCTGCCAGCTGATAATGAGCTGCGGCAGTTGGTACTGCATGAGTGCCACGATGCGCCATATGCTGGTCATGCTGGGACCGGACGCACACTGAAAAATGTGCAGCGTTACTTTTCCTGGGCAGGCATGGCACGTGATGTTGCGCGGTACGTCAAGGAGTGTGACTCCTGCCAGCGCAACAAGAGCAGTAACCAGAAACCTGCTGGTATGCTGCTGCCTCTGCCAATCCCTGGTGACACTTGGGAGTCAGTCAGCATGGATCTGATTGTGTCTCTCCCAAGGACGGCTGCAGGTTACACAGCCATTGTTGTTTTTGTTGACAGGCTGTCAAAAATGGTGCGTTTGGCACCATGTGCTGATGATGTGAGTGCTGAGCAACTGGCTGATATTTTTGTTGCTCAGGTGGTGGCTAATCATGGTGTGCCACGCTCCGTTGTCACAGATCGGGGCGTTCGCTTTACAAGCAAGTTCTGGAAGGCCTTTGTGGCCCAGATGCGTGTTCAGCATGGCATGAGCACTGCATTTCACCCACAGAGTGATGGCAATACTGAACGTGTGAATCGTGTGCTGGAGGATCTGTTGCGGCACTATATTGATCCCACTCAAACGAATTGGAACTCGTTGCTGCCGATGGTGCAGTTCTCCATCAACAATTCTTATCAGGAATCCGTCAACTCTGTGCCGTTTGAACTGGTGTACGGCAAGAGGCCTAACCTGCCTTTGGATCTTGTTGTTCCAAGGGGGGAGGAGGGCGCTGCCCACGCCAATGCTACCTGTGATTCAGCAACATCGCTAGCTGAACGTATTCAGACTGCTGTTGCACGCGCAAAGCTGTGTTTGCAAGCAGCGCAGCAGCGGCAGAAGGCGTATGCTGATATGCATAGGAGGGAGCTGCAGTTTGCAGTGGGTGATGAAGTTCTTTTGAGCACAAAGAACATCAAGGTGAAGACAGCTGGTACCCACAAGCTGTTGCCAAAATGGATTGGCCCATTTAAGGTGCTTCACTGTGTGAATGAAGTTGCCTACAAGTTAACACTGCCTTCTAACCTCAAGATCCATCCCGAATTTCACGTGTCACTGCTGAAAGCTTATCAGCAAGGTGGTCGAGCGCAACCCCCGCCTGTACCTGAGCTTATTGAAGATGAGCTAGAGTACGAGGTTGAGTCAGTTTTGGCTCACAGGGATGTACGTGTGAGGAGAAAAAGGAACAGAGCCAAAACGCCTGTTCTGCAGAGGCAGTATCTCGTCAAGTGGAAGGGTTATGATGCGAGTAACAACACATGGGAGCCTGATCGCAGTTGTTCAAATTGCCAGGACAAGATTGATGAGTACTTTGCTCGTATTCGAGCAGGAGCCGGCACAAATAAGCAGAAACGTACTGCAGATGGTGGTCTGCAGGCTGTACGCTCATCAAAGCGTGTACGTTTCGCGGCTGGTGTGTGATCTTTGTTTATTTATTATGCGCGCGCTGCCCAAAGAGGCATTACACACACACTACAGACCCATTGAGTGTAGTGACTGGTGTCACTGAGCATGCTGCTCACACTCTTGACTGGGATCATGCACTTCGGTGCTGTACTGCAATTGGGGGAGCGAGGCCTGTTGTGTAATCTATCCTCAAGGGTGCTACGCTGAACTCCCTGCAACCCAATTGTAGTTTGAGGAGTGGTTCTGGTGGAAACCCCTACTGTGCAGCTGTGAGCTGTAGCAGTTTTGGCCATATATGTTTGTATCAATACATACATGCGTTACATCCTCTGGTGTTGACTGAGGGCAGTCAATCTACCTAAGGGGGGAGGTATGTAACGGCACAGTATAGAATATGCTGTAGGGTCTCTGTGAGAGCCGTGCAGTGCTAGCCTTGGTCAGGCGGTTATGACCTAGGCCCGGTTGGCCCGACGGTGTCGGGAAGGGCCCGACGATGTCGGGGAGGGCCCGACGATGTCGGGGACGGATCAACGTTACTCGACGGGACCAGGAGAACTACATAAGCCCTGCAATGTAGGAGGGGAGAGGTTCGCTATTTGAGAGTGATCCCCACGGGCTTAACATACAAAACAACTATAATCTTTCTCTTTACGCTTCCCTACGTTCCTCAGTCGTTACATGCATTGTGCCGCAGGTGCTGTGGCATTTTTGTGTTCTTGTAGATGCTGCTGTTTCTTCTTGTTCTGGCTGTCAGTGCAAATTAACGCAGCGTGCCACTGGTGCGAGCAAGGGGGTTTTGGCGCTGTGCTCAGCCAATTTGAAGTCACAGTCTAAAACGGATCCACGCACACTACTCATCTGGTGGTGGCCTTGCCTTTCACTCTGCATCCCCACGTGTAAAAGGCAGCAGCACCCTAATTAGCAGGAACGCGAAGTATCCATGCTTGTACAAACTTATGCCACCTGCTTGTAACAATTGTCCTACTATTATAACGGCTGCATGTCCCCTGCGGGTTGACATGATCCTGCACATCGCAATTCGGGAGCTTATATCACGCTCCGTGAAATTCTTGTGTTCTGTTCCCAGCTGGGACATTAGGCTGTGCAGTCCAACATGGCACCAGCTGCAGTGGTGCCTGAACTTTGGACTCAAGTGATTCTACTACACTCCGAAACGGCTCCGCACCACTGGCACTCAGCGACGCATTTGTAATTCTGTTTGCGTTACTAAATCTTCAAGTGCTCCAAACCGTGGTCATGGAGCGGCGGACCGGCGACGGTTCCGGGACCGGGAATTTCTGTCAGGCTGACGCACCGGTTTACTCGAGAATCACACTCTCGTGCTGTATATATAGCAGGTGCACATTGTATTCGAACTATTAATTAGGAGTTACTTGCACAGCTACAACCAAATCATGGCAAAGACAGTCCGCATCTTTGCACTGGCAATGCTGGCGCTGCTGCTTTTCACAGACATCGCTGCTTTGGAGGCCGCAAGGTGATCATATGGGCAGTTGAAATAAATGTCGTGATCGACACTAGCCTGCTGCCCATCAAGTCTGCCCAGCAGTCTGGCAGCTTATAAGCTCTGTCTAGAGTGCAATGCATTGTCATGCATAGTCATATGACCGCCTGTTCAGCTGCTTCGGCCTGCTTCAGCTGCTTTGTCTAGATGGAGTGCAACGACTTCCTGTTCCGCTCAGCATGTCGGTTTAGCTGCTGCACCCTGCCGCATAGGAAGTCATTGCACGAGCCATAAGCCGAGCGAGCGTGGGTTTCATCCGTTTCATCCGTCTCGGAGACAGTTCTGCACAGCTCATTGTGCACCAGATCTTAGCTAGGGCGCAGCTGGCCAGCAGCTGTTTTTGTGCATTGCCTGCTATGCCTTAGCTAGTCAACAGCCAGGCACAAGTGGCGCTAACCAAAGATTGTCCAAACGAGTTGCACTGCAAAATGCTCCTCCTCATGATCAACACCTGCAGTTGAATTGTGGTGATTTTAGCATGCATTTGTACCTGCAAAGCACACTCCTCATCACACAGCGCTGAGCATGCTTCACTCCTGGCTGCCAATCGCAACCACTGCTGCCGCAACTGTTGATGCAGCCCCTCTGCCGATGGCGCCGGGCTGGCCACCAACCGCCTGCCCAGCAACAGGAGGCTGCTCTCAGGCAAGGTGTCCATCACCATCAAGGGTGAGCTGGATGTCGACTGCTGCTTTGCAGCAGCTGCCAGAGCCATGTGTTTGCTTGTCTGGTGATAGCTGCAGACAGATTCTTGCAGCACTTGCAACACGTGCAGCACGTGTGTTCCCAGGCAGTAGGGCAGGCACCGGCGCTGACAGACTGCAGCATAGCGTTGCCAGCGCATGCTTGATGTTGGTGTGCATTACTTTGTTGGCAAAACACAGCACGTGCAAAGCGCATCTCTCTTTCAGCTTGGCTTGGCTTGGCTTGGCTTGCAGGCAAGGCCAAGAAGGTCACATGGAAGGATGACGATGACGACGATGATGATGACGATAAAGAGTATCACAAGGTGGTGATTGCAAGGCGCCACTGGGCACTGCACCCACACTTTGGCAAGTCAGTGAAGCACTACTTTGGCTAGTCAACCAGAGTCTGGTTGAAGAGGTTGGACAAATACAACTGTGCAGCGGCCGTATCCTACGTGGTGATGAGCCTATGTTGTCAAGAGTGGTTTGTGACAGCTGCAGCCACTCTGCAGCACACATATTGTAAGTGGCAGCAGCTGCAGCTGTCATGGCTGCGGTGCCCAGGTGGCTGGATGCTGATATGGCTGAGCGTACTTGAAGCCCTCTGCAGTACGCTGCAAAACACATAAGTGATCACTGTCATGACAGTTGACCCAGGCAGTTGAAAGTTGAGCCAGGTATAGCAAAGTGGTCGAGACGGTGCACCACGTGCATGTGGCGCTGCCTTTACAAGGCTTTGCTCATTTTAAATCCTTTGGTCAGCCTTGAACTCGCAGTACAACACTAGTGCTGTGCCAAGCTTGGCACTTACGTTGGCATTCAGTGGTGTTGAAGACCACAGGGCCGGTTGCTGAAGTGTTGATTGTTGCTGTTATGTGTTCACTCTTTGGAGTTCACTAGTAGCCTTTGATCTGGTGACTTGCCTGCAGTTGCCTGGTAAGTCTCAGAGAACGACTAAAATTGAACTGCCACCAGCTTGCAGTGTTAAGTTGCATGATTGAGACGGGTTGCAACGCCAAGCTGGTTTCACCCATCAGTCCCAAGAAATACAACTGCATCTGTGCTGCAAGCTGCTGGTAGGCATTTAAAGTAAAGTACAGTAGGCAGTAGGGACAGTTGTGCTTGCCGAGTCAGCATACACAGTGGGATGCACAGGGGCCACTGCTCAACTGCACGCACACCGCATATCTGATGCAAAGCTGGCGCTGGCTTGACAACAACTGCTGCCCTTACAAACATGATCACAGGGGTGGGAGGTATTCAGCAAAGCGCTGCTTCCAGCACAATAACAGGCTGGTGGGGGTCAAGTATAGTTGCAGCTGCAGGCTGGTACTACAAGGTTGCATCCTGCAAAGATTTTGCTGCCAGCAACCACTGGTGCCTGCGCTGCTCTGAAGCAGTGTCATGGTGATGCTAGCTCAGCTCCATAGCTGAAAGGTGAAGCATTCAAAATCATACCAGTGCTGGTGTAGTTCAGCTGCAGCTTGCACAGTGAGCAGGCTAACACAGTTGCAACCAAGAGACGCAGGGTGAAGTTCATCAGCTTCATGATGTTGCACTCCAGAGAACAAACATCTTGTCACTGCACCTAACTGGATTGCCAGTGTGTAGATCTCATCAATCTAGTCGTTAGCGCAGTTTACTTGTCTGCCAGCGACAGGTGTGGCGGTGCCGTGCCACCTGTCGGCTGTCGACGGTTAACGTTGCGAGCTCGGTTCCCTGATTGGCGCCAATACATTAATGAAGGGGGTGGAAGGGGTCAACTACATCATCTAAAAGCAAAAACAAGATGGCTAAGTCAGCCCGAGTGTTCGCAGTGGCCCTGCTGGCCGTGCTGCTCCTCAATGAGGCAGTCGCTTCCAATGTCGACAAGTAAGCTCACGGCGCATCATTCACTGCTGATAATCTAATGAATAATGCGTGTGATAGCATCCTTTGTTGGGGAGCGTGCAGCAGCATCGGCAGTTTCAAGAGTGCCAGTCCGGTCATCAGCATGTTCCTTTCCCCGTTGTGGCTAGGTTGTGGTGTTACTATATCAAAGACATGCTGCATACTTAGGTGCTATCCATCTACGACACACGCGACCAGCTGAGTTGGGTTACAACTTGCAGCGGTTACCATGGCCATGCAGCAGTTACGCCAGTGCCATGCTGACAACACCCGCAACATGTGTGCTGCCTTCCACAACGCACTGCACAACGCTGCAGCACACCAGACTCAGTAGCACAGCATCACCAAACAAGCTGTAAAGCAGCGTGGTTGAGTTGATTTCCATATTTTGCACAAACTCTCAAATAACATGCTGCTGCTCAGTGCTGCTGCTGCTGCTGTCGCTACTGCTGCCTCTGCTGCCGCTGCTGCTGGCACCGCTGCTGCCTCTGCTGCCGCTGCCGCTGCACAGGCCGTCTGGTGATGGCACTGCTGTGGCCATTGGTGGTTCCCATGAGCCTGCAAGGATGCTGTTGACCAAGGGGTCAGGAGGTGAGATGCTGCAGGCTTATGCAGCATCACCGCCAGCAGTGTTCCTGACACCTCACCAGCAGTGCCGACACAGAGAGCGCTTGCTGACGGCGGTGCTCATGACACACTTGAGAGCAGACATACGCCACACGCACGTGGTGTCCGAGCTGCACTTCGCTCAACAAACACTCCTGCAGCTGCGCTCATTCTCAGCAAGACCTAGCAAGACCAGCCGGGCCAAGCAGGCAGCATATTTGAGGGAATTTTCAACTGACACAGGTGTGCACAATGGTGGCTCCTCTTGTGGCCTGCAGGTCACAAGACCAAGTCCAAGCCAAAGGGTGACAAGAAGAAGAAGAAGGCAGCACAAAAGAAAAAGCGGAAGGAGAAGCCAAGGAAGGCCAAGAAGGAGAAGCCTGAGAAAAAGAAGAAGGTGAAGTCAGCCAAGGTGAAGGTGGCAATGAAGAAGCACGGCAAGCCCTAGTCCTGTTGGGGTACATGAAGACAAGAAGCCTTGAGCTCTATTCGGCATAGCAGCGTTCTGTGAGACTTTGGTGGCAAGTGTGATGTCAGGTGGCAGGTGTGTAGTCACGTTGCCTTACACAAACCTATTGCAGTTGATATTGCAAAGACTGATCCTTGCCACAAGGATTCTGATCAGTCAAATGCTATTGTATCAATAATGTGCTTGATTGGCACATGAAAGTCTCTGCCAATGCAGCGGTTACGGTTGCAGTACAGTTGCCAGCTTCTTTGCAGTCGACTGCAAGACTTCAACATGGGTTTGCCAGCAAACGTCACTGGCCCCAGCTTCATGTTTTATGGCCTGAATAATTTGCTGGCAAGATCACGGGCAATTGCTTTAGGCGACTGAAAATCTTTGTGTGACCTGGCACAGCATGCAAGTGCTGCGGCGTGATTTACGAGGCAGGCCAGCCCTGTTTTGTTGTATCCGCTTTGTAAAAAGAGCTTGCGCAGTGTAGTGCTAGAACCAATCTGCTGCTGGCTGCACCTTTATGCACAGACACGCGCGACAGCTCATATTTTATCTCAGTTTGTATTGGCAGCATTTGCAGTATATGCAGCTTCAGTGCCAACACTGACAGCTGCCTGGCTGGCTTGTTGTGTTTCATTGGGTAGTAACCTGATGCCACCATAGGATTTGATATCAATCCCTGCGTCAGGACACGCATGTGTGCAGCACCCAAAGCTCAGGTCCCTTAGAGTGTACAGAGGAAATGGTCTTCAAAGTTTGTCCAGTTGTTGCGTGGCTGAGAGGCCCTGATGCATAAACCCTGATCTGGCAGCAGGTTGCATAGCATATCGCTTTGACCAAAGAGACACCCTTGTTTATCGAAATGTATGTGCAGTGGCTTCCTAAAGTATATACGATTGCGCTTATAGAAATCACGATTGCCCTGATAAGGTCATGGTCATGCCAGGTGAATTCCGGTGTACAGTGTATATGAACATCAGAAGGCCAGCATTTATGCTGGAACATTCTTGCTGATCAGCAGTTGATGCAGTACGCATGTTGTGCTCACCTGTGTATGATTTACAAGGATTTATTAGTATAGAAAGCTCACTGGAGGTAGATGTGTACAGATGAGTTAGCGTGCATGCTGATCTGCAGCTGGTTGAACAGGTGTGTTACAGAGCAGGTAACGCTTCCAAGCCGCTCCTAGGTAATACCTCAGGTGCCCAGGTTGAACAGGTGCGTAGCTCTTGAACAAACCTGCTGTGGTGCCTGAGAGGTGCCCAGCTGCCTACGCTGCTATGTTGCACTGCCACTGCACGCCTTTGACACATCTTGCAAGTATTCCTGTCCAACTGGTGAAGTGTTGGCAGCTCGCACACAATGCTGTTACACCAGCGCAACACTCAGTCGCCTCTACACGCAGACCCACGTAGCCCGCTTGCAGTGCAAGTGTGCCGAGACTGGTGCCAGGACACGCCGTCAGGAAAACCATGTGGCATGCATGCTCAGGGCTACGTCGGGACAGCTTGAGTGTAGGCGCCTTGTGCGCACCCGACATCAAGGCCTGCACATGCGCTTCAACAGCAGCTGCAGACATATTTGTTTTTATGCATGGCCCTGCATCTATCAGGCACCTGCGCGATTATGCACAACGCTGTCAACAACAGGATTGGAACAGTGACGACTGGTGAGGTGCTGCCATTGCAGCCGCTCCAAGGTCTCATCAGCAACCACAGCCTAAAACGCTCACAAAAGTACAGCTGCTGCGCACGTTACCCTGCCATGGCACAGGGCGTGATCACAAACATGCCATGCACAAACACAGCAGGCCTTGGCAGTGGTTGTCACACATTACCAGCCGGCAGCTACCGGTTGCTACCTGCAGGTGTCCTTTGACATCAGGTTGGGTGGATCAGATGCCTGCTGACTCATGATGACACCAGCTAAGCAGCTGCTATGTGAAGTGTTCAACTGAACTGCACGGGGCAACTCACCAGCAAATGCATGCACGCATAGCAGAAGGACACCATCTGCAGTACAGCATGCAACAACTCAGCTGTACAGAACAGGTGCAGGCTCCATAGAACCTCAGATGCCGTGGTGGAATATGTTGAACTGCTGATGACCAGGTGCCTTCATTCATGTTCTGCAACGTAATCACTGGGCAGCATCTGCTGTCGGATCCCAGGACTGTCCTTTCATTCAGATTGCCCATCTGCCAGGCTACCGCTGCGGCAGGCGCATGCAGCGGCACCACCAGTGGTATGGTAGCAAGCTGTACAGTGGACACAACACCTTGACACGAACCACATAATCCACCCAACAAAAGGAGTGGGGACCGATCAGGAGCCAACGCAAGGCTCACACGCATAGCCGAATCTCAACCAAACAATGCTGCTGGCTCAACCTAATACAGCCAGTCACATGCTATCCAATAAAAGATGAACACCCAATGATGGCAGTTATCATCCATGCAAGGAAATTGTTTGGCTCGGAGAGCTGAATGAACATCAGCCAGTAACCAGTTGGCAGTCAATGAAGTAACCAGTTTGTGCTGCATTAACCCATGCATGCTGTGCACAGAAGCAGCGCATGCTGCATGAGCTGCCAGCCGCGGTTACACAAAGCGACCTTCCTCCTCCTTCAACTGACTGCAATCCTGCAGCAAGTTGCTGCAACAGCTGTTGATCACGCGTGACCGTCAGTGACGGTGTCAATTAACACCTTGCAAGGCATAAATGACCTTATTTTAGGACGATGTATGTTCTGCTGTTGCCAATCTGACTCAGCATCTTGTGTGCACAATGTGTCACTACGGGGCGATGCATTGTTCTGCTGCAACTCCAGCCAGCGATCGCTTCAGGCGCAGCTGCAGCCGGCCTTGACAAAGTTCCTTTGCTCTGTGCTGCAGTTAATGATGCCACAGTTGATGATGCGGCCCTCCACCTGGTGCAAGCAGCAGAAGCACAGCAGAGCAACCTTGGTTGCTGGCAGTAAGCATCGTGCAGCAACCATGCTCAGGAAGCATACCATTGCACACGCCAGCCTCCTTTGACATGCAAGCTGCTGAGCGCACTGTCAACACCCAGCAGGAGTGCAGCAGGGATCTGCACGCCTGCCTTCTCAAAGTAAAGTATGCCTCTGCTCTTGTGTGGGCGACGTGTTACACGATGGGGCAGCTAGCAGCAGCTGCAGCATTGTCTGACAAAAGTCACCCAGCGGCCGGGCGCTGTACATACCTCTGGTGCCACTACGGCTCCGGTTGGAGACGAAGTGAACGTCGCGGCCAGCACTTGATCCTGCGGTGGGCCCAGCGGGTAGACCTGCTGCCCTGCCTGCAGCGAAGCATAAAAGTCACCTCCCGCCGCCATGAAGTTGTTGGTGACCACGTTGTAGTTGACAGCAGGGTCAATGGGCATCTGCGTGTCGTTCTTCAGCAGGAAGGCTGACAGGAAGGTACCGTTGTTGTGGAAGTAGCGGAGACCAGAAACCTGCAGCAGCAGCAGCAGCAGCAGCAGCAGCAGCAATGTCAGCGTGAGCCTCCTGAAACCACTGGTCATTACCATGCACCAGTCACAGCAGCCGCTTCATGCAGTGCCTGCATCTAGAGCAGCAGCATGAGGCGGACGGTGTCATGCGTCACCCTGCATGTGCAGGCTGCATTTGCCGCCCAAACGTCGCCACATCACTACAGGGCAGCCCATGATGTCAGCCAGCTTACTGAACAGCTGCGCAAAGTGGACGCCAGTGTGCCGTCTCAGCGCACCTGTGCAAAGCGGCCTTGGCCGGGCCAGCCCTGCAAGCCGTTCTGGATGGCCTGCGTCACCGCCGATCCGTTGACTTTGACAACAGACACGACATTGCCAAACGGCAGCACGGTGATCACGGCTCCCAGGGTCACGTTGCCGGCAGCGATGGACGCACGCACGCCACCACCTGCAGCCGCCACGATACGCACAGCGGCCCGTCAGCCAACGCTGCACACACGCGACCGCTGTGCTTGATAGCTGTACATGTGGTTGCACTGATCCGATGCAACCACACCAGGTCATCTCTGCATGCAGCGCTGCTCACTCTCCTTACAGCAAACACGCACGGCAGTACAATCAGCGGCACAACCTGCAGGTTGGCATGCAGGGCGCGCACCATTCTGCACCGCAATGAACGTCTCGCCGAACTGGCTTCGAAGCCCGGCAGCTGCTTGATCGACTGCAGCATGGAGTCGGCCACCAGGTTCCCCAGGTTCGTCTCCCTGCTGCGTACGTTCTCCCTGGCACCGTCCAGCTCAACCCCAACAACACCAATCACCTGCAGCGCAGTGGTAATGAAGCACACAAAGCGCACGGCATGACGCCCAGGAGATTACGGCGGGCGCATGTACCGTGAGTGAACGGCAGCAGTTGTGTGCTTGCAGGTGTGATTTGCACGCAAGCGCTGCAGCCACATGGCACTCTCCTGGTTGCGAGGCGCCCAAAATGCTACCAATGCGGCCTGTGCAAAGTAATATATTTGAGCTGCACAAAGCAACCAGTACTGGTGCACAGTGCAGCCAGTGACTGGGCACAGACCCGCCTGTTGAGTGCACCTGGGTCTGCAGCGCGTCAACGGCCGGCTTCAGCGGGGCGATCAGGGCAGCCACGGCAGGGTCTTGCCCGACAGGGTTGCTGCTGCCGCTGCTGCCCAGCAGCACGGGCCCGCTGCCGTCCTCAACCTGCAGCCCAGCTGCCTTGCTCCAGGTCAGCTCCAGCAGGCCGATGTACTTGCTGCCATAGTAGGCTTGCACAACAGGGATCCTCCTGCAAGCATGCAGGAGCCATGTTGAGTTAACCACAGCCAGGGCCACATCATGACAAGCAGCCGCAGGCATTGTGCCACAGTATGCTGGTGGCAGGCCGGAAAACAGATGTCAGATGGCTGCTTGCTGTGATCAACTTGCAGCCTTCTATATACTGCCGCATGCAGGTGTGACTAAAAGGCTGTTCACAGCCGCGATTCTTCACTTACTTCTGTGTGCTCTGGCTTGTTGTCACATTCACGTATGTTGGGTATGGGCCCACAGGTGTGTCAGTCGCATTAGTGGACGTGTCAACGACAGGGACGCTGCCGCTGTTGGCCAGAAAGGTGTGGCTGTGGCCACCAACAATGAGGTCCAGCTCAGGCACTGCCGCAGCCACCTGCAGGTCGGCGTCGTAGCCTGCGGGCATGTACAGCATGAAACGAACACTATATGCACGCAGGCGAGGACAGTCCAACATGCCTCGTCCGAGGGGTGGCGCATGCCTGAACGCTTGCTGCGGCATGTGTCTCCTGACTTTTGTCAATCATCAGCGCACATGCCTGGCGGCAAGCTCCAGGTGGAGCTGTGTGCAGCAGTCACACTGCAGACAGCAATCAAACCACACACAGCAGCCAGCTTTACTGTGGCACCGAGCCTGATGTTTTGCTGGCCACCACTCACCAGCATGAGACAGGCCGATGATGACGTCTGCCTTCCGCTTCTTCAATTCCTTGATGACAGGCTGCATGCAGCACACAGCAAGAGCTATCGGAAGCTAAAAGGGGTATCGCAAGGTCACCACATCACATCAGTGTTGCTCTGTGTGCAACATACTGCTCAGATGTTGCAGGTTTACATGAAATGTCTGGGTTCATCAGACTGCCGGGCCTTGCAGGCACCACGCTTGCTTCCTGCAGTAGATGAAATTCTTGGATGCAGGGGCACCTCAATGTTGTTGTGCAATGACTGCTACAGCTCGTGTGATGCTGCACGTGTTCACAGACCAGCAGCAGCAGCGTTCGTGGAGGCACAACGGTTGCGTCCTGCAGTAGGTGAAGTTGTTTGATGCAGGAGCAGCACAATGCTGTTGTGCAATGACTGCTACAGCCTGCGTGATGCTGCATGTGATGAACAGACCAGCCGCCGCAGCAGCAGCAGCAGCAGCACTGACCTCAAGGCTTTCAATGATGGGGCTGAATGTAACAGGCCCAGGTGATGACAGGAAAGCAGTGTCTGGCGTTGTCCAGCCCACAACTGCTATCTTCAGTGCAGGGTGTGCCAGCCACCTGAAAGGCCTCAGCTGTCTTGCAAGCTTCGGCACAGCACTGGCATTGACATTGCAGACAGCAAAGCGATGCTTCACCTGCAGCAAGACCACAAATCAATATGTGTACCAGAAGTAAGCATATTATGTCAGGCGCAGGTGGTGTGGATGTTAGACCAAGCTTGGTTAGACTTTCAGGGTGGCTCTCTAGTACGCGTTTCAGATTGAAGTAATGCAGGCACATGTGCCGTGACACTGCTGTGGAGTGCGTAGCAGGTGCCTGCGCTGCTGTGCTGAGTAAGCGGCAGTGCACTGCAACGAGTTTGAGGACAGTGCCTGGCCAAAGAATCCTGCTCTCAAGCAGCAGGGCACCACGCAGTGTGTCCGCAGGACAAGCTGCAACAACCTGCTGTGGGCCTTGCTGGTCGAGCAGCATTGCTCTGCACAGCGGCATGCAGGACAAGCACCGTACCGCCATATATTATATGAATTCCTTTTCCATATTTAATGCCATATATTATGGTGCCATACAGGAACAGCTTGGGCACTTGGATATGCCTGCCAGGTGCACTGATTCTTGATGCTGATGGTGTGCATGCTGTACCTGCTGCTGCTGGCTCCTGTGACACCAGCGGTGTGGCCTGTTTCCAAGTCAACTCACGTTTTCCAGGTACTCAGTAAGCTTGTCAGGCCCAAAGTCAAACTCGTGGCTGCAGCAATCACACATACCACGCACGGCAGACAGCAGTATGCAGAGGTCGGTTTGGCCTGCGCTGTGGCGGTGTGGTGACGCCAAGGTGAGGGCGGGATGACAGCGGCTGCATCAGCTGCTCTGTGAGGCTACTGCCGGGATGTATCAACATGCATGCTGGCTGCTGCAGCTGCTGAGGTATGGGTGTCAGCACCTGCTATGTGGTGGTTCTGCTGCCCTGCTGTGCCAGTGTTGCCATGTACGTAAAGCACTGCAGAGTTCAGTGACTTGCGGCAACTTACTTTCCGAGTACCTGCGCGCTGGGTCGCACACTTGCTATGGTGCGTTGCAGTTGGGCGGTGGCCTGCCCCTTGTACAGCTGGTCCCACAGGGTGCCAAGGAACTCGTCTCCCGCGTTGAGGAAGTAGAAGGATGTCTTCTGCTGTTGTGCAGCTCTGCAGGACCAAGCATGCAGCCGCCTCAGACGGCAACGGCCCCAGACAGGCACAAGCACACCAAATGCTTTGCAACTGCATGCTTCCCATTTCTTGTGTAGCTCATCAACCGCAATAAGACCAGTGCAGACCTGTCCTGAGCTGCAGCAGCTGCTGCTGCACACGGCTGTCAGCTGGCAACGACAAGCGATACACAGAAACGCACAGCCTTGTTCAGCAGCAGGGGCTCACCTTCTGAACCCCCGAATCGCAGTGCTGATGCGTCCGTAACCACCAACGCATTTCCCAGTGGCATCATTATCAGAGCAAGGTGACAGGGAGCTGCTGGCCTGCTCAATCCTGTTGTGCACTGCAGCACACAGGGAAGCGATGATCAGCGCATCAAATAATCAAGGTGTTCTTTCTGACAGCTGAAGTGGCGAATATGCTGGCATCAAAGTGCGTGCAAGCAGGCAGAACATAGGGGAGTGCAGTGCATGCAGCGCTAGCCAGTTTACTACACAGCCCAAGGTTTGCTAAGTATCATCTCGCCTCAGCTTGCATGCCATCTGCAGCTCACCATCGTTTATGTGGGCTATACGGAACCTCTGCACTTCCGTGCTAGATCGTTGGAGGCTTCTTGCGTCAAAGCGCCTCGCAATCAAGCAGAGGAGCAGCAGCTGCAGCAGCGCGCCGAAACTTGGGACCCTCATGGCAAAATAAAAATAATTGACCAGAACAAAAATAAACCCAACTACAGCAAACGGTGACTGGTTTGGGCGTACCGCTGCGACTGACGGGGCGCGGTCATCACGAATGGTTGCTGCATATTTCTTTGCGGAGATGCCGGCTTGTTGATTGTAGAAGCTACAGAATAGATCCTCAAACCCATCAAAGTATATGCACCGTGATCTTGTCATTGTTCCTTTATGATGCGACACTGGTGAAGTGACGAGTGTATATTCCGGTGCATTGCAAGCAGTCCCGCAATGACACATGCGCAAAGCACATTGCAGCAGACATTTTGCTTTTGATTGAAGTTGAATCACAAAGGTGGCAGATGTGATTTCGACAAGGTGTGATTGAACCCCGTGAACGTAGTGACGTTCGGCTTTCCATCCCGATGCAGCAGTAAACGATTGCAGGCGGCACACTTGGCAAAGCACAATGCAGTGAAATTGAATGAAAGCGTCATTTACATGCTAGAATGGCCCCCCGCTATGGCTGCATTGCGAAATGGAGTGAAAAAATGGCTCTCGAGCTTCAGCTGAAACGTCTTGAACCACAACTCTTTGCAAGACGCCACATGCGCACAGCACAGTGCAAAACTTATATGTCAACACAAAGGGCAGCAGATTTAGAAAGTCACGAAATTGGACGCCTAAGCCAGTGCAAGGAGCAGCACTGTCATGCTGCTGCTTGCTGTAACTGTGCTCTCGGTGCGGTGCTGGCCAAGTTGAGGATGAGTTTCACTTTGTGTTTGAGTGTGACGTATATCAGGTTGTTTGCGATCGCTTCTGGCGGCTGTTTGTTGATTTTGGAGGGTGGCAGAGCCCAGCTGTGAGCCCTCTTGGACGGTGTTTGGCTGACTTTATGCAGCAGAGGCAGAGTAGTGTTGCTGCTTTTATCTACTATTGCTCCTTGTTAGAAATGATCCGGCTATGGCGCTTGCTGTGCTTCCAAGTGACACTAGTGCCTCAGAGACAGAATCCTCAGAACTTGTTGAGGCCTCGGATTAGTTGGTTGGATTGGTACTCCTTGGCTGTTGTGGGACCCATGAGCCTTGTTTGGCTCCTTAGTGGGTGGGCCTGTGGCCCTACTTTGGTATTTGGTAACACATGTGTACACTGCGTACTAGTAGTAAAAGCATCAGCACTCTAACCTAGCTAGAAAGCGAAGCAGAGTCACCAGGTCTCCTCATGAAAAGCTGCACTGGCAATTGTGAGCGATGCTGGCTCTATTGCAATGCCATGTCCGCGGCGCAGCGTCTCCTTGTGAAGAGTTGCAAGGAAATACGTGTGCACACTTCTTCGTGGGGCACGCACACTGGAACATCCGGCCATGTGGCAGCTCGTACAGCAAAACCCTGCGGCGTAGACATCGTCATTGGCGGTTCCCGTCACACCGTGTAAGCACGGCTTGCTTACTGCTCACCATCCTGCTTCTGCTGCTCCACATCCTGGCCCGAGCCGCCTGTCGCTGCAGCTGCATGTGTCGCCACCGGCAAGAAGTACAGTGGGAAGTGCCAGTACTTGTTCTTGACCCCCTGCCACACTTCATCGCCCAGCTCGGCCACTCGCAGCTGCTCAAAGCGGACCTGCAGCTGCAGCGTCGCCAGCTCCACCTGCACCAGCCTGCGGCAGCCACAGACAGAGCCGCAGCTCTCGGCTTCAGCAGCGTCGGACACGCAGCATGCTTGCCTGCTGACTTCAGCATCTACAGCAGCTATATGAAAGGCTTCAGAGTAGACGCCGCCGTACGTGCAATGCGGCTCACATGACGCCAACTGCACCAGCACCAGCACGCCTACACTACGCACGAGCCCGCGCCGCCCAGCGTTGACGGCGCCACTGCCCGTACCTGCCATACACCATGTGGAAGAAGAAGTTGTCCGAGGCGAGGCCGTTGAAGTAGGAGTACACCCCACCGGGCCGCAGCAGGCGCGGCAGCTGCTGGTGGAACTCCCGCATCTCCTCGTAGTACTCACCATACCTGCGGATGCAGCACACCGTTGAGGTGAGTCGTCCCAATGCCAACAGTGCTGGTGACCGGTCTGGTTTGTTACATGCGGTACAAGCACGCCAGATGCTCATTACATGCACCTGCCGATGCAAGGCGAGCCTGATCAGTTACCAACCACTAAATAACAACTTCAACACCCCGTGCCACAGGCAGTGTGATCAGGTAGCCTTGCCAGCGGCATATGCTACCAGGTGCGTGCAGGCACCAACTCCGCTGCCTTTTCCCACCCACAGCACACCCCCATGTCACCGGTCGCTGCACAGGCTTGCCAGTACGAGGCGCGCTGAGACGCATCATCACGGCGTACATCGGAAAGCATCCAAACAGCAGCACGCTCACGTGTCAAGAAGATGCCGTCATACGACTCCAGCTGCGGCAGCACGTCCTGCCAGCGCCCAAACAGCACGCGCACGCCAGGCTTCTTGTCCCAGCCCAGCTTGCACATGTGCGCATATACATCTGGATGAGCCTCTATGATGGTGTGGCTGGCTGGGCTGCGGCGCTGCAGGCAGCAGAGCAGGCAGCACATACAGCGCATGCACTTACACTGATGCATCAGACGTGATGAAGCGGGACCATGGACTGGCGCACTTTCAGCTTGCGAAGCATGCTGCAGCATGCTCCCCCGACATGCATACGTCTTGCAGCTGCCGTTGGAGCTGCAGCAGTCCACAGGGCACTGCAGCTGCAAGCAAGCCAAGCTGACGTTCCAGCAAAACGCCGATGGAGAGGGGAGCAATGTACCAGAACAGGCCCTGACCAATGTGACATAAAAAGAGCAGCACTGACATGCAGCTCCAGCTTCTACAGAGCTGCGCCAGCACGCACTGCATGCACCGACTGCAGCATGCTTGGCCGGCTGCTTGCCTGTATCTGGTTGTCAATTATGCCTAGCCCGAATCCCACGTTGAGGTAGTGACCGCCGCCCGCCCGCACATGGCTGCCGCGTGCCGCTCCATCAGCGGCGCCTCCCACCCCATCATCACCGCCTCGCCTGCGGGACAGCCAAACAGTCACGCAGGCAAGCTTGCCTACCTTGTGGATTGCAGGTCTGCAAGCATGGCGAAGGGCGCAGGCAGGAGGCGCACCACGCGCAGCAGCACCTGCTACTCCAGGGCAGCTTGTAATGCACGGCAAAGGGACCTGCGTGCAGTTCACGTGCGCCTGCTGAGCCTTGCAGCTGCCCTCACCATCTGCATCCAGCAGTTTGTCCCCGTCCGGGGTGTAAACCAGCTTTTGCTGCAGGTAGCCTGCATTGGCTGCTGAGCTGCCACTGCCAGAAGTGCTGGCACCTTCGCTGGCCCTGCAAGCCCACCAGTACCAGGGAATGCAGGCAGCAAGACCATCCTCCTCTGTGTGCTAGCAGATACCAATGTGGTTCTTTGTTTGAAGCTGTGTAGAGTTACGGCTGCTGCAGGCTGGGTTACAACTTGCGCCTCTACTGCATGCCATTCGCCTGTTCACCTGAGTTGCACTTGGTAGCTGCAGATGATATGGCTGCTGGGCTGCAAGCGAGGGGTGAAGCTGCTGCGTACTCTGCACAAGCACGCATGCGTAGAGCAGGTAGCACGGCCCGTGGTGCCATTGTAGCCGATGCGAGCGCTGCATGCTGCATGCCAACCCATCAAGCAAACTTCTGCCAAAGCCAGGGAGCAGGGGGTGACAGAGCCCAGGCACCAGGTGCCGCTGATGTAGGCGCCAAGTTGAGCTGCTGCACATCTTTGATGCATGCCCACCTGTTTGCTGCTCCCAGCAGCAGCTCTGCTTGTACACCCCACTCCATGATCATCTCCACTGATGGGGACAGCACAAATGCATCGTCAACACACACGGCCACACAGATAAGCACACATTGGCCAAACATCAATACATTTCATGTGCTTTACTGCATCTTGCATGCCTTGCTGCTTGTAACAAACTTTCACACATTGCCTGAAAACTGGGCTGCCGATCCTGGTTCCTGACGATGGCTCATAACTGCTTGCAATGCCCATGAACACAGGCAGGAGCTGCTGCCGCTATTTCTGCTGCCGCTGCTAGTGGTGTTGGTTAGGTGGTAAGCCTGTGTGCATGCAGTGGGCAGCCTGACGCTCCCAGTTGACGTATTCAGCCAGCTTTCCTGTTGATCAGCTGCTGCTGCCTGAACGTAGAACCATGGTGTGCAGCTCGGCTTACCTATTTCTGTTTTTTTGCTGGCTGTTGCATATTCGCCAGCACAGTAGCCTGACTTATCCTGCTGGTTCCAGGGTGCTCCTGCCTCCAACAGCGCTGCCACAATAGCTGTGTGTCCATTCTCTGCTGCTGCCATGAGTGCGGTAGTGCCTTCCTCATTTTGATATGTTACGTCTGCTGTCTGGCTGCACAGCTGCTTAACCAGTTGAAGGTCTCCTGCCTCTGCAGCAGACCACAGCTGCTTGTCAAGCTCTAATGAACGCAATGATGAGCTCTGCTCGCCCATTGCCTGCTTAGTCAGAACAACCAACACGTTTTGATTTGCTGCAAAAATACGATGCAGTTTTGCGGTGCGGTGATGATTACGCAGCCCTGGGGCGCCTGGTCGTAAAATACGGCGACTACGCTGGTGTTGAGACCCAACTTTGAATATCTTGAAACAAAATCATAACACAGATATTACTCAACTGCTACCGGGCACTCAACAACCCTAAGTTTGCTCAGTGACATGGCACTGCTGCTGCTGCTGCTGCTGCTGCTGCTGCTCTTGCTGCCACAGCAGCACTACCACACAGGCAAAACAATGCAACTCAGAAACGTATTGCTAGACAGCCCTGCAAACCGGCCACAAACGATGCCATAGGTGCCGCATGTGGCACGGTGCCTGCCAATCTTGCCGGTACACCCCTGCTGATCCTCGAGTTCAGTCTATAGCACTGGTGCTCAGACCATCACAACGCAAGAGGCAACATACGCAATACAAAAGGCATCACCAAGCTGGGCCCATCAGCAGCAAACACGCAGCTGCAGCTCAGCAACCAACCGCAGTTCCGTGACTGCTGTCCAGCACAACCCCAAACGGCAGCACAAGGTGCTGCAAGACTGGTCTGAGAGGCGCAGGCTGGCCCACCGCACTGCAGCAGCACACCATCAAGCAAGCACCATACCCTGTCTGCCGCAGCAACTGTCATAGTATACAGTTGTTTGCACGCAAGTACTGCTGGTGCTTCACAAGGACCAGCCACCACTCACAAGTGATGTAACAACGAGAAGTGCAGCCGCCCGCCATTCCACGGGCCGCAGGGAGGACGATGATGTTGGACTGCACTGTAACGGTGCAATTGCGGCAGTGCGTGTAAACCTCCTCTGCGGGAGCGCACTGCAGGTGTGCACCATGCAAGTGGATGTGGCCGCATGCTATGCCTGACAAACAAATTCTTGCCTACTATGCCTAACCATGCCCTGTTACGGCTCCTGCAAGAGATGTCCCAGATCCCAGTAACTCCCTGCCGCCGTTCCGTTTGGTTCGTTGGCTGCTGCACAGCTGCTGGTACATGCAAAGAAAGAGACTGATCCGCACCTAAATCAATGCACTCGCATGATGCTGGCTTCTTCCCAGCACATCACGACAGCTACTGCCCTGTTTGAACAAACCAAAAGTTGTCATACACACAGGGTGGGGGACAGCAGGCCAAGACACACCAGCCACCCTGGCCAAGGCCGCCCTACCCAAGCTTAGCAACCCTTCCCCAGCCAACAAAAACACCATACAAGTGCTACTTTGCAGCGCTGGCTGCAGCAACGCATACAATCAGACTATACTAGATTACATCCGCGGTGACTGGGCTACATCTGCACCATGCGTGCAGTCGTGCATCCTTGTATCCTTACGGTGATATACAGCCTGTAGCGAGTGCAGCCAACCCGCCAGTTGCCATGCACGCAACTGCAGCACTCAACTAGTCTGGCAAAACACAACACAACCCACATGGTACATGCAGGCCGCTGGGCTTCAAGGGCCGCGCGACATGACAATCAGCTGGTCAGGCATGCCACAGAGCGAAGCAGACAGTAATTCAACACCGAAGCTAGCCGCTCATCTACCTGGTCCCTTCCACATCAACCGCTGCTGCTGTTGTCGCTGTTGCCGCTGCTCGCGCCCCCGTCCTCGTCGGCACTGTCGGGTGGCATCACCAGCCATGTGCAGCGCTCTGCTGAACCAATAGGCGGCAGCACCGGCGGCTGTGATAGCTGCTGCTGCTCCTGTTGCTGGTCCTGCTCGTTTGGAGGCCCAGCTGCTGACGCTGTGGCTGTGCCGCTGCTGCCGCTGCTGTCGTCTGCTTCCTCGGCCGACTCGTCCACCGTGGCTGCCAGCGCAGGTGCTTGGCTGGGCAGCACCAGGCGAGGCAGGGAGTAGTCTAGAGGATATGACCACAGCAGCCTGCCATGTGTGTGCGCTCAATGCGCAGCCACTTGCGAAGGTAGGTAATGACTGGCTCAATGCCGGAGCCCTGTCATACATGGACAGTTGTAGCAATTGGACAAGTGCAGCACGGTGAGCTGGCAGCAAGTGTTACAGGTGCTGAGTGCACGCCATGTGGGCTGTCGCGCTGGTCTTGGACCACACACAGCTGCTGTGCGCAGCAAGGCTCAGCCTTGTGAGGGCAACTGGGCTCATCGATATGTGGGGTGCTTGGAGTTCGGCCAGATGCAGCTGCGTGCATTTTGCTGCTTGACTCTGTGCATGCTGCTTCTGCAGTGACCGCCTTGGCTAATGCGGCACAGTCTGCTGCAATACACTGTCTGCAGCTGCGCAGGCGTACCGCCTGCACTGCTGCACTGCTCAGCAACCGGCAACGCTCACCAGCACGTGGGGCCGCATCAGGATGAGCCTGCTGAGCTCCTCGTCCGTCAAGCCAAGGCTCTTCAAGTAGTGGCAGTGGGGGGTCAGGTGGCCCTTGGCATCATAGCCCAGCACATGTGGGAAGCGCAGTATGACACGGCGCAGCTGCTCCTGCGAGTAGCCGAGGCTGGACAAGAACTCAACCACCGGTGTGCTGCGCGCCTGCACGTTGTAGGTGAACAGCTTGGGGCACCTGGTGGGTGGCAGAGAAGGGCGCCACAGGCGACAGGCGGCGCGGCAATCAAGGCGGGAACGATCGCTCCTGTGTAGTGTATGCTGTGTAGACAACGATTCCAGTGTAACAGTTCAGCCCAAGGCGTACACCGACTTTTATCATGACCCACAATACATGCCGCATGCTGGCACATGAACAACACAAACAGAGAGCTCTAGCACTAAACACATGGCCACGCTAGCACTGGAGAGCACATGGCATGTTCTGGTTGTGTTGACTTCAAATCAGTATGCTCCCGCACCTGAGCAGCACAAGCTCAATCTCATCATTCTGCAGCCCCAGCTGCACAAGCAGCGCCAGCATGGGCTCCACCTTGTTCGTTATGCTAACACCGCCGTTCACTGACAGCTCTGGTGAGCGCTGGATGGTGGATGCTGAGATGTGGATGTGATGAGCCGTTGCCAGGTGGCACACTACGCTGTCAGTATGCAGGCACTCCTGCTGCTCTGCTGTGGTCTTGGTGCTGCGTACCACGGTAAGCCTGCAACGTTGCGGCTTCAGCGAAAGGACAGCGCTGCTGGAGACAGGTCTGTGCAAGGGCGAAGCGTGCAGCAGTAGAGCCATCGTGCCAGCAATGCCGTTGACGTTTCAGCATACACGATCAAGGTGCTAGTACACGGCTATTGTGCAAGTCAGGCGATGCTGACTCTCAACAGCGATGTTGAAGTTCTGCAATACAACGAGAGTCAAGATCAAGAAATTGCGCAAGTGTAAGAGGTTAACATAACTAGAACGTGCAAGCTTCCGCCTAGGCGGTCAGCCAACTATGAGGTTGCCTCACACTGGGGTTTTCCAAAGTCATCAGCTGTGTGATTTGAAATGCCAGGTTCCCCAAGAAACAGGGTGTACAGGATTGAACTCATGCCATGCAGGCTGCAATGATTAAAGCTTTATGCAAGCCTGTAAGGGTTAGTCATACAGCTGCTACCTGTAGTACAGAATATGTGGTGCCTAAGCAGGCCTGCTAGTCAACCTTTCATACACCATTAACCAGCCTGGCAGGTGCAGTTTGTTAAGGCCAGACTTCAAATACTTTGCAGCCACAGCACAAGCCCAGGTAAACATCATGATCCGATTAAGTGCACCAAGAAATGTCTTGGCATTTTTATAGCCAGCAACTCTGCAGTGAAGACAGAGTGACGAGGTGCACAGCTGGACATGCTGATGATGCTTTGTATGTATGCGCATGGTAAGCGTCTTACAATCAACACGACTACGTTGTGCTGCTGCATGACAGCACGCATGGCAGAAAGTCACCAGGTTGTCAATATCATGACTGTTGAGGAATCTTGATCGGGACAACACGTGTTCACACAACGTTGTGCACTCTCTGTGCATGCTCGTGCACAGCAGGGTCGCATGGCCCCAGGCAGTGACCCCGTCAACAAGGACCATGTTGCATACTGCGGACAAAGCTCACGCAGTAACAACTTGCATGTGCCTGCATGACACGTTGCTACATGCTTACACAACAACTTACAACCCAAAGAACAACAACCTGCCCTAAAGTATCTTCGCATGGCTGCAGATGTATGCATGTGCTCCAAGCATGTGCGTCAGACAACGGCTTAACAAACAGAGTAACAGCTGCATCACCCAAACTTGATATCAACCCTAAAGTGACAGCCAGTTCATGAATGCATGGTTTCTGGCGGGTCACAGCCACTGCCAGCTGTTTGGGTTCAGGCGAACCTCGCTAGCAGCTGCAACACTTTGTTTGAGGCAGCCACAAAGCAACTACATAGCTATGCATGTCAATAGACTTGGCAGTGGAACAGCACATAACCACTATGCATTCAGTAAGACGTGCAATTTAACTCTCTCTCAGCATTGTATATAAATGCCCCTGCATGCTCATGCAGTTGCAAAGAACCACTTGGTTGAAAGTACTTGGATGTTGCAATCAATGAGAGTGCGACCACAAGGGGATTTTGCAGAACTCAGCAAATACACGCCCAAAACACTGTTATCCAACCCATGTCGCTTCATTTAATTCATTTGGTCACGCAGCTCATTGACAAGCAGCAGCAACTGACACATGCCCGCGTTTCACTTAGCCACACGCGCCACGCTAGCTACAACCCTCCTTCATACGCTTTATGCTAGCTACAGCACTTCTACACACGCCTACAGGCGTAGCTACACCCTTCTCTGTGCCACCAGCAGTGCAGCGCTTGCTCTGGGCACCTGGACGGTGTAGCTGGTGCCAGCGCCTGCTGCAGCGCGCGGCTGTGCGACAACCTTCACCTGCGCTGGTGTGTCTGACATGAGGCCTGACCAGTCCGTGAACGTGGCGCCGCCAAACGCAATGCCCTGCATGGGGTCAACAGGCGCAGGCACAGCATGCAAGCTCAGCTTGATGGTTGGCAAGCAGCTGGGCAGGCGGGATCGTGCTGCTTGCTGTGCTGCGACACCGGCCGCCGGCATCAGGGCAGGTCGGCTGAACCCTCATGAGCGGAACGACGGCTCGCTTGACTAGTGCCTGAGACAGTTCAGTCCTGTACTACTGTATTGTATTGTATTGTATTGTATTGTCTTGTATTGTATTGAAGTAGCACAGGCGCTGTGTGCAATTAAAGCGCCCACCGTGGCAGCTAGTACGCTTCACGTATGTTGGCATGGAAGTGGTGTGCACTGCCCGGCCGCAACAGCATGGAGAACCATGGCCCTGCAGCACCCTGGGCGCTTGGCATAAGCCTAGGGTAGGCCTACCACAGACACGGGCGTCCCTTGCCTGAGGCTCGCATTTCAAACATGTAATCCCTTGATGCAGAGCCCACACATCTGCAGAGCTGCCACACCTTGAGTTGTTTACTAAACGCACCCGCTGTTGCTGCGGCAGCTCCTAACCAGCTGTGATGACAGTCACTCCTCTTACCTTGGCAGCCATGCGCTCAGGTCCACTCTTCTCATCTGGCATCATCCACATCAGTGAGCCATCTCCAAAGTTGCCTTTCACATCCAGTGCCACTCGGCAATCCTCCCTGTCCGACTTGTTCAGCAGCACCACCCGCAGCTCTGTACTGCCTGCAAATTCACCCCTGTGAACCACAGGCCAGATCTTGATCTGGCCCCTACCGCAGCCTGGGGTGGCAGCAGCGGAAGTGATGCGGGCCAGGCGACCTGGCTTGCTGCTGCTGCTGGCAGCAGTTGAGCCAAGCTTGGCTGCTGCCGCTGTTTTTGGTGAGACGGCCGCTTGGAAGAGCATGTAGCCGAACCAGGGAGTGCGGGTTTGGGGGGCGGTTGAGCCATTCACCATGTGGATGGTGCGCAGGCCTGGGCGGGAGGCGGTTGAAGTGTTCAGAGCAAGTTGGCGGTGCTTGAGCATAGACTTGCAACAACCCCGATCAAAGGCATATGCTTCATGGGGCACCAGCCTGATATTGTACTGGGCATGCAGCACACGTCAGAAACATATGTTTCAGGCAGGCCAGGGTGGTCACGCTCAGCAACGCTGGCAGCGTGTGGGCACGCAGCGCACAAGAACGTGAGGCATGGCACAACAGGAGACCAACGCAGCACTCACCTGAGTAGACTGGCACACCCGCCTCCACACTGTCACCTGGCAGGCCGCCGTGGCCAAAGTGGAAGTGCAGCGACTGGATGCCCGCAGCAGCAAACTCAAAGGCTGTGTCGACTGTCCACAGCGCAGCTGCGTATGCATCTGAGGTGCCCTGCTCGCCTGCCCCTGACAGGCTGTTGGCCTCTGTGATGCGCACTTTCTGCAGGAGGGTTGATTGCCACAACATGAATTGTCAGCAGCAGTGCAGCAGCTTCCTTAGTGGTGCCCGTTACGTGCATGTTGTGCATTACTTGCAGCTGTACACATGTACATTATGGCCCCAACTGCAGTACAGATGCTGCAGTACAGCTGAAGGGCAGCTGCTGCACATGTTGATGTATGCAGCGGTCTCCTGGTCGCTGAGCAGAGTCTGCTCACGATGACAACCTGCTGGCGGCAAGCAATGCAGCTGCAGCTGTGCTCATCACTTGGATGCAAAGATGGCTGCATGGCTGGTCTACCTGGCCATACGCCGCTGCTGCCTTGACATGCAGCGTTGCGTTCCTGGTTGCCTCCCTCACAAGGTCCTCAGACAGCAGCGACCCCTCATCAAACGAGTGCTTGCTGCAGAAGCAGAGAGGACCAGTGCAAGAGGTGTCGCATCACGTCAACAGGTGTTTGCTTAGCCTGCTAGATCATAATCATGAGCCCCACCATGATGCGCTGGATCAGCACGCGCTGCCTGGCAGTGACAGCATGGCAGCAGTGCTTGCATTTCAGGCAGCGCTTGCTGGTCTGGCAAGCACTGTCTGCTGATCGCTGGCGACGCGACCTGATCACCTGTAGTAGGGGTAGAAGTGCACTGAGAGGTCCTTCAGGTAGCACTTGCCTGCCTCCATCAACTGTGCGCTCCTTTGAGTTTGTAGGGTGTTCATCTGCATGCCCATCCAGTCAGTGTGAAGACGGGCGTCAGTGCTGCAGCCCCCATTGCAGATGCACACCACGTCAACGCTGCCATCAGACACCCCCCGGGGTGCCTGTGCTTTGGGTGAGCACGCGCACAGCACTGCTTGTCATGACCGCTGTCACTGTGCTTGGTAGAGGGCGTCCCTGCCAACTTGTGTATAGGTTGCACTTTACTTTTGTATGCTGCAGATGACGTTGCAGTACAATGCAGTACTATAAGAAACAATAAAATGACTTACATTGTCCCAGCCAGGTCCGACGATCATTTTGCTGTATCTGCTGCCGCTGCCGCTGCTGCTGCCGCATCCAGTGAGCTTCTTTGCAACCCGGTCAAAATAAGCAGCGTATGCACTCCACCCGGGCTCATACACTCCTGCTGCATCCCAGCCACCCTGCAGCAGCCATAGTAGGAAGCTGGCGTGTAATAATGCTTAGCTGCAAAGTACTTGTCAAAGGATGAAGTTGACAACACACACAAGCAAACCAGCATCACCAACAAGCTGTAGGGCAGCATCTGCTGCATTTTGCCCACTTTTGAGTACAATCAACACCTTGGATGCGATAGACCTGAGTTGTCACAGCAATGCATCTCAACACACCAGCCAGACTAAGTGTCCGCTGCCTGACTGTAACAGAAGCAACACCGTGAGTCAGCGCGATGTTGCTGTTGCCACTCACCGCGCCAATCTTCACGTCCGGGCAGACCTCCCAGTACATGGGCTCGTTCCCAAGCTCAAAGCCTGCAATGGCGGCTGCTGGCAGCACCTGACGCGCCTTGCGTACCATTGCTGCCATGAGCTGCTCATTGTGATTGTTGAGGGGCAGGCCGATGATGAAACGCAGGCCAGTATTGCGGTGCAGGGTGGCCATGGCTTCCCATGAGGCGTCCCCAGGCATCTGCACCATGACAGTGGCTGTGACATCATGACTAGTGAACAACAACTTGAAGCGAGCAGAACAACTTAGATGAGGGGAAGATTCTGTGATTGCTGGCGCCTCAACACATTTCAGCTTGACTTCAAGCCTTGATGGCGTGCTGTGGTTCATTGCTCTGGGGTCAGCGGCAATCCACCAACGTGCACCACTGTGTTTGCGGCAGCGCTGCTGCTGCTGCTTGCTGCATGCTCTGCTCTGTGCAGTGTGCTGTACCGCAGCCTGTGAACTCACCTCTCTCAGCTTTTCTTGTGAAGCTCCTCCGACCCTTATGATTGCACCAGGCCCAAGCACACCCAGAATATTGGACCAGGCAGCTACATTGCCCTTGCCAGCGTAATACTCGATGCCTGGCCACTCCAAACTGATCCCCAAAAAGTCCTGAGGCAAGGCCGCCGCCAGTTGCTGCACATCTACATCCACCCTAATGTGGCCCCACACAGCTTGCCTGGCTGCTGCTGCTGCTGGTGCCGGCTTGAGCTGCTTGATCGGTACAGAGCCGACCAAGAGGGCTGGGGAGTGGGCTGGGTTGGCAGGCAGGACTGGACTCAGCATTGCGTCTCCGTCCTTGCCTGCAGCAATTACAACAACAGCAGCAGCAGCAGCAGCAGCAGCAACAGCTGCAGGTCGACAGCTGTTGTTTACAGGCAACTTGTGCACCATCTACACGCTAGCTGCTAGAGGTCGGCAGCTTGCTGTTTGCAAGCAATCGTTTTACCCTTTACACGCTAGCTGCTAAAGTTAGTGCCACCTTACACTTTGCGAGTGACACGAATCCAACACAGATGCTGTCTCATCAACGCTGCTGGCTGGGCTGCAGCTGCAGCATTAGCAGCACTGATTGCGGAAAGTGCACTGCCAGGCACCTACACCAGTGCACAGTGGGCGCACATACCTGTGCAGACCCCCTTGAAGCATCTTGGCTTTGAGCTGGCAAGCAGCAGGCTGCCGCAGTTGCAGCCTTCTGGCAATGGGTTGCACACCCTGACAACCTTGCTGCCCCTGCTCAGCCTCGACTCTTGTGCAAGGCAGGCCTCGTTGATGCCTGAGCAGTAGTCTGCAGCATGCGAGTCATGCAAGCAGACAGCATGGTCAGCATGGGTGCATGCAGCCGGATGCACGCCAATGTTGAGCAGGGGCAGGTTGTACCTGCCTGTCACACACCAGAAGCAGGAGCAGTCACTGCTGCAGCATGCATCCTGGTGTATGTCGCTGCACTCTGCATCCTGCTGCTTAGAATCTAAGCAAGGAACCTCAAGCATGGCAACACTTACATGATGATACATCTGCTGCTCTCCATTGCATGGCAGTGCACAACCTGTCATGGCCGCTGCTGGCTTGTAGGTAACCCATACAGCTCTTCAGGGCTGAGCCTGACATTTGAGCACAGTACTGGGCACCATTGGGTGCGGCTGATTTTCCGGTCGTCGAACTGACAGCACTGGCAGTAGCAACAAGGAGCACGCAGATGCCAATGGCGTGCCTGGCCTGACAGCTCCAGGGCTGCCTGAGGCAGGAGATGCCATCCATTTTGACTGCGTCACAGCAGCTGCGATTGCGCTCTAAGTTGCAGCAGTAACTCTGAAGTGCTATGCAAACGTATTAGGCTATTGTGCTTAACTTGCAGGCCGTCGTCGTGATGTACGTACGTATACTTGTGGAAACCACTAATGATTTTCCCACAGCTAGCGAGCAGCGTCGACGCATGCATGTCCTATCATACTACAATGGCTACTCAAAAGATATGCTTGAAGACAGCTACACTGATCAACATTGTGGCTTTCACCTCTGTACTGCCCCTCATCGTCAAATCGTACACGCGTAGCTGACCTGGCCGCGGGCCAGGGACGCGGTGACAACCAGCCTGGCTCGTACTCTGACTCTCTGATACCCGTCCACCATGATGCTGAACGTCTGCCAAATGTCACATGTGGCACGTACCGGCCGGTGCACGGCGCTCTCAGGAAGTGCGTGGCAGCTGCCCTGCAGGGCACCAGTTGACCTGGCAGCTGGCAACTTTGCGGAATCAAGACAGAGCCGGCAGCAGAAGAAAGTGGACATAGGGTGCAGGGTGCAGGGAAGGAAATGGAAGGGGGTCCCGCAAGAGGTTTGTGTAGGGTAGGCCGGGCCCTAGGGCATGCCCTGCGCAGGGCAGGGCAGGGCAGGGCAGGGTGGGGTAGGTTACTAGGATTGGGCCCCAACCCAACGCCAGGCGTGGGCTGCTGCTTGAATGTGAATTAGTCACTTCTCAGCATCCATTTAATCAGAGCAATGCTCATGAGCAATGCTGTCAGAGGAGCGTGACAACAGCTGCAGCAATTGCAAGCACGTCCTCAAGTTTGGAAGGATGTTGAAGCTTAGTTGTAAGCAGCTATAGCATAACGCTAGTTAACTAGCTAGTTAGCAGTCCGTCACGTGACGGACTTTGCACAGTCAGCTGGCCTCTAGAGGACAGATCTGTCCGCCTGCCTAGGGCTGGAGGCTCCGGCCAGTGAACCTATGAAAAGCGATGCAGCGCAGGAATGGGAGTGTATGCGGGTAGGCAGCTGTGTAAGCAATCCGGGTGTTGCGAAGGTTTTGGGCGAACAGCTATATTGCGAATCAAGTCGTCTGCATCTCCGAGGTGGCCCTCCTAGGCTTCCTTTTGCTGCGTCCTGTTTTTTTACCCACTTCGAACGTGTTCATCAGGCTGTTGGCAATTTCCTCAGCATGCATGGTGAGCGGCAGCGCTGCTTGTTGTCCATCCGCAAAGGCCTTTCTCTGCAGCCATGGCGGATCGGCCACCCCGATGTGGGCGGTCGCATGTTTTACCTCTAGTACTTCTAATGAAGGCCATGTGGCGGAGTTGTTAAAGCCCGGCTCAGCCGAGGCAGTGGCTTCTGAGGCTTGCTTACCGTAACGTACTGCAGCCATCGTGCATACCTGTCACAGGTACCCAGTGTGTACGTTGCCGGCACAGACGTGGTTAATTATCGTCATCTGCTGTTTGTGCTGCCACAGGGATGCGCAGGCCGACGAACACGGCAGGAGTGTCCTGCTGCAGGCCCCCACCAGCTGGTCTGGTTAACCTTGCAGTGCCGTGGCATCCAGGCCTGCCTAGCAAGGTGGCTTGCAGAGGCCGGGTGAGGAATTCAAGCGGCCCACGTGCAGCGGATTCAACGCAGCTTGGACACTGGGTAGTAAGATTGAGTTCTAGTGGCTCGTTGGTGGAGGATCCTCCACTGCTCCGGAGCAGTAACACCGGTGTAGTGTCATACTAAGTAAGTAAGTTACAGTGGACTGCACAGCGGCAGACCTTATGCAATGACATCACCACACCAGGTGCGTTCTGCAGTCTGCTTAGAAGTGCTGTGCTGTGTGCAACGCTGTGGTGATGTCATGAGATCATGTATTTGTGCTCAGCTACGCGCCTCGTGTCTTTTCATCTCCAGTTGGTTGCAAGTTGAGGTGCGCTACAACCCCAACGAAGCAGAAGAGCTGGTGCAGAAGGTGAAGGGCAGCACGGATCCCGCGGAGCTGCATAGGACCTTTGACCAGCTTGCTGCAATCATCAAGCAGCAGCGACAGCCATGGCAGGCGTGGGTCTCAAAGCAAGAACTAGACGTCAATATCAACAACTTGCAGCAAGTCATAGCTCTCAGTGTCAAACTCCTGGAGCTGAAGCTGGACGCTGTCGAGGGCATATTTCGGGGATTGAAAAGCTAGCGTTGGCGGCGTCTAAGCTAGCATCACTCAGGTCAGCCAGCAGCAGCACAAGGAATACTTTGCTGAGGTCAGCGAGCAGCAGCAGGGAAAGTTTGCTGATGTCAGCAAGCAGTTGCCTGCGCTCAGCAACACGCTGTTTGCGTTCGCTGTCGTGTTCATTGGAGTTGCTCTTTTTTGCATAGATGAGCTCAAAGATGTTGTGCCTATGCTCAGCAACAGTGTGCCACCTGCTTGAGCAGCACACTTGCGCATAGCAGGCACTGCAGGTTGGAGCTACCCTCACACGCCAGGCACCACTTGCCATATTACCATATTACCATAGTAGGGCCACCGGCCCACCCACTAAGGAGCGAAACAAGGCTCATGGGGCCAAGCATGTGAGCCAAGCTGGGCCTCCTGTGCATTGAGTGCTGAGTGTGCCTGTTATGCGGCAGCAGAACTGGGCTTGGGTCACGCCAAACCCTGTGCATGTTGATGCAAGGGGTGGTGTTTGCCAGGCAGCCTGTGCATGTGCTGCCTCTGGCGTGTGAGGGTGCTGCAGGTTGCAGCGTCGGCTACAGTGCGGGTTTGTTGAAGGCAGTGTGGGTTTGGCCCTGGGTCTTTCACTGCCCAGTGCCTCGCGTGCATGTCGCGCAGCTGCTTCAGCAGATGGCAGCATTTAAGTCAGCATGATTTGAGGCACATTCAGCTGCGGTGTGCACACATGCGCGGGGTTAGGCATTTTGTGGTGGCGGCCGCACATTGTAAAGTGTGTTTGCTTTTCAGCCTAGTGACTATAGTCACCAGAACCAGGTCTGGAAGTTGTTTTAGGTCCTGTTGCCACTTGGGTGACGGTGTGCGTGGCCCTTTTTGAGTTTCGTGAAGTGTGTGATTATGGTGTGTCTGGCTGCTTGGCAATTCTTGTCAAGTCTTGGGATGTGCGCAATGCATGCAAGCATTCTGGAGCAGTGCTCCCTCCTCTTTCCGCCCCGGTGGGGCGCGGGGCCGATGGCGCTGATGCTATGGATTGAATGGGTAGTATGATGATGATGATGATGGTTGCTTAGCACTGTCAGCATGGCTTTCTCCATGCTGCCGCCCTCACGCAGCAATCAGCAATCTGGCTCGTCACCTGGACAGTTGCAAGCGCTTTGTTACATACACAGCACTAGTGCTCTGTGTGTGCTGCTTTGTCAGGGCCCTGACGGGCGTGGCCTGCAGGCTACCTGCGCGCAGCGTCGGTAACTACAATGCTACATAACATGGTGTGTGGTTTGCAGCACTGTGCTGTTGCTGTACACTGCCCTAGGGTTGAGCAAATTGTGCGATACACTTGACCAGTTCTGCGACAACCAGCACCACCATAACCTTGCAGTGCTGTGCCTGCCTACAACCAGTGCACCAGCCACATCACACACTTGCTTCTTTTCATCGGTGCTTAAGCGGTGAAGCGTTGTGGCTGTGTGTTTCAGGACAACAAACTGGCAAAGTTGGCCGCGACGAGAGCAGTGATTATAAGCCAAAAACCCAAGCCACTGAGTATTCAGCACTTCACAGTATTGTGCTGTGACATGAGCACTATCTGATGTGACTGCCAGTGTTGGCAAACACTATCTAGACACTGCCAGGCTCAGGGTGACCCGCACTAGCGCCATGCAGTCACAAGCTGCTGTTCCTGACACTGATGCCAGAGTAATGCTGACCCCACTATGCGGCCTTTACATATGGCGTACCCAACAAGGTAGCTGTTGCAACAGCCAATTGGCATGGGGTAGTCGCAGTGCGCCGTGTCCTGTTACAGTGTTGTGCATGGTAGCTAATACTATAGTATCGCCTGCTTCCAAGGGCATGGTGCACCACGCATATGTCCTTCAAACGTGTCACCTGTCCACTGCAAGCCAGCTGCTGGCATGCTGGCTGAGAGCCAAGCACCTGTTTACACTGAACTGCAGTGACTGCAGCAGTGCTCCAGATATGCACAAGACCTCGCATGCAGAGATGGGGAGACACTGCTGGCTTGCTTGCTTTTTTGCTGCTGTGTAAAAGTGCTGCTTCTTTTGACAAGATATGTGGCAATCCCAATCAGCTGACACTTGCACCACGATTCAGCTGCCATTCACCAGCGACTTATGCAACCCTCTGTTGAACTCTGGCGTTACTCCTGATCCACACGGTGCACCCTCGCGCATCTGATCACACGTGGTTCGGTCCATTGCTGCTGCTGATGCCCCTTAAGCCAGCAAGTCTGCCGTGACAAATGAACGCAGGACAGGCTGAGCAGTGTTGACCCCATATGTGGTAATAACAAGAATAGCAAAACATGCCAGCCAGCTGCATGTCCTGATGTGCGTGCACACCCCCACTCCACGGTTGTTTGGCAATAATGTATCTGCTGCCCAAACATGACCCACATGCGCTTCTGTCTGAACTGCAGTCAGCAAAACGTCCTGCACAACATTGCAGGGCCTGTTAGCAAAGCCACACCGAAGCAAAGCCAGACCGATGCTACAAACACACATCCTTTTCCATCAAACAACATATTACCGACACTCAACGGTCAAGCGGCACAAAGTTTTGTGCAGCATGCCAGCAAATTAAACCAAATAAGACTCGCTCCTTTGCACATACCTATGAAGCACAAGACATGGCCCATGCAAGCACGGGTCACAAGAAAGCAATACGGTGCCCACCATCTTCGCGACAGTCACCACTGCATACAGGCTTTCAACCACATGCAGCACCCGACACGTGCTGACAGACACGCACGTGCTGCAAGCGCTGGCCCTCATCAGCCAACAAAGAGCATGTCACCCCGTAATCCCAGCCCTCAGCACTTTGCAGCAGCCACAGCAGCAGCATGCGCCCGACACCCTCAGGTGTCTGTCACAGCATCGGGCCTAGCAAGGGGCCCCAGCAGCATCAGCATCAACATGAGCCTGGCGATCAGGCTCAACAGGGTCCAGGCCTGAGGGCCCTAGCCTGGTGCCGCTGTCAGGCCTGATTTGACTGCCAGCTGGTGCAGTCAGCCCCGTCAGGCCTGATCTGATTCAGCCCCAGCCAGCTGGTGCTTCGGCCCCTTGCGCCCTCTCAGCCCTTCGCAAGGTTAACTCGCCAGGTCTAGGCATCAGGCTCTGCCTGGTCGTCAGGCTCACTCAGGTCCAGCCCCGACGCCTCGCCCTTCATGTGCTTGTCAACCTGAGCAGCCTGCTGGATCAGGGCGGCGTGCTCAGCCTCGTCCACCTTGAAGACGGGGGACAGGTACTTCACACACACCTCGTCAAGCTCGGCGGGGGTTATGTGATCCTGCAGCAGCAGCAGCAGCAGCAGCAGCAGCAGCAGCAGCAGCTTAAGCAGCAGCATGTGAAAAGAGGCAGTTCAAGTGTCGCTGCCATGTGTGAGTGACACACATGCATGTACAGAAGCAACTACAAGCGAGTCGTGCCACTGCTCAAGCAATGTGCACAGGCGCAGCTCTGTTTTCACAGTGCATGAAGTGCTAACCCCGTGCGCCCACACTACAATCCATAATGTGGAAGACGTGATGCGACGATGCCACATTGCATGTACAGCTTAGCCAATAATTGTACGCCACGCACGCCCACCAAACGTAATGCGGCAGCAACAAATTGACATTAATATTATATTATATTATATTATATTATATATAAATTATTATTATTATTATTATTATTATTATTATTATTATTATTATTATTATTATTATTATTATGTGCAGCTTAGCCATAAAATTGTACGCCACACACACCCACCAAACGTAATGCGGCAGCACACAACTCACAGCGCCGTGCTCTTTGCCAGCTCCCATGCAGTCAGGGACACCCCACGCACCCAACACAACACTGAAGTTTTGCGCGACAAAAACACAGAGCAAACCAAGCAGCACGCTCACCCCCATGCTGCCAGGACAGGCGCTGGCTTGCAACGCACTTGCGTCAGCCACATGGTGCTGTCATTACAACTCACAACGCAGCCCACGGCCCACATGCCACAAGGACACCACAAGAGGTGCCCGAGATCAAGTGCCGGGCTTTGTTGCTCACCGGGTCACGTGTGTCCAGAATAGCCGCCTCCTTGGCACTCATCAGCGTCCACGGCCTCCTGAACAGCTGCTTGCAGTTGCTGTGCACCACTGCCGTGAACACGATCAGTGGGATGATCAGCGCTGCGTAGGGAAAGCCCTTGACCAGCAGCACACACAGCGCCATGGCCTGCAGGAAGTAGATGCCTGTCATGATCTGGTGGAAGCACTGCAGGCGCAATGGAAACGTACAGGGTAACAAGACGGCAGCAGCAGCAGCAGCAGCAGCAAGGGCAGGGGAACGTCAGGTGGCATGCTTGATTGTTGATGGAGCAGCGTCGCACGTACGCACGCACGCACGCACGCACGCACACACACACGCACACACACACACACACAGCATGGCAGTCACAACACAGCACCAATGCACTGTGTCGCATGTGCACAGTCAACTGCAGGAGTACTGGGTTGAACAAGGCCTGTTGCCAGGAAGACGCTTGCAAGCAGGCACCAAGTAAACATGGGCGCCATCCTCTCAGCTAGACACCGGAGTACTCTGGACGACGTCACAAGCAGCACTCGCGCCAGCACACACAGCAGCCAGGGCACCCACGTCCATCCACATACGCCCAGCCCCCTGATACGGCAGCGTCACCACGTAGACCAGCTGGTACTTCTGGGACAGCAGCGCCAGGGTGAAGTACAGCAGGCAGACCGGCGCAATCAGCGGCGCCAGCACCGTGAATGACAGCCCCAGCAGCAGCACCATGGTGTGGTCCGCCACGTTTTTGCCAAACTCGTAGTTCTGCTTGGCCCAGAGCCTGTAGCGGGCCTTCGCGGTGCCCGCCAGCTTCATGAAGACGAAGAACAGGACCAGGCCCACCGGGCGAAGCAGCTCGCCAACGAGGGCGCAGGCCTGTGCGCCGCGGATGCGCCGGCGGCAGAGGCAGACAGCGAGATGCAGCAGCGGCAGGGCTGTTTGGCGTTACAACAAAACCCATGCCCACTGAGCCCTGCATGCTGCCGTCCATACACTGGTCTACAAGAACGTTCCCAATCACACAACAGAGGCATGCAGGCAGATAAACCTGCAACATGGGGTAGGGCTGTGCTAACATATGTGTGAGGCATGAACCATGCATGTAGCATATGCCTGCATGAGCCATACTAGAGAGCCGAGCTTGCCGACCAGACAGGATGAAGCCGCCGCCATACAGCGCAGCTGACCACATGATAGCACAAGCAATTAAACTGAAGACGTGTCCTTTGCATCCAGAAAGCACCCACGTTGATCAGGATGTAGGACATGTAGAAGGATGCGGTTTGAGCAGCGCCCACACCCAGCAGCCGTGGCACGCGATCCGTGGGATTCTCAGCGATCTCGTTGAACCTCCTGACCACGCTGAGCAGGTCGCTGGTGACAGTTCCGATGAGGAAGTTGAAAATGAACACTGCAAACACCTGGAAGATGAAGTAGCGGCTTACTGCGGGCAGGTTGGCAGGCAGGCAGGCAGGCAAAGAGCAGGCAGCATCATGCAGCAATGTCAGCACCTGTCAACACCTGCAGCAACAGGCACGTAGAAGACACCATTGGCGGCTTTGGGCAGCACCTTGCATCACAGTGCTGCTGCGGCTGCAGTCCGCCATCTTCTTCCCAGACACCGCAACTGCCGCACGTCGCATCTGCTGCTGCTGTTGCACCAACCGCTGCCAACCAACCGATCAGACTCATCAATCATCCGACTGAAAGCTTCACCTGGCTGAGTGTAACTGCGTGAGACCCCAGTCCCCAGTTGTGTCACAGCTGCTGCGGCTGCTACTGTCGCTGACTGCTGTGACAGGGCTGCCACACCCCGCTCTTTGGCGCTCACCGACTGAGAAGTCCACCTCACTGAGTGACACCTTGCCCTCAAAGCGTGCCATGATTCTCAAGATGATCGGGACCAGAATCAGGAAGATCCTCAGCACCAGACCTGCAGGACAAGATACGACAAAACAGCAGCATGTTACTAGTGTGTCCTGTCTCAGCCCTGCCAAGCAACATGTGAAGGCAAGATTTGACTGTAGACAACTGCGGTTGATGAGGCTGCTCAGCTGGCGCTTGGCAGCTCACAAAATAGCATGTGCATCCTTACAATCTGTTAGCACACTTTACAAACTTTGAAGTGAAGTAACAGTAATGGCAGCCTGCCGCCCCCAGCTGCCTCACCACCCCAGACGTGGCTGACAGCTCTCACCTGGCAGGATGCCCTGCAGCACCTGGGTAACAAACGGCAGCTGCACAATGACGCCCAGCCCCGGGATGGCGGCCGCGTTCTGCAGGTTGACCACCATCTGGATGGCCGCCGTGATGGGCAGGTAGAACACCAGCATGGCAATGAACGCGACCCACATGCCCAGCGAGCGCATGATGCGCTGCTTGTAGCGCATGGAGAGGTTGCCCCAGATGACCTCCTCGCTGTGCGGGGCGGGCTGGATGCGCCACGCAGTCTCATCGTACGTCTGCAGGCCGGTGGCGGCGCTGTTTGCTGACGCGCGGTCGCTGCATGCGCACAGCGGCAGACAGAACGAAGCAAGGCACAACAGCGTCGACGTGTGGTTGCAGGTGCATGCGCACGGCAGAAGCAGTGTAGGACAGCAGCTGAATGCGTGTGTGTGCACGTGGGGGGGGGGGACCGGCACGCTCGCCGACACATACACAATGCTGCTTGCAGATCAATGGTGCAAACCACCCCGCAGACTCACTTGAACGTCACAAACGCAGCTGGCAGGTATGCATCCTTGATGTGCTCCCTCTCCACCTTCATCTCTTGCAGCAGGTGCTCCATCTGCTGAGGCAGGTACTCCAGGGCATCAACCTTCACGCTGCTGGTGCCGACATGGTAGCGCTCCTTGGCCCACTTGGGTGTGATAGCAGGCAGCAGGGACACCTGCAGCAGATGCATGTGACGCCAAAGTAGGTTTGATGTATGTATGCACTTGCACTTGGGGCTGCTGATGTCCAGAACGCAACTCCCCCTGGTCAGCTTGGAAACAAGCACATGCAGGAATGACAGATGCGGTCCACCATTGCCTGTGAGTGCCTGCGCATGAATGCATGCATGCATAGCGTGTGCAATAATCATTTCCTCTCCGACCTCTGTGAGAGAGCAGCCCTAGAAGCCCATTCCCAACTTGTCTACCCTGCAGCACCTCGCCCCAGTCTGCTTCAGAAGCTGCTGGCCCTGCTACACATACATAATGTCAGCCGCCTCCCACGCTCCTTCTTCCTGGCCCTCTAGCCTAGGCGCGCCACGCCAAGCCCTTGCCGATCATGGTACCCCGCCAGCCAAGTCCACGACATCACACATTCCGCCACAGCCTGTGACGGGCAGAGTGCTGGCAGTCTCAGACGCACTGGTGGCGCCTGTCTTGCTCGGCCACCTCCTTCAGCCACCCTATGCACATGCAGCATGCACTGGCACAGCTCCCTCACCTGCTTCCTCTTCTTGATCTCGGAGCGCCTGCGCAGCTTGCCGATGTAGTCGTCAGTGAGGTCTTCCAGCTGCCCCTTGCTCTTGTCGTACTTGGCCAGCAGAGGGTCCAGCTTGGAGGTGTTGTACACTACGTTCACGGCGGCAACCTTAGCCTCGCCAAACGTGGTCGCCATCTCGTTGTGCACCATGGACTGATTGCGGCAGGCACATCAGTTCCGCATGTTGTGGAGAGGGTGGTGGCAGTGCCAGGCAGAATTAGGCGGGCCGATGACACGTTGCTGTTATTGCAACTACAACCCAGCGCAACTACGTTGGCGATGAACCGCAAAACAACCCAGGCAGACAGCTGCCGGCACAAAAAGACCCCATTCCACACAAACAGTCACGCTGCTCATCTGCTGACAACGCCGCAGCACAAAGTGCTCGTACCTTAGCATCGCCGACGCGCAGCTGCCTGCGCGCATCAGCCCAGGGATCCAGCACTTCATCGTCAATGGCATCATAGCCGTGATGCCCAGACACAGCGCCCTTGCTACCAAGCTCAGCATCCTGCAGCAGCAGCAGCAGCAGCAGCAGCAGCAGCAGCAGCAGCAGCAGCAGCAGTGCACCAAGATTGTCCTCCATGACCGCCAACGTCTGCAAGCTGTGGCACAGCAGATCAATGTTCTGTAACACTGCCCTTGCGATGTCACATCGTTCCCACATCCTGATCAGCCGTTGTGTAAGGCTAAATGCCCAGAACCCATTTGCGTACGGTCCACTGCGTACAGCCCATACAACCAAGATAGCAGCAGCACAACAACAAAGAGTCCAGTTAAACAAGCGTGTTGAAACAAAAGCAAGCCGCTCACCAGCCTCCCCTCCGGGTACCCATGCGGCTGCGTTGCGCCGGTGATCTTCTTGGCAGGCTCCTTGGCCCCCAGGCCGTCCACGCAGGGGATGTCCGTGATGAGCACGCTGTGGCTGACGCCGCCGCGTGGTCGCGTGGAGATGTAGCGCGCACGCAGGCGGCTTACATCGTTAGAGAAGCCAACCAGCAGCTGCAGGAAACACACCACAGACGAGGCGATGGCCCACGGGGAGTTAATGGGTGTGTTTGCAGTGTTGCAAACACAGCCGGAACGGACAACGGCAGCAACTCCAAAAGCATACGCCAAAACTTGCAAGCTCAACATGCATTGTGGCGTAGCGCAGCCAGCTCGTCACTACCAGCTATCTGTTGGTGGTCCGTTTTCAGCACGCGGTGTGTGACAAGCTGCTCCTGCAACTTTCCTAGCTGGCGACGTTCACTGCAATACTTGTGAAACTGTTCGACTTTACACTGTTCAACACCATGCTGACTCACAGTCGAGCCATACTGGTACAATGCACACCACCACGCTGACTCACCGCGAGGGCCACGAGTGACACCACGTAAGCTGAGATGAGGTGGGCCCACATGCGGTGACTGCCCTGCGGCACGTTGCTGGTGCTGAGCAGGTCCAGGTCACTGGTGGCAGGCGTGGGGGGCAGCTGCGCCTGCAGGGCAACATACGCGGCAGCAAACACATTGAGCAACACGCGGTGAACTGCCGGGACTCGAGGGTTGAGGGCCTGCTAGTGCTGAGCAGGTCCAGCTGTTGGTGGCAGGGGTGGGCGGCAGGCGCGCCCGCAGGACAGTACACATAGGCCACTCGCAAACTTGGTGAAAAACACCAGGAAGCAACATGGCAGCAGACCCACTGCTGACTGTACATCAGGGGTGGCAGGCGAAACTGCAGGACAGGTTGCAGTGCAAGACACGAGCTGAGCACAGCAGTGTCTACCGTTGAGTGCAAGCGCAAACAGGCATGCAGGCGGGCCTGCACAACGCCACACAGCTGACGAAGCAAGCTGTGTGCGTGGCAGACCAAAGTCTGGCAAACTGATTGCTGACTAGAGTATAAATGGGACTGCAACGCACACACATAGCATGTAAGTACGATGAAGACTGTGAATGCTGATCTTGCACCCTGTCCTCATAATCCCGCAATTCATGATGGAGCGACAATGACACGCATACGCCCCCCACATCTCCATGCACTGCTGCCCTCTGTCATCATCAGCACGGTCAACAGCAGACATCCTGCTTAGAGCTGTGTGCTGCTGCCGCATCAGTCTGTGTGGCCGCAACATCTGACACCGCAGCTATCCTTGCGCTGCTAGCTGCTGCTGCATCTGCCTGTGCTGCTGCAGAGGCCTCAGGCTCACCAAGAATCCTGCCGTGGCATTGATGGGCATCAGCAGCGCGCAGCACCAGAAGGTGCAGAACGCAAACAGCACCCAACCTGCATGCGTCAGCAGCGCAGAGCACAGACTCAGAGTGCTGGCACATATACAACAGGGGCCATGCGTGAAAAGTGCCATGTTCCTGCTAGCCTGGTAACAGCTTGAAAGTTGTCAAAAAAGGTGGCACGCCTGCACAGGTTCCTGCAAGCCTCGATGCTGGAGACCAAACCACAGGTCGCATGCCACACCCATGCTTGCAGGAATGCCACAGCCACGCTTCGACATCAAACAAGCTTGCTGCTCAACTATGTATTGCACCAACTTTGCTATTGTTGTTCCACAATGCGCCTTGGTGTTCACATCTCCTGCAAGGGCAGCGGCATCTTGCTGCACCCCAAGCCATATCCTGCAGCCCCGGACCGCCAGCACAGCCACGCCAGATGCAACCTCCACGAGTAGGAGCACACAACTCCTGCTGCAGCTCCTTAGCAACCACCACACACTCGACAGCACCCCAGCTGCCGCACCATGCGACAGCAGGCCACAATGGCAATCACGCAGAAGCCAATGCCTGCAAAACCCTGCAACACATGCTGCAATGGACACTCACGCCTGATTGGCCACTCACCGTATGACAGCAGGCGCACCATGACCACCACATCCATGCCTGCCGTCTTGAGCATCTCGCCCTCATCGTAAAACAGCGTGGGCGCAATCCACGACAGTAATCCAGTAGGCAACTTCTTGGGCTTGGGACTGACCTCCGGATCATACCTGAAAGCAGTGAGTTACAGGGTAGCTATCTAGTGGCAGTCTGTGTGTGGGTGATGCAGAGCGGAAGCAGCAGCTCGAGCATGAGTAGCTGGCATTCAGGTATGTTGCTGCTGGTGCGCACACTGCATGTCGTGCATATGCATGCATGCGTGAGGCAGGTAGCCTGAGGATGTTGTTATGCCTGCGACAACATACCTTTTGGGTGCATAGAACTTGCGCGTGAAGTGGTTGACGCGCAGAATGCTGAAGATGATCAATAAGACGCAGGACACTCCACCATTGATGCCCAATGCAGTGGCAAGTGACAAACCCGTCACCGCCATGGCTGCTGGTCAACCTCTTTGTGCTTTGGGTGGTTGTGGTTCGGTGTGGAAATGAAGGCACGGCGAGCGTCATCAAACAGCAGCAGTGATAGAGGTGAGTTGGCTGGTAGCAGCACAGCAGCAGCGGCAGATACTGAGGCATTGGCACCTTGGCACTTCAGTTGCGGTGGCACAGAAGAGCGTTGAGTATGCAAAACGCTGATTTCCTGTCAAACCTGCACGCTGCACCGTTCAGACCCACGCACCTCACGCTTGAACGGTTCGTTGTCCACAGTTTAGCGCACCGCTGAAACGCCTGACTTTTATTCAAAATTTTGGCTGCTGATGTATGATGTAGGAACAACGAACCACGCCTGCACGAAGGACGAGCACCGAGAGGAGCCAGCGTGGCTAGCACAGCTGTTGCGTCATGCAGTGAAGCCGATATTCAAGCCCACCACCTCATTGACAAGCAATGCACGGTAGGTTCTTGGTAACGGCGAAAGTGGCCCTGCCCACCCTGCATCAGTGTCACAGGTCGGGTCCAGCTCCTGTCAGGGTTGAGTCACGCCCAGTGGCGACAGATACCACAATCAAAGGTACCGTGATGCCACAAGTAAAGGTACCATGATACGATTTTATGGGTAATTAATACCCTTTCAATAGTGTGTGCGTGTGCGGGTAATGTGACAAACCCAGAAGAGGAGGCTGCTGCTGCAGGTGCTGGTGCTGGTGCTGGTTGCCCTGCTGCTGCTGCTAGCACTGCTGCTTGCAGCTGTGTTACCTCCATTTGCTGCGCACCCTTCGACGCTCTGGGAGCGCCCCAGACCCGATTGCTTGATTGCTGGTTTAGCAGCAGCAGGGCGTGCTGCCTGCAGGAAATGCACAGCATGCAGCAGACAGCCAGTGTACATGTACATGATGGTAAGCAAGGTACTGAAGGTGCCACCAATAATGGATTGTTCCGTAAGCTAGCCAGCGGGGGCTGTGGCAGCTCATTTAGTAAACACCGTGCAGCAACATTTGCAGGACACCAAATGCATGCCGTAGTAAGAAGCAGGGTAACCTAGCAGGGAGGCAAAGCAAGGAGAAGCAGAGCCACCCGACCCCCTCATGCAGTGCTCCGCATGCAAGCAGCGCTTACGGCATGCTGCGCCCCCTTTTCTGTACCTGCATATGCAGGTACAGAAGGCATGTAATATACAGCAGCATGCAAACATTCTGGAGCAGTGCTCCCTCCTCTTTCCGCCCCAGTGGGGCGCGGGGCCGATGGCGCTGATGCTATGGCTTGAATGGGTAATATGATGATGATGATACAGCAGCACTTTCACCATGCATGTAGTGGGCATGTAATATACAGCAGCACTTTCACCATGTGTTGGGCAAAGAAGCAGGTACATGTAATGCAACATCTAGTGTCGCCTGCTTTGGAGTGTAAGCCAGCAGTGGTGGCACATTATAGGTTGTGCATGGCAGCCTTGCAGTGCATTTACAGCAGAATGTTCTCTTTGCTTCAGGTGTATGATGCGTGGTGTCTGATGTGTACATGCGCAGCTCCTTGCCTGGTGCTTCCTGACTGCAGCAGGGTTGGGGTCCCCAAAGATTTGGCAACTGGGGTGCTGTATAATCGGCAACAGCGTTACTAGCGTGATGTACAGAGGGTGTGCAGAGGTGCTTACATGCATGGGGTTGTGTGCCCAGTGTGCTGCATGCTAGTGCCGTGTCCTCTCACATGCGGCAGAGTGGTGCTGCTGCTTCACACATGCTAGGTGCTTCTTCTTCTTCACATGCGGCAGCTGAGCTTGGTGAATCCAAACTGCCATGCAGACGAGCAGCAATGTTGTCATATAGCATGGTCCTGTCTTTGTTCTTCCGGCCAGGTTGCAGTGCTGCTGGGTATTGAAAGCCGTGACACCAGGAGAAGCGCCGGTGCTGGCAAACCATGCACGCAAACAATGTCCAGGTTTGACCAAGGAAGCTGCTCTGCCTTGCAGCAGCCATGCAGCAAGCCGATACAATAGTAGGTAGCTACCTACTACGCCTCAGGGCATACGCAAAACACACCACATGATAGTGCAACAGCACATCAGCACCGCACGCTGGCCAGCGAACAGGCATGCATATGGAAGCTGTGTAGATGTGTCCGCCGCTGATACCAACATACAGAGCCGGTCTAGCAGGTGAACATCTGCTGGCCCTCCCGCTCCCCCTCCATCATGAGGCTTGAAGCCGCCATGCTGTCCTCCCTGGTGGCAGAGGCCCCATTTCAGGCATTGGAGTGCTGCATTTGCGGCTCTGTGCTGCATTGTGCTTTGCAACAAAAGAAATCCGCAACCCCTTTCATTGTCCTGCTGGTGTGCGGCAGCGCTTACCATGAATCTGCCTCACCTGGTGTCGGATGCAACGCCGGCGCAGAGAGCAACCAATGAGTTCAGGCTGCATAGAGCACTGATGAGACTATTCACAAGCATTTCAGGTAATTTTCAGGGGATGTTCAAGAGCGTGCGTGCGTAGCCTCTACGTTTGCTTCCTGGGCGTGGAAGGGCTGGTGCCCCAGAAGCGGCTCCGGTGGCCTCAACTCGCTTCATGTTCATCAGTACAACCAGAGGCGCACTACAGTGGGTGGAGCCAGCTTTGCTCACATGCGCAGCCTCGCATGCAGGGGTAGGGTGACACTGCTTGCCTGCTTGCCTTTTGCTGCTGCGTTAGAGTGCTGCTCCTTCTTGACCTAGGTTCTGGCAAGCGCCCGCAGCAAAGACAGCGTGATGCTGATTCAAGCTACAACTGGATGCAGACAACCAGACAACCAGACAAACACATCGGCAAACAATCATCATATCCAGTCCAGGTCCTGGACACAAGCCAGCTGGAGCTGCTGAGCAGTGTAGGAGACAGTAGCAAAAGAGCCGTCACACTGTCATACAAACACAGGGTCCAGCAGTGAGGGTAACCCGTCCTTGCTCTGAAGCCTGTTGAGCGCAGATCCATCATGTGAATCAGCATATCGCTGTATTGAAACACTCCAACCAGGCACAACTGCTCTATCGAGTCGAAGCTTGCTCTTGCTGCTCTTCTGCTGCCTGCACCTGCCTGCACCTGTTTTATCGATCGACAGACCCTAACGACTGAATCTTGTACAGTGTTTACGCCTCTATTTTTTGTTACAGCAGGCAAGATGGCGACCCGCGTCCAGAAGATCATGACCCAGGTGTGCTTCAGCAGCAGCAGCAGCAGCAGCTACAGTAGCGGAGCCTGTTGAGTCAACCACAAATACTGCTAATTGTGCCCAATTGCACAGTCTCATACCGCAGTGTATTACCAGCAGGCAACATGGCAGCTTGTAACACGGCATCTCTGGGTTGCGCCAGTGCTGCTTGCAGTGCAGCCAGTTTCGTGCGCAGGGCCAGAGCAGTTCACTATCCTGCTTCTTCTAGTCATGCGCATGCCACACACATTGCACCCAAGCTGGTTGCACTAGCTGTGCTACTTCATGTTGTGTTGCGCTTGACACATCCTTCCCTCAGCTCGCCTGTCCTTCACTGCACAACGCACCAACAGCATATGCGGCTGAGTTGGCAGCAGCCTCTACATCCAGTGCTTCATAGTCTGTTTCACACCTTGCTGCTGCTGCTGCTGCTGCTGCTGCTGCTGCTGCTGCTGCTGCTGCTCGTGTTCACTCCTTCCGTCACATCTGCAGCCGATCAACCTGATTTTCAGGTTCCTGCAAAGCAAGCAGCGCATCTTGGTGTGGCTGTACGAGCAGCCCGACACGCGCATAGAGGGCCGCATCATTGGCTTTGACGAGTACATGAACTTGGTGCTGGATGAGGCCGACGAGGTGTCAGTGAAGCGCAAGACACGCAAGCCCGTGGGCCGTATCCTGCTCAAGGGCGACAACATCACACTCATGCAGACAGTGGGGCGGCAGTAGCAGCCGTGCGCTGGTGGTTGCGGCAGCCGGGTGGCAGTTGGGGTGGTCTGGAGGGTTGAGTCGGGTGTGGGAGGCTGGTGATGCAGCGTTGCTGTGCAGAGCAGGCGCCCATTGTTGCCCGACAGCAGCTGGTGCTGCCGCTGCTGCCCGCGATGCGCGCTGCATCACAATTTGCTGCTTGTTGGCACAGTGATGGCCGCTGTCCTACCGCAGATTGCTTTTGGGCAGCAGCGGCAGCAGGTAGCAGCGGCAGCAGGTAGGCGCCTGGTGTGTGGCGAGGTGACCGGGGTGGGTGGGGAAGGCAGGCTGGGTGGGGTAGTTGGTGGGCAAGTTTGTTTGCAAGTTTGTAGGGATCGTGCTGGGGCGGTGGGTTTGGGCTGGTTTCCTGAGTTTGTAGGTAGACCGGTATGCTTTGCTGATTGTCTCGCTCCCAGTCACCACCTGAAAACACTCTGGCGGGTTTCACAGTCAATGTTAAACTGCCACAGTGGACAGCAGCAACAGAGAGACAGCAACTGCAGCCGCGGATGGCTGCAGCAGCAGGTTGCATGCTGGCATTTTGGATCTGATGTGTCTTTGCATTGTATGGTGAATGCATTGGAGCGGCTGCAGTTGTGCGGCGCTGCTGATGTAGCAGCAAGGTCATGCCAGCACCTGCCTGGTGTAGCCGCGGACGTGGATAGCCTTGCAGCATATCGCTGGTGACCAGTGGCTGGTATGTTTACGGTTGTGTGGCAGATTACAGTCTGTATTGTGAGCACAGTTGCCATATCTTGTGACTAGGCACCAGCAAATGGTGTTTGTGAAGCTGTGCCACGTTGCATGTGCAGGATGACTGCTCGCACGCTGGTGTCACAGTGCGTGGCGCTCTGTTGCCTGGCTCTGTCATTGCTCCGCCATGCGTTATGTGATCTGTGGCAAAATTTATGTGCTGAGCTCTACATGTTGGTGATTGCCTGGCAGTAGCAAGCACATATATGGCTCGTACTGATGGTGCACAGTATGTGTTTGTGCACGCTGACAGCAGTGCAGGTAAATGCCTGGTGCATCACAAGCAGCTGCGTAAGCTGCAGGTTTTGTTGCACGTGCGCAGTTCATGTCCCAGCTGGGACTGCAGTTGTCCATAACTGTCAACCTATGCATTCTAACGCTTTAGTTTTGAGTGTGTATAAGGGGGGGGTCTGTCACATCGCGATGTGTGGTCACTGTGAGCACGATCACCCTAAATCGCCGCTTACAAAGTAATTGTTAACGTGTCAATGAATTAATCAGCAGGTTGCTGGCGCCTCGGGGCTGCTGAATCGAAACCTGTTTCTGGGCCCGCCCACAACACCTTTCAACCTTCGATAATCACCTGAATGACATTCTTAAGCGATAACATTACTCGTATATTGCTTGTAGCTTTCCTAGTGCTCTACATCGTCGGTTGGACAGGGGCTGTGCTGCGTCCCAATTGTAACGGCACAGTATAGAATATGCTGTAGGGTCTCTGTAAGAGCCGTGCCGTGCTAGCCTTGGTCAGAGGGTTATGACCTAGGCCCTGTTGGCCAAGGACTTGGCTTGTCCAAGTCCTTGGAGGGCCCGACGATGTCGGGGACGGATCAACGTTAATCAAGTAACGTGCCGTCAAGGACGAGGAGTCCTGAGCCAGGAGAACTACATAGGCCCTGCAATGTAGGAGGGGAGGTGTTCGCTATCTGAGAGTGATCCCCACGGGCTTAACATACAAAACAACTATAATCTTTCTCTTTACGCTTCCCTACGTTCCTCAGTCGTTACAGTGGTAGCTGAGATCCGTCACGGTCCAGTTCCTCTTTCGCGATGGCTGACTTGCAAGACGCGGTTATGCAAGGGCAGCCAATTGTTCAGTTAGACCAGCAGCAGGAGGCTGGAGAGGAGGCTGCAGCAGCTGCGGCAGCAGCTGCAGCAGCAGCAGCAGCAGCAGCAGGCCAGCAGCACGCTGCTGATGGTGTGGATGCCCTGGCAGCGGCAGCGGCAGCCCTCAACCTGGAGGCGCCACTGACAGCAGACCAGGAGAGCGAGGTGGACTTTCTGTGCACCCTGCTAGAGATAGCTGGCCAGAGCATGCCCCGCACCATGCTTGTGCAGTCATTCTGCAGTAACAAGCAGCAAGTGCGTGAGTATGTGAGGAGTGCATGGGCTAAGCCTATCAGCCTTGTAGGCCCTCAGGGCAATGGAAAGTCCAGCGTGCAGTATGACCTGTTTAATGACCTATCTAAGCCATCAACATGCGGCATGCTGTACACTGGCAGCAAGGCTAAGGACAGCATAGCCTACACAGCAGACAGCCAGCCTTGGGCCACTTACGCTGCCTTCCGCGCAAGCCTGGTCAATCACGCAGGTCCCTTTGGCCAGCAGATTGCGCGTGAGTACGACCGCACGCCTGCTGATGCCAACGATGATGGCAACACCCGCCACTGGCGCTACCAGCGGCGCAACTTCACCCCGCGCCAGCACTTCCAGCCCAAGGGCGGCGTGAACAAGCCTAGCAGCGGCCACGGCAAGGGCACGTTCAAGCCCAAGCCACCTGGCCCGCCAACGTGCTACGGCTGCGGGGAGAAGGGCCACATCCGCAGCCACTGCCCCAAGGAGTTGAAGAAGTGAAGACCTGGCGGCGCTGGATGCGCTGATTGCCAGTGTCTCCGCCAGTGATGCTCCGGCAAGTGCGGATGATGGCAAGGCCAGTGAAAAGCAGCAGCGGCTGGCGGCTGCTGCTGGTGTGTGCAGCTTTTCTGCTGCGGGTGTGCCTAAGCAGCAGAGTTGGGGTGCTGCCAAGCAGCAGTGTGATCAGGATGCAGCTGGTGGTGCGCAGCAGCGTGCTACTGCTGCTGTTGCCCAGCACCTGAACCCCTTTGCAGCAGATGATGAGCTGCAAATCAGCCCAGCAATTTTTGCTGCGCTGCAAGATGAACTTGCTACGCCATGCACTGTTGATGCATGTGCTTCAGAAGATGGTGGCAATGCGCTGCTGTCAGACTACTGCTGTGCGGGCAGTAAGTCCTTCTTTGATAGGAAATATGAGCAAGGCGATTTCCTGTGGTTGCATACTCCAAGACAGCAACGTGAGCTGTTCTTAACCAGGTACAGGCTGCATAAGCTGCAGTGCCCAGCGCTTGGCGCTTGCATTTTGCTTCCAGCCAAGTACAGCTCACCTGTCTTGCGCGGCATGGCGGTGCTCAAGCGTTATGTACGCAACACGCCATTATTTGTTGATAATAAATCAGGCCAGACAGTCAAGGCCAAGTGTGACTTTGTGGTGTATGTTGACAAGCCACAAATTGTTCCAGCACAGCAGGATGGGGCACCGTGCTGTGCCTCTGCTGCTGCTGATGTTCCAGCAAATCAAGAGGTCAATGTTCGACCTGTGACAACACATATTATGCAGCTGACTGGTACAGTTGCTGGTGCTACGGCACGTGTGTTGTTTGACAGTGGAGCAGAACAGCACAACTACATATCTGCTGCTTTCTGCGCACGCACTGGTGTTACACTGCGTGATAATAAAATTCCACTGTCTGTTGTCGGCATTGCGGGCGCTGCTGCACAGACTGCACAGCAGTGCACTGCTACTTTGCGCATGCAAGGTTTGGCTTCACAGCTCAACTTTGCTGTCATTGATATGCCAGCAGCTTTTGATGTTATTTTGGGTGATGCATGGTTGAAACGCATGAAGGCTCAGCTTAATTTTGCATCCGCTACATGCTCAGTGGCAGGCAAGAGTAAAAAGCCAGTCATTTTACTCATGGATGTGCCTCCCAAGCAGCCTTCCCCTGCTCAGCCTACTGTACTATCTTATGCACAAGCTAAGAGAATCAGTAAGCAAGAGTTCTGGTACTGCCTGATGGTGGTGAAGCAGGTACCTGACACTGCTCTCTGTGCAGCTGCAACCTCTGCGCTGCAGGCTGCGCTGCAGGATGCTCGTATGGCCCAACTACAGGCGGACTATCCTACTGTGTTCACGGATCACCCACCACATGGGGGCTCAAAGCTGGAAATGGACTATGAGGTGATTCCTCTTGAGCCAGGTGTGTCGCCTATTTTACGGCCTATGTTCCGCTATTCTCCAGCTGAAATGGAAGAGATGGAAAAGCAAATACGGCAGTTGCTTGAGCTAGGTTACATACAGCCTTCACTGTCACCGTTTGGTGCTCCAGTGCTGTTTGTGAAAAAGCCACGTTCAACAGAACTGCGTATGTGTATAGACTATCGAGCGATCAATCGCTTAACAAGGCGGATTGCTTTTCCTCTTCCTCGCATAGACGAGATGCTAGACCACTTGACAGGTGCAAAGGTGTTCAGCTTGATCGATCTTCGTCAAGCCTATCATCAGGCGAAACTGCTTGATAGTGATGTGCCAAAAACGGCGTTTAGGACGCCCTTTGGTCACTATGAATACCTAACACTCAGTTTTGGTCTGGTGAACGCCCCTTCAGCGTTCCAGAGCCTGATGAATAAGCTCTTCGCAAAACATCTGTACAAGTTCGTGATGGTGTACCTGGACGACATCATCGTCTACAGCAAAAGCGAAGCAGAACACGAGAGACATTTGAGAATAGCGCTGGACATTCTCAAGCAACACAATCTGACAGCTGCTCACGGGAAGTGCTCTTTTAATCAAAAAGAAGTGTTATTCCTTGGGCATATTGTCAGTGAAGAGGGAGTTCGTGTTGACCCCGCCAAAGTGAAGGCAGTCAAAAACTTCCCTGCACCTGCAGACGTGTCACACCTACGTTCGTTCCTCGGCATGACGAACTACTTTAGGAAGTTCATCAAGCGATATGCACAGGTTGTTCATCCCATGACTGACCTTCTTAAAAGTAATATCGCTTTTCGTTGGTCGACGTCTTGTCAAGAGGCGTTTGACAAGGTCAAGGACCTGCTAACAACAGCACCTGTGTTGACACTGCCGGATTGGCACAGTCAGGAACCGTTTGAAATGGTGTGCGACGCATCATATTTGGGTGTGTCTGGTGTTCTAATGCAAAAAGGACATCCGATTGCGTTCGAGTCACGCAAGCTAACACCAGCAGAGTGTAACTACTCGCCCACCGAGCTCGAGATGCTTGCTGTGGTGTACTGCGTCAAAAAGTGGCGTTGTTACATTGAGGGCAGAGATGTCAAAGTCTTTACAGACCACAAGCCCAACACCTTCTTCGACACCAACACCATGCAGTCACGGCGGGCTGCTAGGTGGCTAGAAGCGCTCCAGGGTCACAGGCTGCAATGGAATTACAAGCCTGGCAAGCAGAACGTTGTGGCTGACGCACTTAGTCGCCACCCTGCTGTTGACTCAGACCCTGGATTGGTGTCATTTGTTGGTGTCATGACAGCGTCCTCTGTCCAAGCCGCAATGCTGCAGAACTCGACCTTTGTAACGAGGTTGCATGCAGCGTACGCCGCTGATACTGCTTTTGCCTGTGGTGCAAGCAATTGGACAGAAAAGGATGGTCTCTTTTACAGAGGCAGGACGCTGGTGCTGCCAGCTGATGATGAGCTGCGGCAGTTGGTACTGCATGAGTGCCACGATGCGCTATATGCTGGTCATGTTGGGACCAGACGCACACTGAAAAATGTGCAGCGTTACTTCTACTGGGCAGGCATGGCACGTGATGTTGCGCGGTACGTCAAGGAGTGTGACTCCTGCCAGCGCAACAAGAGCAGTAACCAGAAACCTGCTGGTATGCTGCGGCCTCTGCCAATCCCTGGTGACACTTGGGAGTCAGTCAGCATGGATCTGATTGTGTCTCTCCCCAGGACGGCTGCAGGTTACACAGCCATTGTTGTTTTTGTTGACAGGCTGTCAAAAATGGTGCGTTTGGCGCCATGTGCTGATGATGTGAGTGCTGAGCAACTGGCTGATATTTTTGTTGCTCAGGTGGTGGCTAATCATGGTGTGCCACGCTCCGTTGTCACAGATCGGGACGTTCGCTTTACAAGCAAGTTCTGGAAGGCCTTTGTGGCCCAGATGCGTGTTCAGCATGGCATGAGCACTGCATTTCACCCACAGAGTGATGGCAATACTGAACGTGTGAATCGTGTGCTGGAGGATATGTTGCGGCACTATATTGATCCCACTCAAACGAATTGGGACTCGTTGCTGCCGATGGTGCAGTTCTCCATCAACAATTCTTATCAGGAATCCGTCAACTCTGTGCCGTTTGAATTGGTGTACGGCAAGAGGCCTAACCTGCCTTTGGATCTTGTTGTTCCAAGGGGGGAGGAGGGCGCTGCCCACGCCAATGCTACCTGTGATTCAGCAACATCGCTAGCTGAACGTATTCAGACTGCTGTTGCACGCGCAAAGCTGTGTTTGCAAGCAGCGCAGCAGCGGCAGAAGGCGTATGCTGATATGCATAGGAGGGAGCTGCAGTTTGCAGTTGGTGATGAAGTTCTTTTGAGCACAAAGAACATCAAAGTGAAAACAGCTGGTACCCACAAGCTGTTGCCAAAATGGATTGGCCCATTTAAGGTGCTTCACTGTGTGAATGAAGTTGCCTATAAGTTAACACTGCCTTCTAACCTCAAGATCCACCCCGTATTTCACGTGTCACTGCTGAAAGCTTATCAGCAAGGTGGTCGAGTGCAACCCCCGCCTGTACCTGAGCTTATTGAAGATGAGCTAGAGTACGAGGTTGAGTCAGTTTTGGCTCACAGGGATGTACGTTTGAGGAGAAAAAGGAACAGAGCCAAAACGCCTGTTCTGCAGAGGCAGTATCTCGTCAAGTGGAAGGGTTATGATGAGAGTAACAACACATGGGAGCCTGATCGCAATTGTTCAAATTGCCAGGACAAGATTGATGAGTACTTTGCTCGTATTCGAGCAGGAGCCGGCACAAATAAGCAGAAACGTACTGCAGATGGTGGTCTGCAGGCTGTACGCTCATCAAAGCGTGTACGTTTCGCGGCTGGTGTGTGATCTTTGTTTATTTACTATGCGCGCGCTGCCCAATGAGGCATTATACACACACTACAGACCCATTGAGTGTAGTGACTGGTGTCACTGAGCATGCTGCTCACACTCTTGACTGGGATCATGCACTTCGGTGCTGTACTGCAATTGGGGGAGCGAGGCCTGTTGTGTAATCTATCCTCAAGGGTGCTACGCTGAACTCCCTGCAACCCAATTGTAGTTTGAGGAGTGGTTCTGGTGGAAACCCCTACTGTGCAGCTGTGAGCTGTAGCAGTTTTGGCCATATATGTTTGTATCAATACAGACATGCGTTACATCCTCTGGTGTTGACTGAGGGCAGTCAATCTACCTAAGGGGGGAGGTATGTAACGGCACAGTATAGAATATGCTGTAGGGTCTCTGTAAGAGCCGTGCCGTGCTAGCCTTGGTCAGAGGGTTATGACCTAGGCCCTGTTGGCCAAGGACTTGGCTTGTCCAAGTCCTTGGAGGGCCCGACGATGTCGGGGACGGATCAACGTTAATCAAGTAACGTGCCGTCAAGGACGAGGAGTCCTGAGCCAGGAGAACTACATAGGCCCTGCAATGTAGGAGGGGAGGTGTTCGCTATCTGAGAGTGATCCCCACGGGCTTAACATACAAAACAACTATAATCTTTCTCTTTACGCTTCCCTACGTTCCTCAGTCGTTACACCAATGCAGTTGCTGCAGCAGCCCTGCAGAAGTTTGTGAATTCAAACGGTGATAAACAAACCAATTAAACATCGTATAGTGCAAACATGCAACCCCAGGAAGGCCAGGATCACGTGAAAACGGCGGTTTACACATGCAACCCCAGAAAGGCCAGGATCATGTGAATTATGGCGGTTTTAAACATACAACCCCAGGAAGGCCAGGGATCATGTGAATTATGGCGGACATTTGCTGACCTGGTTGCCGGGACGCGTGCCGGTACACGAAAAAATACCTCACTGAGGCTGAGAGACAGCAAGACCCAAAGACATAAAGTCCTCAAAAGACCTGCAAATGACCGGTATAAACGCTTTCATTGCGTGCATAAACATCAAAACTCGTTAAAACTCGTTCATTTACATCAATTCAACACTTCTCAGCAAGTTGTACCCCAGCTGCACTGCAGTGCAGGCGTTCAATGGACGATCAAGCTGCTCCAGGAGGCAGGATAACAACTCCCGGCAGTCGCTGACATGCATAGGTTGTGCGTTGTTATGTACAACTCTAGTTCAATCAAAGTCTTTCGAAGCTCCTCTCAAACCTTTTGAGGTTTTTCGAAGTCTTTGAGGTCTTTGAGGATGATAGCCAGCATTGAAAATATAATGTGGAGCCGTCGCAAAATAGACTTTTAGGCTAAAAGCTTTTAGCGAAAAAGTCTGCAGTTGTGAAAATTCACAAATTTACCAGGCGGCCAGCATTCGGCCACCACAGCCGTCAAACACTCCAAAATATGGTAGGCATTGATGACGAAAACAGTCCAGGTATGTAACAGGCAGGATAAGCAGCATGCACAACTACAGCAGCGGCAGGAAGTCTGGCATGTCTTCCTCCGCGTCCTCTGCATTGTAATCATCGTCTACAGGCACAAGGCTATGATCTGCAGCTGCTGCTGTCGCTGCCGCTGCTGCAGTAGGCCCTGCAGCACCCGTAGCACACAGTGCAGCTGCCGCTTGGGGCATTCGCTCGTCATGCGGCACACTGAGCCCTTGCAATGGCTGCCCAGCATTGGTGACACAAGTATAGACCGCATGAAACAGGCGCACAAAGATGCCATCCACTACGTTGTAGTCGTCATATATATATGTCGGCCAACGCCAAGGGAGCTCAGTCCAGTCATCGGACGTCACCGCGCGTAATCCGCGTCAGCAGCGCACGCGGGCGCGCAGGCGGCCAAGATCGACCTGAAGATCGTTTCAGCATACAAGTCTCTGCTTTTAGCGCAGCGTCCGACGGCTGAACTCGTCGAGTTCTGCGTCAGCATCCAAGGCGGACGCCGGAAAAAGCGCAGGCGCCCAGGTTCGACCCTGCGACCTCCAGGTCTGCAGGGCGCCCCCCTGGGACTTTTAGCGCTAAAAGTCGGCACTTTTCTCGCAGGTCCGGCCCGACGAGCAATGTTTGGTAGGGATAGCTTCGTCCTTTTCCTTTCTTTGGCTTGCCTTTGTTTTGCTCTTTGCCCAATGAGCCTGTCTTTGGCTCCCAGAACGGGCGAAGTTACCCATGTAACTTCCAAAATGTGAAAATGTGAAATGTGAGGTCTTTCCTGCTGCACCAGGTCCAGCGAATAGGTCAGAAAACCGCCACAGCAGTACATGTATGAGTACTGAAACATGACGCTTTGACAGCATTTCAAACAGGTGCCTGCCTGAGCACTGTAAAAAGAAACGAGTTTTAAACGAAATGTTTCGTTTTGTTTTGTTTCTTGTGAAACGTTCCATGATCAGTGCTACTATGTGGCAGCCCTCAACCGCCAGAAGTGCACAGCCGCCGATGCTGCTTCTGCTTGCATGCGGGGTAACCTTTGAACTCAAACTCTGTCGCATACGCATACAGCTGCCACGGCCGCCTCTCGTACGGCTGCCGCACTTTCCTTGCAATGAGGAACGCCGTGCTCCCCAGATTGTCCAAGGTTTGGTGCGGCTGTGGCAGCGCTGCTAGCAGCTGCCTGTACTGCTGCTTTGGCTGCTGCGTCGCAAACTCCCAAAACTCTTTATCTCCTGGATAAGGGCTAAAGCATGCTAGGGTTGCTGCAAAGCCTGCAACCTCCAGGAATCGTTCCAGCTCCCGCCAGGTATACTCCCGCACGTGTGTGATGGAGCCTTGGCCATCTTGGTTGGACAGGTACTTGCTGTAGGCATTTGGGCCCCACCCATCATGCAAGCGTGCTAGGGCAGAGAAGCTTCCAAGATTTGGCGTGCTGAGGAAGAGAGTGCCTGCAAACAATCAAAGTTGTGACGAAGAGGGCAGGCTGTTGGTTGAGGTGCGCGCCTGATATTGCGGGCCAAGGCGGAGCAGGCATCCGCCATGGCATTGCTGTAGCAGCTCCAGCTGTTCACGTTCATTCACAGTGCAAGTCAGTGAGGCGTCGCTGATGCAGTGTAATGAGTTTGCTGCTGCACTGGCTGCTGTTTGGTTGGCAGGCATCGCACCCTCAGCCTAATGACGAAGTTGCGCATGTGCGCCAACACTGCTCTCTAGATAATGTGCATGCCAGGCAAGGCACTAACACATGTTGGCAGTTGAGAAATTTGCCTTGCAGGGGTGTATGCAGATGCGGTGCAGTTAGGTGTAGTGCTACAGCCCCATTGTGTTGCTGCAGTACAATCTTCTGCTTGTTTTTTGCCGACTGCACTTGCTGTAAATGCTGTCCAATAGCTTGCAAGCTCACCATTTGGCTTCAGCACTCTATGCATCTTAAGCATTGCGAAGAATGGATCTTTCTGCAGGTGCTTCAGCACCTCCAGAAAGAAAACAGCATCCATGCTGCCAGATTGAAAGGGCAGGGCCTCGGTCTCTGCGTCATGCTGCACCTGCTCTACGCCGATGCTGCTGTTGCTGAAGGTGTCATTCAGCACCAGCACACCTGCAGCACAAGACCAAGGCAACAAGGAAAGAAAGTTGGACAAGGGCTCATCTAGGAGGCCTGGTTGATTACTCATGTGGTTGATGCTGTGTTAACACTGTTGATAGCATGCTCGCCAGCTTGAGCTGATCAGCTTGTTTGAAGTGTGATGCTGTTGAGCTGAAAGGTGCTGTGCCTGACCTCAGGCTGCAGCCTGTTAAGATGCGCATGCTACTGCTGTTGCCCGACCTGTGGGTACTAGCTGCTGTGTTGCCTTCTGATTAAGTCAGATTCAGCTGCCATAGACATGTCTCTGTTGAAGACGGTCGTCCATCATAGACTGTGACTGCTGCCTGGGGGAACACATCCTTTTCCATTTCGTACTTACCAGGAGACTCCATGGTGGTGACCTTCAACGAGCTGGGCTGAAACAGATCATGCAGCATTGCTGGCACATGACCCTTCTCCCCAAGAGCAACAATGCTTGAGCCAGGCTTAATGTATGGCTGTGCTCGTATTAACGTGTGCATGAAGCGTGGCAGGTGGGTTTGCATGTATCGCTGCTTGTTGCTGAGCTGTGGGAGGGGTGCATCTTTTGGTGGCATCTCTGTTGGAAAGTAGCGGGCCAGGATGCCCTCCAGCTTTCCATAAAACTGCATGGATGCGTAGTCAAAAGTGATGAGCTGCAGGTTGTATGCATGTGCAGTTGCAAGCAGTTGCCTGCAGGCGCCTCTGCTGCAAAGGCTCTGCTGTCATGTCGTGATGCTGGATGGTACCAACCTGTCTGGCGTCCTCTGGCCACAAAGCAGAGTCAGGACCCTGAGGATAGTATGTTTTTGATTCTTCTGTCCACTGCCACAGCGTGGCAGCAATCAGTCTCTGCCCTCGCAAGGGCAATTGCTGCAGAGAGCTGTTTTCTGCCAGCAGTAGCACGAGCAGCAAGGAAACGAGAACGGCGCAAACCAGCTGCCATGACCTCCATATAACGGTCTGTGGCTTGCTTGGGATTCTGCAGATCGGCCTGCTGGTGCACACGGCGATGGTCATCGCTGCTTGTGGCTCATGATGCTGTGTTCTTCTGCTGCTGAACAACCATAGAGCAATAAAATTAAAACAACTGCACAGGCAACAGCAACGCCACGCCAGGCCTTGGCAGCTGAGGGGACAGCGAAGCCCTGGCGCGCCACTGACAACCAGGTCTGCGGGCCGCATGCATATGTCCACACATCGACAGGCCTAAGAAGGTCCACGCAAAATTAACAGCTGGCATCTTTGGCCATCGCGGCGATCGTGTTGTAAGATACAGTACACCTCTCGAGTTACATCTGGGCGGGAGGCGCCAAGTGGTGACCCTGCACCACATGATGACCCTGCACATTGGGCATGCAGATTGTAAAGATTTGCAGATGTCGGATGGGCCCCAAGCTCACCCATTTGCACAGCAAGGCAACAACTTCACCTACAATGTTCCGTAAGAGAAGTAGGTACGAAAGGCGGTAGTAATGGTGGAGGTGGACATTGAATGCATGTCCCTGCCCACGCCTGCGTAGTCACTAACAGGGAGATGGCACGCTGACACGCTGTACCATGTCTGGCAGACGAGGCACCATGAGCATGCAGCAACATTCTTCAGCATGCAGCACCAACATGCAGCCTCAAAACACAGCATCAGCATCACGTGATGCACTGGCCAGTGCACTGGCACCAGCCAATGCAATGACAGCAAGGTTCCTCAGATATGAAAGCTGTCCGCACCAGCCAAACTGCAGTACTTACGCACAAATATCCCCATCAGTCAAAACCTAATGTGCTCAGTGCCGTAAGTCTTCAGCCACCAAACTTGGAGCAGCAACCGTTCGACCAGGCCGTAACTCCACAAATGTTATTTCATGCAGTTGTGTTGCTAAAACTGTTGTACCTGACAAAGGAACAGCACTGCACAGATCAGCAGGAGCAGCACCAGGAAAAGGTGCCGACAGAAGCTGACACCAACCATATGTTCAACAACTCAGTGCTGCATCCCAGATATGCACACCTACAAATCCACACAACGCCAACCAACAAGTGCAGCAGTACACTCGACCCTGCCACTCATGAAGTGAGATCTTCAAGCCTGACAGTTACTTCAACATACGGGCAATGCTGACCATGACACACGCACTACATGACATCCGGGTAACTCAGCGGTGAGGCTAGCGCACACCGTGCAGCAGCAGCTACGGCCAGACGTGGCTACCTGCAGTCTCACTGCACTGCAGCGCTACCAGCCACAGCACAGCGCTGCAGGTGCTCAGCTTCATTCCAGCTGCCGCCCGGAGCGCACCCGGTATGCCTTTGGGACGTTGGCAGGTCCCAGCTGCACCCCGTGCTGTATGGCCCTGCTGGTGGGGCCCTCCACCTTCCGCAGCACCTGCACAGGGCAACGCAGCAGAAGAAGCAGCACATGCAGACTCAGCAGGCAGCATAGGAGCCACGGCTCTGAACACCGGCACTACAGCCAGCCTCTGGTAGGCCCAGCTGCATAACGTCCATGCCTGACCGCACAGCACTTGTTCAGCTGTCACAATTGACCAGGCATGTTTTTCCAAGCACAATGACGTCCTCATTCCCACCATACACACTCGCTGTTGCAAACCACTTGCTGGAGCCAGCAGTGACCGGTTGCAGCGTAAGATGCATGCGCAAGAAGCACTGGCGCACACACCTGCTCATACAGTGCATCGTTTGTTGCCAGCAGTGAACGGTCGAAAACGGAGTAGGCAGAGCCGTCTGCGGTCGTGACGCGGCCCCCTGCCTCCTCCAAGATGACGATGCCAGCAGCCACATCGTACGGCTTGAGCATGTATTGATAGTATGCATCGATTTGCCCTGCAGGCAAGTCACATGGTGGCGAGGCACACATACACTACCATAGGGTGCTGCAGAATTGCGGGCCACTGAGTAAGGTCAGTGGCACATGTGTGGAAAGTCTGCTTTGAACCTCGGCTTTCATTTTGCCCCTGTCGTGATGTTTGCCTGTCATCATCATCTTACATGGCAATCGGCTGCATCACGTTCATAACATCATGTGCATTGGCTGGAGACCAAATGTGCTTTCCCAGACAGGGTGGGGGTGACCTGCCTGAGCTCCCTGCCTGACCAAGTTGACAACTGGGCCCTTGCACACAAAAAGCCTTGCACTGCTCACCTGCTGCCAGGTGGCACAGGTTGACTGCTGCTGCTCCTGATGCGCGGATGCCCATGGCGTTCATGCTGAAGTCGCGGAACAGCTCCGCCATGCAGGGCCACAGCTGCTCGTCATGGCAGTTGAACTCGGTGGCCTGCCAGCAGCAGCAGCAGCAGCAGCAGCAGCAGCAGCAGCAGCAGCACGACAGCAGCAGCAAGGACGTGAGATACCACTTGAGTTCAAGCAGGTGAACTTAGGCAAGCGGACCAGAAGCAGTGCAAGCAAGCTCTGAAGCAGTACTCACCATCATGGCATCTTCCAGCTTCTTGATGTTGCTGACTAACAACGGCTTGCCGTCCACTGTTGAGCCCAGGTTGCGGCCACCACTGTAGGTGCGCATTGACCACTTGCCAGGGCCACCTGCAGGCATGCCGGCCATATTCGGGTGCATGTGTTTGAGGCGGGGGAGACCAGAAAGGCACCAAGACCCCCGTTGAATGTGCGCTGACCACTTGCCAGGGCCGCCTGCCAGTGGGGTTGGGGAGCCGGTGGCATGTGCATGCTGTGCCAGGGCATGCGAGCTGCGCGTGTGCAGCTGGCTGAGCCTGCAGGCCCTTGCGTGCTTGTGCGTGCTTGTGCACACGTGTCGAAGCACATGTGTTGATGCACAACTTGCAGCTGCTGGCGCGCATCGCTCGCATCCACGGTCCCCACACAACAACCATGAACGAGATGCATCTGCAAGGTTGTACCAGTCGCTGGGCACCAGCCACTGCACCTGTGAACTCGATGACGCAGCCGGCCACCGGCAGTGCATGGCGCAGCACGCCCACAGACACACAGAAGCCTGGGTAGTTGTGCGCAAAGTTGCAGGTCCCGTCCACCGGGTCTATGCACCTGTGCATGCCATGGGAAGGGCAAGTGCTCGTCAGGGCGACGTGTATGAATGCGCTGTTCCAGCGTGCTTGTTTGGCCCCACAGCGGCAGCTTCATGAAATGCAGGCAGGTATTCGCTGCTGTGCAGGACGCATCGTCTGTTGCATCTAATGCTTGCACTGTTGCAGTGCGTGACTGCTACCATGGATGATTGGTGCCTGCTGCTACTGTCATGCTGTTGCTGTCGTTGTCAACTGAGCGCTGCAAGTCACTTTGATCAGCAACAATGCACAGTCCTCCTTGGCTGTTAAACTTGCAGTCGTACATACATTTGCCATGCCTGCCACAAGCTGTGCATCCGCCAACTGCTGCTGCGCCGGCACTGCTGATATGTGGTGCTGCATCTGCCATGTTGCTGCAGGTTTGCCCAGGTGCTGAAGTTTGCTGGCGTGCTGTTGCTGTGGCTGGCTGCCTGACCGACTGCTGCTGTGGCTCAACAAGTGCGGTTGGCATGCTGCTGCAGACCCACCAGGCGCATGAGGTTTCCTTGCATGCAGCTGCTGGCTGCTGGCTGCTTCTGCCTCTGCTGCTGCTCCTCACCAGAGGTAGTCTGAGTCATCGTTGCCTGTCATGCCTCCCTCCTCCCCAAGGATGGCATGGTCATTGAATGCGGCCTGCACAACCGCTATGCATGCTGCTTCACTCGCCCGATCTGCAGGCACCAGCAGCAAGCATCGTGGGTGGTCACCGGCATAGGGTGGGTCCACTTGAGGAGCTTGAAGTGAGAAGGCCAATCAAGGGGCATTCACATCCAGTCAACACTGAGCACGCTGCTGCTCACTGACATGCTTGCAGGGGCCGATGGCATGCTACCACTTTGAGCAGCATCAACTGCGCTGCTGCTGCTGCTGCCTACCCAGGCTGAGCTAGAAGCAGATTTTGGCATTCTGGTACCTGTGTCTGTTACGATGTCGCCAATTGAGCCCTTGGACTGAATGTTACGTGGTTTGTCTAAAGCCTCCATGACTACCTGTACTTGCATTGCAGGATGGGTGCTTGGTCAACAGAATGGGTGAGTCAAGATGTCGATGGTGCCAGGAATGCGCAACCTGTATATGTGATGAATGTGATGACTGCTAGCCTGCCTGCAAAGGCAGCTGCCAGGAGAAATGCACCCAGCTGTGGCAGTGTCCAGCCTGACCTGCTGCTGATGCCGTGTACGCACCGCTTGATCGTATCATGGGTTGCTGTCGCTGCTGCTGTCGCTGAAGCCACTGCTGCTGCTGCTCATGTGTTGCTGCTGCTATGCAGCCTAAACTTCAGCCTGCTACATGAAAGATCTGCATTCAACAGGTCACGTACCTGTGCACCTGCAGCTGCTGCTTTCTCAGCCACTTGACGCAGGTCCTTTACAGCTACTTTGCTGGCTTGCACCACCAGCCTGTGTCGGGACAACGTGCCGCTGCGCGCCCTGCTGCATTGCCGCAAGCAAGATTGCTTGGATTTCAGCAATTGCATCATGTAGCTGCGCTTCTTGACGTGGATCTGAATAGGGGACGCAGTGAGCGTTGTCCGAGACGTAGCCTGTCGGGACAACTCGTCCAGCTGCTGTGGCGCTGCTGGAGGCTCGTAGTGCGTGGACTGAGTACTGTATTCAAGCAGTACTGCGTGTGCTGTGATCAGCCCAGAAGAGCAGTAACAAGCAGGGGAACGGACGCGCGACAATCCAGCTTATGACAAGGGTTAAACAGCCGGTGTGAAGCGAATAGAGCACCACAAACGCGTCGTTACCGATAAACTGGATATCAAGGTTGTTTATGATCACTTGTAAGTCATTGCTGAATGTTGCAGCCTCATCTCGCTCCTTGCTCCATCTCTGCTGCTTGGAACAGCAGGGGGCAAGCTGCAACACAGCCAGCTGCTTGAGCTTAAAATGCTTGCAAGGCGGCTGCAGATGCTGAGCAAGTTGAGATGTTACTCAAAGTCAAGGAGCAGGTGCTGGAGTCATGCAGTTGCCGCAAACACCACACAATCAACATCAGCAGCAGCCAAGCAGGCTAGACCTCATCCAGTTGTCTACCATCCTGACTTCCAGATACAGCCAATACCAGGTACTGGCACTTTTTGCAAGCAGCTGGAGCATGTTGGGTTATTATGTACATGTGGCCAGGTTGATATAGCATAGTTGCAAGGTTGTACCCTTACAGAGATGCACATGCGCTGCACCTGCACAGTAGCTGCAGTACAGGCTCGGCTGTCTTCCCATGCAGGCCAGCGGACTCCTGCAGCCGCACGTGCCGGCAACCATTAAAGCAGCACCTCTGTGGCCGACGTCTTGACTGCCAACGCAACAGGCGTGTCAGCTGTTTGCTGGTCAGAGCACGCCCCTGTCACTCTGGCACAGCAACAGACAAGCTGACTGATGCCCCGGTACAGTCTGCACCACCACACTATGAACACCTGCTTGCTGCTGCACCTCAGATGGCCACCGTTTCCCCATGCCCAAGGACCATCTCTTGTACTTGGCTCTACAGGCTGAGGGCCTTGCGCAGCTGACCTTCACACCAACATACCCAGGCAAGGCGCCGTCTCATCACCATGTACCGTTAGCAGCAATGCCTTCAGGCCAAGCGTACTTGATCCATGTACAAGCTGTTTGTGAGGGCAACAGGGCCGTCCCAGGCAGGCAGTAGGCTGAGGGCCTAGCTCAGCTCACCCTCATAACTAGGATTCATGCACGTGGACGTTGAGGCAGCAAGATGTGCTGCATGGGCTGCAGGGTGAATGCTTTCGTCAGTCTGCAGGCTGAGGGCAATGCACAGCTGGCCGTAATGTGAACCACCCAGGCAAGTGCACCTGTTTGTCGAGGCAGCAGCATGCGCTGCATGGGCTGCAATGGGCATGCTCTGAGCCCAGGTTGCCGCCATACAAACGTAGCCAGGAGACTTGAGGAGCAGCCGCCTTTCTTCTGCCGTAATGCTCTATATGGCTGGGGCCTGCGCAATCTTTTCTTTGCATTTGCAGAAAAGCTGCGCACTTGGTCAGCAGTGGTGGCCTCTATTGCAGCGTATGCTGCTGATGGTCCGCACTGCTCTGCCCTGTGACTGTCCCCTGCCTGGCTGCAGATGCAGCAACGCTGTGCCTTGCCCATGATGCTCAGTACGTGGAGAGTTTCCTGAACGGCAGCATCTCTCAGCAGCAGATGCGCCGCATTGGGTTGCCCTGGTCCCAGCAGCTGGTGCAGCGTACGCTCATTGGTACAGGCAGTGCGGTGCTGGCAGCGCGGCTGGCACTGCAATATGGAGTCGCATGCATGTGCAATGGCGGTACACACCACGCACACAGGGACCATGGTTCAGGTAGGGATCGTCTGCCGAAACTACGCCGCACGCCGCAGCAGCTGTCATGTCGGCGCAGCAGCTACATTGTGCCGAAGATGTGTGAAGGTCCTACAGCTAGGCGGCCCCTGGGTTGAGGAGTGACAGTGCAAGCTGTGCAGCTGTGCGTCGGCTGTTTGCTGCTAGCCTTGCAGACCAGGGCGTCTCTGGCGGGACGGCGATTGGGCAGCTGCTGTACCGGCTGGCGCCATGGCCCCAGCAAAGGTGCAGCTGGTGCACCGCCAGCTTCTGTGTCTGTCCTTGAGCCTGCAGGCATGCACGTCAAACTGCTTCAACAGGCATGCGGGCTGCACTCAGAGCCATCACTTCAGCAGCTGGTGCATGTGCAACTGACATTGCACTGGCTGGCACGGCTGCACTGCTACACAAGCTGCCATGCATTATGATGCATGGCAGTTTGAACGTGACACAGCCTCGTTGCTCTGCAGGCTGGTGCATCTTCAACGACCTCGCCGTTGCTTGCAAGGCAGCGCAGCGTGACGCCGGCGTCGGCCAGGTGCTGATGATCGACCTGGACGTGCACCAGGGTGATGGCAGTGCAACCATATTCGCAGGTGCGCGCAGGATCACGCTGTGTGTTGCTGGTTGCATGCTGTGCTGCTGTGCCTGCTGTATGTTTTGCATGCAGTATCACTGCTGAGGTTGTGATCAGGTGCTTCACTGGCCACATCATGTGCAGGCCTCGGCTACCGGCCAAGCGTTGCCTGGCATGCCAATCTCAATGGATTTGCACCATCGTCAGCATGTCCTGCTGCTGCATGTGTGCCGTGCGTGCTGCCTGCAGATGACCCCACTGTCTTCACCTTCAACGTACACTGCGGGCAGCAATCCTTTCCTGCTGTGGTGCAGCAGTCAGACTGGGACATACCCCTACCAGCAGGCACTGGGGATGCTGCGTATCTGCAGGTAAGCGGCCCGGCATACACCAGTAATTGGGTAGGGTAGCTGTGAGCTGCAGGAGTCCAAAGCTTTACTACGTTGGACAATGATATGCCTTTCACATCACAGTCCTGCTGTGGATGCTAGCTGCCAACCACTGCACCCCCATCATTGCTGCCAGGCATCCGGTCAGCTGTACATTGTTGTGAGCTGCACCCTTTCCAAAAGGGCTTGAGGCCTTGCAGTCCAGCTTCATGCATGCATGGCTTACCCCTGCTGCTAGCAGCCCCCTCTATGTGTATGCTGTTGTGTGCTTACTCAAGTGAAAGTTGAACGTAACCTGCTGACACTCATGCATGCTGTGCTGCTCTGGTGGCTGCTGGCAGGTCTTGCAGGAGGCACTGCCAGTGCTGCTGCAGCAAGTGCAGCCAGAGCTAGTACTGTACAACGCTGGGGTTGATGTGCACAAGGATGATGCACTTGGGAAGCTGGCGCTCAGTGATGAGGGCATAGCAAGCAGAGACGGTGCCGTGTTCTCTGCATGTGCTGAGTTTGGTGTCCCAGTAGCTTGTGCACTAGGCGGAGGGTACCAAGAGGACCACAGCCACATTGTGCGGCGGCACATGCACATGCACAGGGCAGCTGCTGAGCACATGCCAGCCTTTGCGCGTGTGATGGATGCCAAGCGGATGGCAGCTGCAGCCAGGCGAAGACAAGGCTCGAGCCAGAAGCAGCAGCCGTGAGGTACTGCAGTTGTGAGTTTTGAGATCGGCCATATTGGCTGATTATCAGCTTTGTGCGGACGGGGAGCCCCTTGCAGATCACTTATCACCAGTGTGGTGACCATGTCACCCGATGCAAATGTACATTTGCACCGCTTACATGTAAGCGGTTCCGTGCATCCTTGACAGATCTGCAGGCCTGCAGCCCTAGGGCTGCTAGCTGAGCTGTTCAACTGTGCACTGTACACATCGCCATTAATGTGTGAGCGTTTGGGCTGCTGACAGCACCTCCACACTATCCTTGCAGCCAGCTGAGCGCTGAACAGCCCAGCTGGTGTGTTTAATGCAACTCTATACAAAAACAGGTCACCTGGCAGCAGGCCTGTCATGTGCACCAGCGCATCATCAAGCGGCATCCTGACCAGTTCACAGTCTTGCCTGCATAAATTAGCCTTCGAGTGTGTGCCTGGTGGTTTGTGTCTTGCTGATGGCTGGCACCTCCGTGTTAAATACGAAGTCAAACACGATAGCCAACAGCAGGGTTTCGTGCTGGTAAAGCTGCTATTATTGGCCGTATACAACAACAGTTTGACAATGTCGAAGAGGCTGCAGCACGACAGCAGGTTGCCAATCTTCTGGCGACTGGTTGCTGCAGTTGTTGTTGGCACACGATCAGTAGTTTGATGGAGACTGTGAACACAAATGAAATCTGCATGAGCTGCTAAAAGTCAGCAAGCACTCGTTGACAAACACACCTTGCCACAGTGTCTTCGACCCGTGTTGCCTTTGGGCGCACGGGTTTCGGCTGCCGGGTGTCACCGGAGCACGTTTGCGAATTTGAAATACTGCTGCACATCACCTGAGGATCCAAGGACAGGATGGAAGCACGACTGTCAGCACCGTAAGCAGTGCGGGCGAAGAGCTGCAATGCTGCAAACAGGAGCAAAACATAGAAGCTGCAATTAAAAGCCCTGCAGGATGGAGCAGCAGCAAGGTAAGGCAGGCAGCACGATGGTGCCTGACACAGCAAGCACCGAGAGGCTGCAGGATCAGAATGCCGGCCGCTGAGTGAATGCCAAATGCTTTCTTATGATGCTAGTGATGCTAGCAGCCCAGCGTCAGCTGCCAGGGGCTCCTGCAGCAAGTACCAGCACTGCCACAGCAGCCCAGCATCGTGGCTGCACGGTGCGCTCACCGGTAGTGTTGTAATGTCTTTGCAGGTCTAGCCTTGTGGCTTTTCTTGCTCCTTACTGTGCGGGCAGTGGGCCACGCCCTCGCGTATCAAAATGCCAACAAACAGGTGAGTCTGCTCATCAGCTGGCTGGCTGCTTGCTCATATCGTAAAGTTCTGCTTGCTGCCGGCACGTGAGGCACCGCCAGGGCATTACAGCAGGCGGCTGCGTATCCAGGTGGAGCAGACAAGTCCATGAAGCACCAGCAGCAGCAGCAGCAGCAGCAGCAGGCAGAGGCGACATCAGCATGAGATGCAGCATGGTAACAAGTAGCAGCAACAGCATGCATTCCTGAATTCAAGCATATGCATTGCTGGCAATCATGGAGCAGATTCTATTAGTGGGCTGTCTGTCTGCTGGCTGGCTGCTTAAAATTTGCAGATCAATGCTGCTGAGGCTGGCAAGACATTCGCGCTTGAGTGGCGTATCGAGGCGACAGCGCACGTTGCTTCTTTGATGGTCAGGGACCAGCAATGCAAAGTGAGCGCGTGATGCCAAATTTACAGGGGGCAGCAGCCAAAGGGGTAACACAGCGTTCAGGTGGCAGAAGCAGCCCTGTGGCTGTTCACGAGCAGTCAACCCGGGCATCAGGAACGGCAGCTTTGGCATCGAGGGGCCTGTTGTTTGCACTTCAATGCATGTTGCAGCAGCAGCTACCTGTGCTGACATCCCCTTGAAAGCAGCCAACCGCAGTGCAGCTAGGAACGCTTAAGCATTGCAGTGCTAGTGCAGCAGTTTGCTGCTATGGCAGGTTTGCAAGCAGCACGTCCGGTCAGGGAGCAGAAGCACACATGTGGGTTGCTGCATGTGCATCTGCAGAAGCTGCTGGCATTGAAATGGTATTGTCTGTGCTGCTGTTCTTACACCTTGCTGCTTTCATCCAACAGGGCGACCCAGCAAACTGTGACTTGCAGGAAGGAGCGTCGGATGCCATTGAAACATTATCAAAATGGGCCGCAGGGGACAAAGGATGGTAAGCAGTAGCTGCAAGTGACTGCATACCCAGCACGCTTATGATAAGCATCTTGTACAGCCCAGAAGTTTGCTCGCACAAGTCGTCACTTGCAACGCAGCAGCGCTGTGTTATTGCGCCTTTATGACCAGCTGCAGCAGCAGCAGTTTGGTGGTAGTGCACAGTACAGCATGCTTCTTCCTGTTGGGTTGGCACGCTGGTTGGTGCAAACTCATTTCAACAAGTGTCTTGCCCTTTTCAGTAAGTCCCTGCTGTTGGCGGTGTGTGCATAGTATGCCAGTTACGCTGTGCTGCAGGTCTCTGCCTGCCTTTGTGTTGTAGGCTCTGCAAATCACACACCTCTCTGCCTCTGCTGCTTTGTGTTGCCCGGGTGCCAATGCAGGGAGCGGTTGCTGTCCTCCGTGTCACTGTATGCCATAGCGCGGCACGCATATCAGGAAGCAGAGTATGACGAGGCTATCATAGCACTGGAAGAATCGCTGGCGCTGCGGTTGTTTGCTTATGTGGACCAGAAAACCCTAGACCGCTGGCAGCAGGGGTTGGTCATGCCTGGCAGCTTGTTCAGGCGCCAGAAGATGGATGTGGCTAACATGCTGGTGCTGCGCTCGGATTGCTTGGTGCAGCTAGCACGGGTGAGCAGCAGCACGGCAATTGCAGCAGCAGAGGCAGCTCTCTTGCCTTGTGCGCAGCATCAGCACGGTCAACCTGTGGTGGCGCTGCGCAAGTTGATTAGCGGTGCAGGATTGCCGGCACCTGCAGCTGCGCAAGCGGCAGGAGCACGTGCATCACAGCGCTGCTGTGGCAGTGAGAGCGACCCCTATCATGCCAGCATTGGCTGTGCAGCAGCAGCAGCAGCAGTGGCATGTACGGCTACAAGACGTGTTGGGCAGCCGCTAGTTTAGCAGCATGCATAATTCACCAGTGTCGGCAGCATAGTATGACGTGCAGGTCCAGCCAGCGATGAGGGTCGACGACAATGTCCATGCAGCTTGCATCACATGAGTCAGCGCCTGCGCCTGCAGCATGTGAATCTGTACCATGGTGTCTGCGCCTGTGTGCCGGTGCATCACAGGAGCAGCGAGACGTGGACGACCTACAGAGGCGATGGAGCTGCTGCAGCTAGCGACAGCGCTGCTGAAAGGCGGCGATGAGCTGGTGCCTGACAGCGTAGCAGCCATCAGCCGCGAGCAGCCACCATATCAGCCATGGCGGCTGAGCTGCTGCCGCAGCTGAAAACCAGCCGCGTCAAAGAGGTGCTTGAGCACCACGGCATCTCCTGCAGTGGCTGCAGCAGCAAAGGGACTACCTGTTACGGCTGGTACCCTTGCTGCGGCTGCCAGTGCAAGTGGCAGGGCTTGGCAGTGGCAAACCGGCTTTCAGCAGCAGCAGCGTGAGCAGTGGTGCTGGCAGTAGTAGCGGCTTGCCGAGCATCGAGCCGCTGCCGGATCCATTCAACAGCCACGCAACGGCGCTGTTGAAGAAGCCACGTGAGCATGTGGCGCAGTACATGCAGCGCGTGTTCTTCCGGCTGCTCACGCTGGTGCCGGCAGACTACCTGGCGGAGCTGGACGTGGCGTGCAGGCGCACTGACGCAAAGGGCCGCTGCATCAGCTACCTGCCGCTGTGGGTGACAGCGCAGGCGATCACGGTAGACAAGCGCACAGGGCTGGCCCACGTGTCTGGCCCAGGCGCGTGCGCCGGCGATGGCGCGGGCGTGGGCGACGATCCAGCACTGGCTGGGGATCCGGCGCCTGGGGCGGCGTCCGCCCCCATGTGCGGCAGCGCTGGCGGTTCCACGCAGCTAGGCAGCGAGCCGCTGTTTGTACCTGGCGATGGCGCAGGCAGCGACGGCGGCGGCAGCGGCGGCAGCGGGCTTGGCGAGCCGCACAACCATGCGGGGCTGGAGCTGTGTGGCTTCCTACATATCCGTGCGATCCCGCCTGGCGTGACGCTGCCAACCAGCGGCGGCAGCCTCACGCCGCAGCAGCAGAAGGTCCTGAAGGCCAAGGCAGCGGAGGGCGCCGCGAACAGCGCAGCGCTGAACACGCCGTTCAAGGGCGTGTACTACTACTTCTACACCGACGTGCCGGCTCTGGTGGACCGCATCATCAACACGTTTGACCCAGAAGAGGCAGACTTTTTGTTCGAGTCCCTGGACGGCCTCACAGCCGCGCGCAGCCTGGCGCTCGCCGGGCGCCTGCCGGTGCCGCCGCCCAAGAACTGCAACGAGGCAGCGCTGCTGGAGGGCCGCGCGCTGCCGACGTGCAGCGTGCTCATGCCGAACCTCGGCAGCTGCGCCAAGGCGCCGCTGAAGCCGCCGCGGCGGCGCATCCCCCTGGACCCGCTGCCGAGCAGCCTCGGCCTGCCGCCGGCAGTGGGCACGTACACGCCGCAGGTGCGGGCGCGCGTGCCGCTGGAGGCAGCCTGGAGCGGGCACGCGCAGCCGGCGGCGCGGCCGGCGGCTGGGGCGACGGCCCAACGGCAGCGGGGAGCGCGGCGACGGGCTCGAAGGCGACGGCAGCGGGGACGCAGCAGGCGGCGGCCGGGCCGGTCGCCACCGCAGCGGGCATGGCCACCACCACCACGCCCACTTCCCGCTGACGGACCGGGAGCTGTCGGATCGGCAGCTGCAGGAGCAGATGGCGAAGCTGGCGAGGGACGCGGGCAGGCGCGACCGGGACGACCCGCTGGTGCCGCTGACGTTGGCCGGCTGCGCGGTGCCAGCGTGGGGCTGTACCTGGCCAGCAAGCGGCGCCGGCGCAGCGGCAGCACCGCCAGCAGCGGCGTGGCGACGCGGCTGGTGCTGCTGGGCCTCGGCACCGGCCGCTTGAAACTCAGCAGCAGCGGGGCCAGCTTGACCAGCGGCGATGCAGGTGCAGCGGCGGCTGGTTTGTTGGGCAGTGGCGGCAGCGGCAGCTGTCCCGGGCCTGGCGAGGCTGCCGCTGGCGCTGCTGCTGCTGGTGTGGATACCTGGGACGCCAGCGGCTCAGGTGGCTGTGGCAGTGGCAGCAATGCGGGAAGTAAGCAGAAGCGGCTCGTGGCGGCAGCGCTGCGTGTCGCATGAACACAACAGACACTGCACGCCTGGAGGCCGCGCTGGCAGAGGCAGAAGCTGCAGATCTAGGGGAGGCAGGGCTGCTGCAGCGCGCACGCGTCATGCTGGACAAGCGGCGGAAGAAGGACCAGCAAAGGCGGTTGCAGAAAAAGCCCGGCTGCGTGCATTGAAGAAGGAGGAAGCACGCAGGGGCCGCAAGGCAGCTGCAGCGCAGAAGGATACAGCAGCAGCAGCAGCAGTAGCAGCGGGTCCAGCGGGCATTGCTGGCCAGCAGCAGCAGCGGTACATGCAGCGTGTGAGTGATGCAGGCGACAGCGGGCCAGATGCTGACCCCAGCGGAGACAGCAGCAGTAGGCCTGGTAAGCTGCAACGGTTGCTGCAGCTGTTTGGTCTGGGGCTGGTCCCCTGCCCTGCAGCTGCAGCCGTTGATGCTGCTGTTGCCTGCCCCAGCAGGACCTCCAGTTGCAGCCTGTCGTGCGCATCCTCCTCCGGTGCTGGCCTGACAGCAGCAAGTGCAGCGATTCCAGATGCATTTGATGAAGCAGCAGCAGCAGCAGCAGCAGCAGCAGCAGGCAGCCCAGTCCTGCCAGTGTGCGGGGCTACACCTGTCTCCAAAGATGTGTCAAAGCCGCAGCGCCAGCAGCAGCAGCCGGGCAGTGGCAGCACGGCAGGTGCCAGCGGCATCACCAGCAGAAGCAGCAGCATGTCAGACGTGTATGCAGCCGGCAGCAAGGCAGCCGCCGCAGCAGCAGCTGCTGCTGGTGCGGCTGTTGCTTCCAGCCGCACTGTCAGCTCCCATCCCATTTCGACAGAGCCATCTGGTTCTAGTGTGGAGGATGTGTACAACAGCAGTCACACAGCCACATCACCAGTGTCCCTTCCAGCAGCAGCAGCCGTAGCAGCAGCAACAACAGCACGGTCGCCGCCCCCCACACAGCAGCAGAAGCAGCAGCAGGCAGTCAGTGGGAGCAAGCGCAAGGGCAAAGGTGTCAGCCAGCTGCAGCAGGCTGCTGCAAGGGCTGCGCAAAGCGTCGGCAGCAGCAAGAGCAGCAAAGCAACTGCGGAGAGCGCTAGCAGCAGCAACAGCAAGCCCAAAGACGCAGATGCAGCTGCAGCAATAGTTGCCAAGCAAGCATCTCTGCTGGAGGCGGCTGCAGCACGTGCGGCAGCAGCCAAGCAGGCAAAGGCTAGCAAGGCGGCGGCCGCAGCGGCGGCGGCGGCAGCAGCAGCTGCGGACGCACAAGCAGAAGCCAACAATGCAGCAGGTGTGTCACCCGCACAGCAGCAGCAGCAGCAGCAGCAGCAGCAGCGGGGGCTTGCAGGAGCCGCTGCTGGCGTGACGCCCCCTGTGACGCCGCCAGCTGTCGCAGCCGCCGGCTCCGCTGCAGGCGCGCGCGTTGCAGCAGCAGTGCACTGTGGGGGCGGGGTGGGCCATCAGAAGAGGCAGTACCGCCACGCTGCGGCAGGGGGGGTGCCGCCCGCCTGGGGCCCGCGCCCGGGGGGAGCCGCGTCGGAGGACGGCAGCAGCAGCAGCGGCAGCGGCAGGCCTCCCGCAGGCTCATCAGCGGCAGCAACCACGCCCAGCAAGAAGCTGAACCCCAAGGCTGCACCCTACAACCCCAGCTCGGCGCTGCCGCAGGCAGCGGCGGCGCAGCAGGGGCAGCAGTACCAGCAGGCAGGCATGTTTGGGGGCGGCGCCGACGCGTATGGCAAGGTGAGCTCACCTGGCCATGGGCACGACTGGAGCGCTGCCAGCGCCTCAGCTGGGTTTGGCGCGCTCCCAGCGCGGGGTCCCTCCCCTGTTGGTGGCGCGTCTGGGCTGCTGGGTGACTTGGCCGGCAGCGGCGGCATGCTGCTCAGCAACGGCAGCTATGGGCTAGGCTTGGGCGGTGGCGCGGATGCTGCGTTGGACATGCCAGGCCTGCGCTACCAGCAGCAGCATGGCGGGATGCTGCGCTATCGCAGCGCAGATCAGGGGCTCGGCGGCTCAGGGTTTGATGGCAGTCTGAGCAGCCCCAACCACCACCACCACCAGCAGCAGCTAGACCTCATGGGCCCTGCGCTATCGCCACAGCAGCAGCAGCAGCAGCAGCACTATGGGCTGCCAATGCACCAGCAGCAGCAGCTGCTTGAGTTGCTGTCGGCCGCGGGCCCTGGCGAGGCTGCAAGGTACGGCAGCATCGGGTCGGCTGGCGGCTCCGCACCACTGAGCTTGAGCGGGCACGGCAGCAGCATGGATGCATTCGTTGCCGCACAGGCGATGGCAGCCAGGCAGCGCAGCAGCTACAACAGCGTGCCGGAGCACCAGCTCCACCAGCACCATGCAGCGGCAGCGGCAGCTGCGGCAGCAGCAAGTGGGGGTATGCAGTTTGCAGCACGCAGCGATCGCGGCATCCCTCCCGGCTTTGACAGCATGTACGGCAGCAGCAGCCAGCCGCAGCACCTTGGGCGCAGCAGGGGTCTCACACTCAACATCGACGACGATCAGCTGCCTCCCGGCTTCTCGGCAGAGGATTACACCACCACGCCGCCAAGCAGCAGCACATCAGCAGCAGCAGCAGCAGCCGGATTGAACATGGCAGGTGCCTTCCTGCAGCCTGCTACATCAGTGGGTTTGCCAGCTGTCAGTGCGGCAGGTGCAGGCACGCCTTCGCCAAGCAGCATCCCCACCACCGCTGGCCTGGGTGTGTTTGGCGGTAGCAGCAGCGTGTGGGCGCCGCTGGCAGCAACAGCAGGCAACGCAGCCAGCAGCGTTGCTGCCAGTGTGCGTGCACTGTGGCCAAATCCTCTCTCGCACGCGGCACATGCGCCAGCACCACCAAACCTCTCAGCCGCAGCTGCGGCGGCAGGCTCGCATGCCTGCAGTGCCGGCGCCCGGAGCGCGTATGGCAGTGGCAGTGCAGCAGGTGGCGGCGTGCACGGCTACAGCCGCAGCCAGGAGCTCGAGGTTGAAGTTGCAGCAGCGACGACATCAGCGAATGTTGCGGAGCTGGTGCTTGGCACGAGCCCCATGGGTGCCCCTGGCACTGTGGACGCGCAGATGAGCAAGCTGGCGAAAGAGATTATGGCTGGTCTGATTGATTGACGGACCAGAGCTGCTGCTCAGCACCGGCTGCTGCGCGACTGTGACTTTGTCAAGTTGTTGAACTGTGTGCATGTGTGCGCCTGCCTGGCTGCTGCGGCTCTGTCGATTGATCGGCCGTCGGTTGCGAGGCTGGAAGTGTGGGTGCTAGTCGGCTGCAGTCTATCACAGCGTCCGCATGTTCACCTTGGAACATGTGTGCTGACTTGGCTGCGGTGTGCTGCATGGTGGCTGAGCGTGTTGGCTGCAGCTGCTGCGTGTCTTGGGTGGCAAAGGTGTGCTGGAGGCGATGCTGGCGGGTAGGGTGCGGGGGAGGGCTGCGGTGCATCTCAGGCTGCAGACGCTCGCTCACTTTTTGCCTGCTTGTCTGTGCGCAGTCAGCAGTGCGGGAGCGTGCTGTGCTGAATGTGTCGACTGCTTCCTGCGGTGGCTGCTGCTGCGTGGCTGCTGCCCTGCTGTTGGTGCTCGCAATGGCGCTGGTGGTGTTTGCTGCTGGGGTGCTTCTCTGCGGTGGGTGTGCATGATGTGCACACTGTGCCTAGTCAGTGGATTCGTGGTGGTCTGTATGTGTGACAGCTGCATCGCAGCACCGCCAGCAGAGGCATCTGCCAGTGCCTGCCTTGCTTCGGTTAATGTGTGTGCGTGGCTCGCTGGAGTAGTTGGTGGGTTGGCATGGCGTGGCTTGTGTGGGTGATGTCACTGCATCAAGCGTCTAACAACTAATATATGTTACGGTAGGCAGGTGAGGGTTAATGTATGTAACATCCGCTTTGTGATGTACATGATATGTAAGCACGCTGCTTGCAGAGCCATGTGAGCAAAACCCGCCGCAAGTGTATGTGTGGCAGCAGCAGGTCGTCAGCAGCTCGACATTTCATTCTTTTGGGTTGATAGTGGTTGCGCAATGAGCCTGTCATTGGCTCGAAAGATGGGCGATGTTCCCGTCGTGGAACATCCAAACTGTGAGTTACTTGCTTCCCAAAGTGTTCCTGACTCTGACTCATGATACAGGTGTGTTTGCACCGTGGAAGCTGTACGGATGGTAAAAGCCTCATGGTGGTGTCATCATCATCATCATCATATTACCCATTCAAGCCATAGCATCAGCGCCATCGGCCCCGCGCCCCACCGGGGCGATGGTGGTGTAGGCCCTAGGGGCAGCAGGGGGGTAAGGCATGCCACTGCAGTGCAGTGCTTGCGTAACTTGCCCCTGCATGCTTCCTACACGTGCCACCCCTTTGTCCTTCTGTTGTTCAGCATCATGTACTACATTAGTACAAGCTGCAAATTCGAAGTGAAAATATTACTATCTGGTGGTCGTTGTACTGTAGGTACATAGTTATAGGTAGGTGGCTCTTGGAGTCCAAGAGGTCATTTTGAACGCCTGATAACATCAGCTGTGGAGCGCAGCTCCTTCTGCGCTGGCAGAACGCGCTGGCCGTTTCTGCCACGATAGAAACCGCAGGCCAATTAAGCGTGCATGGCTGCATGCATGCTCCCCGAATATTTGTTATATAACACGCATGTGGTACATGCTCGACTATTGGTGGGTGCAGCAACCTCCGAGTCTGCGCCGCAGGTGTGCCGCGCAGGTGGTTACTGTTTGACTCCTGCGACCAGCCAGCCGGGATGCTTGAAAAGCTTCAAAGAGGTTTGTAATGATCAGTCATAGGTAAGAAATTGAGCCGCAGCCAAGGCGTCTCCCTGTGCATGGGTGTACACATGTCGTATTGCAGCACTCGCCTGCATCATGAAAAAGTGCCGCAGCTGCTACCAAAAGACAGAAACACACATACGTTAAACTTTACTAACACCTCAGAACAATTTGTGTGGACTTGCGCATTGCCAGCGATGCAGAGTGGCTCCTTGAACAACAGCAACGGTGGCATGGTGCTGCTGCTGCTGCTGCTGCTGCTGCTGCTGCTGCTGCTGCTGCTGCTGCTGCTGCTGCTGCTGCTGCTGCTGCTGCTGCTGTTGCTGACAGCAGTGATGTTCAGGATTTTCCCCCGGCTTGTTGTCGAGCCCAAAGTGCCTAACCATATGTAGCACGCCAAGATGATGCGTTGGGGCTGGGTAGCTGGGGCAACGAAGCCCTGCATCGCATGTATTCAGCAGAGGTGTCGCCGCCAGCAGTGTCAACTTGAGTGACATTTGAAATGTCGTGTAACATCCAAATTGTGACACAGTGTTGCTGCTGCCCAGGCTGCTCGTGCAAACCATGCTCTACATACTGTGGTGCATCTCTCACTATTTGGGTCCCTCCTCTTTCCGCCCCGGTGGGGCGCGGGGCCGATGGCGCTCATGCTATGGCTTGAATGGGTAATAGTATGATGATGATGACTATTTGGGTTGGTGTGCACGTGTAAATTGCCCATCCCTGAGTCACTTATCATTGGCGTGTGATTGGTCAACACATGTACGTGCTTTTAATGAGCAGCGCACTCAATTACGGTTCAGTCCTCAACAGGCATTCAATTGCGGTTTGATTTGGCCGTGGTTGGCCGTAGCTGCAGGCCTACTAGGCTATCAGTAGTTGGATCAAGTCAGGACTTCAGTGGTCAGGAGATCCAACCGCGGCAAGTACGGGGTGGCCTTCTTTCAAAGGCCGCAAGTGGTGGTTGCGTCCTCAAACAGTACTGCTGGTTGAGGATGATACATCACAACAGAACAGGTCCATGCAGCAGGAACCAACGCTGAACAGGTGCATTGCAGCACAGTTGGTTGCAAGCGCTGCGAAACGCACAGTACCTAGCCTACATCACCACCACTAGCTGCGGCATATAACCAAGGGGGAGACCCAGCAGCAAGCAGTGGTCATACAACCACCCCGTGATGGCCCGCTACGATAAACTCAACCAACTTGAAGTACAGAGGTAAGCGACAGAGCAAAAGGCGATGGCAAACCATGATGAACAGGCGATCACAATGACAGCGGCGGTTATACCAATGCTGGTGCTGCCGCAGGTCAAAGTTCTGTCCGGACAGGACGTCCAGACGTCTGGACGTCCAGTCTGATATAACTTGTGCGGCAGCCATGAACACTGCTCGTAGCTGCAGACCTGCAGAAACCGCAAGCCTAGCCACACTGACGCTGTGCTTGCATCGCACTGATGCAGCTGCTCATTGCCTGCTGCGCTGGTAGGCATGCAGCAGACGACCTGGCCGCTCCCATAGCCACAGATCCGCAATCACAAAGACAGCACGGATTTCATTGAAGAGACAGTGCTGTGCTTTTTTGAGATATGGCTCGACCAAAAGCATGAGAAATAAAGATAACAGAGCACAGCCAGCACTGCCCTGCCCTAACAAACACCAATTTGACATGCTTCAATGACCAGCAGCAAAGCGAGGTCCTCTTGATGACAGCGCAGCCTGGTTGAACATGATGAGGAATGCACGGATAGGGTCACACAAGGGCCCACAACTACTGTCATCAGACGAAAACACAGTGCAAGGAGCCCGTGTGCTGCCTGCCAGCAAATGCGGCACTTTGCAGCACGTTTACATTGAAAGCCTGCTACATAACACCCAACACAGGAACCCCTTATGATACACACCAACAAACACAGCGTTACGGTCATCACACCTCTCACCACCTCATACCTACACCTGCAACGTAACAAGAGAGTGCGTGGCCCCAGAAGGCTGGCTTTGCCTGCAGGCTGTGCGAACAGCAGAACTTGCAAGCAGCAGCAGCTGCAGCTGCTGGTGCACCACACTGTTCAACACAAGCTGATGACAGCAAACCTGATATGGCAAACGCCGCCTGTATGAGATGCGCAAGAGAAACAGACAAACATAAGAGCAGACACAAGAAGACTAAACATATGCATGCTTCTGCAGCCATGCCACACAGGCATGCACATCAACCATTTGATGCTGAAGGCATGCACATCAACCATTTGATGCTGAAGGTACGCTGCTACTGCCATCACCATTGATGGCAACTTGCCGCACAGTACAAGGCGGTTCATGCCTGCGCAAAACAAAATGAATTACGGTTCAGCAGCATCACAAGCGCAAGTAGCATTGGCAATGCTGCAATGGGCACATTTCCACACCCCCACCCAACATCAATACGGCAATCGTGGGTGCATGGGAGCTTGCCGGCAGCACTGCCGGCAGCACCACTGGCAGTGCAGAGTTGAGGCAGCCGCAGGGAGCACTGCAGCGCTACACGATGGCCCACCAGCAGTAGGCGCAACAGCCGCACTGGCACAGGAGGCGCCACCATCAGTGCAGAAGGCACGGCGAGAAGATGATCAGCAGGTTATACACAGACTGCCAGGCACGCGCGTGATGTGCAGTGTCCGCTGCGCATCTTGCATGGTGTGCCGCAACAGCAGTCCTGTGCAACAGCAGCCCTGGGCAGCAGTGAGGCTGCAGCAAGCCAGCTGCAAGTCGTTAATATGTGCCAACATAACAAAAGATTTTACGTTGCACGCTGCATGCAAACATTATTGCGTCGAGCTCCAGCCAGCTCGTTGAAGCAGGCAGATGTGCACCTGTGCCTGAAACAACGGGTTGCAATAAGCACCCCGTGCAGCAATCCGCTGGTTGAACCCCCGCTGATGTTTTGAATGCACCATCACGCACCCTGACCACATCGCACACCTACGCAGCAAGCAGTCATGCAGACTACACGCCTGGTACACAACAGCCTGCTTGCTTGCCATTTGCTGACTGCAACGGAGAGCAATGCGCCATAAGCAGACCCTGCCACCACCAGATCACAACGCAAATTCACAGCGCCAGAACCACCTGGTGGACTTTGCAACCCCAGTATCATACACGTGTAGAACAACACCGTCTGCGCAATCCCCTGTCTCTGACATGCATGCAAACGATGCGCGCATGCAAGAAAACATGGCGACTGTCCAGTCCGGCAGCAGGTGATGGCTGAAATCAGAGTGACGAAAGCAGCAACCACGCACAGCAAACCCTAGTGGGCTGTTTGCGAGGCCTGCTACACACGGAGGATGCCAGTGCGTTGCTGTGCGTTGACTTGTGCGCGCTGCCTATATCCTTGCTGCTCTTGGCAACATGGGCTGGTTCTCAAGAGCAAAACCAGCCTGCTGCCTTAACCACAGAGCGGTGATACCTGCCTGTTGTACTTCTGCTCCTGCGCTGCTGCTGGAACGGCAGCAGCAGCCGCAAAGTCGCAGATCATCGCATCGCCTGCCAGATCCAGTCCCGCTACTGCCATTGGTGCTGCCGTTGTCACTGCTGCTGCCGCTTGCGTTGTTGCTGCTGCTGCCATTGCTGCTGCCGCCCTTGTGTTTTAGAGTTTTGTCAATGTTGATGGGCATAAGGCGAGCTGCAAACTTGCCGTTCCAAGCCAGCGGCCGATTGATGGTCATGTGCTTGTCAGGATCATCCGGGCAGAAGCGCGATGTGGTGCGCCGCACACACCCTGCAGGACAGTGCAGCAAGTTGGTGTCAGCAGCAGCATGCATGTGTCACAGATTGCATTGCTTCATCATATGGAACACGCACCTCGCATTGCTTCAGCATTTGAAAACACGCCTTTAGCATTTAAACATGCTGGCAAAGCCAGATGGAATCTGCAGGGCACCTGCTGCTGTGCAGTACAGCTACAACCACGTGGACCACTACAACTGCAGGCTGCAGGACAGCACGCCATAGCAACAGGGTCAAACACCTGCACTGCCCATTGCCCAGCTACATGCAAAATAGTGCAGCTATGCAACAGGAACAGCAAGCTCTACTCACCTAGCCCATGGCAGGTCATGCACGTGCCCAGGTGACCGCGCCTGCCATTTGTCGGCGCACGCGCCCAACCCGTGCCGTCACATGCTGTGCAGCGTGCTTCATACACGTGCAGCAAGGTCTGCAGCAGGTCGACGAACCACAGACAATAGTGTGCAAGCAGACAAGGGCGGTGAGGCGTCACAACATGCAAAGAAAGCTGTGGAGGGGCTTCTGTGGTACACATTGCAGGCAGTGGACAGCAGTGCGCTCGGGCCGTGGCTGGAGCCAGCTGCAGCTGACCGCTGCTGGTCGCGGAACTTGCTGCATATGGGGCACAAGCCAGCATCACACCGCATCTACTGTGATGCCACCTTGCAGTTTTCCTCCTCAGGATTGCACAGCTCCTCATCAGCAGGGATAGTCTGCACGACAGCAGCACATGATGGTGATAAAGGCCGTACGGTAGCAGCAGCGACACAACAGCAAAAAACTGCATACTTACCGTGCCATCTGGTGGCAGCTTTTGTAAGGGTGGAACAGCGACAGCGGGAGGCCTTCAGAACTGCGTCACCGACACAGCCACAGCGATCAGCTCCACTGCTGAGGAACCAGACAGTCAGCAAGACAAAGCATGCTGCGCCTCAATACAACAGCATGCATGATCAACATCACAACAAGGCTGCAGGAGCTCACATACACACGTCCTGCTGCTCACACTGGCCAGCGACGCTCTGGGAGCGGGTCGTGACTATGCAACGATCTACAAACGTATCTAGAGGCCCTTCGATTGGCTAAAGGAGGCAGCGGGCGCCCCAGGAGCTGCTGGCTGAGCATGACTGATGGTGTGATGCTGATGCTTTCTGCGTGCTGAGTTTTCGAGTGCCCGAACAAAACATAAAGTTTCACCAGTGATATTGAAAACGGCACCTGTCGAACGTGCCTGCTTGTGTTTGAAAGGCTTGTCGACAGCGTCTGTCGACAACGCGCGCGTGACAGGTTGGTGGGCACAGGTTTTGCAGGCCCAGGCCATGCACTGGAATACCAGACGCTGCAAGTGGTCAACAGAGACAAGCACGCCACTTCACCGCCTGCTGGTGCTGCACGTGCCGAAGCAGCAGCAGCAGCAGCAACAGCAGTGCCTGCAGTGAGTGAGCAGGCTGCAGTGGCCTGCTACCTGAGGCTCATTGCTTGAATATTAATATCATTTTTCTGGTCAAGAGACAAGCCCAGCGAACCCGTGCACAACTCACCGCAAGATTCTGGTCTCGTGACTTGACCAGGCCTGCATTGGGATTGTAGCCAAATCATGGTGTGCGGCCAAACACACTGTCAGACCCCTGGCTCAGGCAGAGGCCTGCAGGTTGGTTGCTTTCAGCTTAGTGAGTGGCGCATGTTGAGCCACAGTGGTGATGTCTGTGCATTTTTTGGTCAATGCAGTGTTTGTAGTGGGCGTTGCAGGACCTCGTGTGTTGCTTCGAACACTTTGCTGCCTCACTGCGCAGCCACCCTTCGACTAATATCCACTATACAGCTATCACATGCTTGCGTGTGCATATGCAGCTCACTCAACATCACGACATGCTCCACCACCTGCGTTGCAGCTGTACTGCCCAACTGGCAGTAAGTTCCCTGCCCTGCCAGGGATTCGGCCCTGAGTTGCAACAGGTTGCTCTTGCATAGACGGTGCACAAGTACCAGCAGCAGCTATGCAAGCACAGTGCTGGGCAGCAGCAGCAGCAGCAGCAGCAGCGGCTGGCAGCAGACAAGCAATAAGGGCGGCAGGAACAGCCTTGCTAGCAATCTCAGCGGCTCATCATGCAGCAGCATCAAGTGGCGGCACCCGCAGCATCGCTGCACTGCCAGGGCATCAGCATCTGGCAGTGCAGCAGGTGATGGCAGCAGCAGCAGCAGCAGTGGCGGCGGCAGCGGCTTGCTCGGCATGCTGCAGAGGTGGAACCAAGACACGCGTAAGCTACGGGAGCAGCTGCAGTCATTAGGCCTTGCTGGCGTTGTCGCATACGGCTTGTTCAACACGCTGTACTACACAGTGGCCTTCCTGGTCGTGTGGTTCACAGTCGCAACCGTCCCTGCAGGTGTGTGTCCAGCAAGTGCTTGCACAGCAGCAATGTCACCACATGCACGGACGTCGCACTTGGCACCTGCCAGCACATGTGGCTTTCAGTCCTACGCTACTCTGCCCGGCTGCAGCACTTCCAAGTGCACACAGACATGCAGCTCTTCAGCTAGCAAGGGTTTGCAAGCATCAAAGTCTGTCTCGTGGCGTGTTGACCTGCTGAGACACCTCTTCAAACAATCATTCGCTGCAGGCTTGGGGGCTCCAGCAGCAATGCGCAAGGCAGCTGAGGTCTTTGCATTGGTATGGGCTGGCAGCCAGGTGAGCCATCGCCATCCAGCATGCACATACCTCAGCCATGGTGGCACGGGCCGCAGTGCAGCCATGCGAGTGCTGCAACTGCTGCAGTGTGCTTCACAAACTGTGCTTTGCAGCAACCTTTGGTGTGAGCGCTGGTGGCTGTCGATGGAGGCAGCTATGCTTGCATGCCATGAGAGGGCAAGGGATGCTCGATGTGCTTGCCCAGCTTCAGACAGCATACTTCATCTGGCAGCGCAGATGCTGAGTCGCAGTGCACAAGGGGTGATAGCTTGCATTGGAATGTGCCCGGTGGCCTGCCTTTCAACTAATCAATCTGTGAATTGCCTGCTGCTCCTCACAAACAAGTTGCCATCTACACTGTCGGTGTGCTGGGTGTGCTGGCCTGCAGGTGACGAAGCTGCTGCGTGCTGCCGGTGCCCTGGCTTTTGCTCCTGCTGTGGACAAGGGTTTGGAGCTGGCTGTACATAAGTTCAGGCTGAAGAGCAAGCAGCAGGCCTTTGCACTAGTGGTGGCAGCGTGCCTGGCGTTCGCAGCAGCAGTGTTTGGGGCTGTTGTGGCAGTGCACATGTGAGGTGGCTGGCGGATGACACCATGTGAAAGGACACAGCACTGCATGCATGCAAATGAGTGCCCACAGCCTGCCACCCTCCCGCGTGCAAGCTCTGCTGCGTGCACTCGCTGTATGTGGCAGCTCTCTGGCTGCATCTCATCTCCTATCATACCATACAGTGCAGCCTTTCAAAGTTTGAGTCCGCTGGCAGCCACCACATCCTTGTCGTGTCAGCTTGCCCTGAACTCACCATTGTGAGTGGAGCAGTTGCCTCAACATCCAAACTGTGTATCAGATACTGCCTGCACTCATGCGCATGCATGTGAACAAATCATTGAGGAGTTGTGTCGTGTCGCTACATCATGATGCTGTAGTGTGACGTGCCAAGCGTCTGGCAGTCAGTGTCTGCATGGGACTTCCTGTGGAACAGCTGTGCGAGTCTCCTCATGCTACGATGGTCTGCGCCAGGTTGCTCCACAGCCACAACCGCTGCAGCATGACGCTGCAGGGTGACAGCGCATCGACATGCTGGCAGGCATATATACTTGACGCATACTCCGAGAGACTTTGCATGTATCTGGATGGACACAATCTGGTGTATTGTGCGCTCATCTTTTCTCTGTCAGGCTTTGACACTGTGCTCATTTGGGGTGGCTCATACCATATGCAAACATTCTGGAGCAGTGCTCCCTCCTCTTCCGCCCCGGTGGGGCGCGGGGCCGATGGCGCTGATGCTATGGCTTGAATGGGTAATATGATGATGATGATGATGATACCATATACGAAGGTGACTGGACCCACGTGTAACTACTACTCTCTCACAAAATATGCCCGCATGCAACTGGCCCCATGGGGTCTGCACACACCACCACTGCCAGTTGTCTCACTGAGTTACACGTGTCTTCAGCAGCGATATTGTGACATCAGCAGGCTGTCACTTGTGAAAGAACGGAATTAACGGCTCCTGGGCTCCAGGTTAATGCAAAACGACATACCTTCAAAGCAATGCTTGACCAGGAGCGGTCCGCTCAAGCTCTCCTGGTGCTCCGAGTGTGCTGCCATGCAGGCAAGCTGGCCAGCATTAAAGCATCATCTTCATATGAAAGCATCATCTTCATATGCATACGCACCTGTACCGCAAACCCGACTTGTATTGCTGTGCCGCACACATTAGAATGTGGCCCCAGCTGCGTGCAGACTGCTGGCCACTTGGCCACCTGTCAGAGTGTCGAGATCTCATGATCATCTGATGATCAGACTGATGACCACCACCGCACTCTGATAGATTGACATGCCCAGCTTGTGCGCGTGCATGCAGCAACGCATGCTGCGTCTGTATGCATAGTCATATGCAAGCCTGCGATGCACACCCGCATTTAAAGGTTGGCAGCATGTTGCCAATACAAACGGCATGCACGCTGAACCCATGTCGCCACATGTGCCTGTTTGATACCCTGATGCCCCACTCTTGTACGAATCCTACTCTCCATTCAATGCACAACAGTGTATAATCAATGCAGGGTATACCCTGGAGACTAGTAACAAGCAGCAGCACTCTAACCCAGCAGGAAAGCGAAGCAGAGTCACCTGACCACCCTCATGCAAAGCTGCACTAGTATATACTTGCTGACAGAATGCGGCAGCATGACGTACAGCACTGCCTTGCTGACGTTGCTATTTGGCTGGCAACCGCAACCCAACAGCACTGCTAGCCACAATGACTGCCAAACAGAGACTCAGCAGTGCAGCAACTGCAAGATGCCAGCCACTGCCCCTGGAAGAGAGAAGCCAGCCTACACCTCTGCTGTGCCAGTACTACTGGTGCAACGATCCTCACATCACCCAAACAGCGGCTCACAGCAGTGCCACCTGTCCAAGCTGTGCACACAAGGCTAAAGAATTGTTGCTACTTGCCCATCAACATCATCCATCCGCAAGAACAACTATGGCTCTACTGCTGTGTGTTGATGCAGCAGACCTGCGGCAAGCTCGGCATGCTGCAACAAGCTCTGCAGCTGCTAGATAACACAGGCTGCCCTTCCGCTGCATCCTGCTGCGCCTTGTCACCTGTTGAGCGGTGTACGTTGCTGAGCGTTGTGGGGGCCACCAGCACCACAAACTGCGGTCCAAGCTGGGTACCTAGAAGATGCCAGTGCTGCTGCGCATTGTCTCCAGGTACTTGGTGTCGACACCAGACTCACGGGTCAGCGCAATGCGCCCCGTGCGCGCAATCTCAAGCACACCTGCACAACACATCAGGCAGCGCCATTTGAGTGCTTGACGCGACCTGGTATCCATTGACTGCGCTCCCTGAAGAGGCACGCAGCGATGTGGCGCCAATAAAACAGCATCATGGCCACAAGCAATCCATTTTTGTGTGCCGGGTGCTTTCCTTGGGCAGAGGGTACCTTGCATGGGTATGATGCGGGGATCTACCTTCTTGACAACATGCCAGCACGACGAAAGCAGGCCCCTCCAGCATCGGTGTCATGCTCGCTGAACTTCTGTCCCGTTGCCCAAACCATGTGCATCGTTGACATCAGCATCTTACCACCGCTTGTGCTTGCAGCCCTTCAACAAGCAAGCCACAACTGTCCACCCACAGCTGCAGACTTGAACAGTGCATGCTCCGCAATCCACATCGCTGGTCAGCACCCACCACATGGCCCCAGCAGACAAGGCAATCAGCGCTATCCTAGTCCACACACACCCCATCTCCAATCACTCCTCCTCATGTCCACCGCCACACTCCCTCCGCAACCGCACACTCAACTGCTACCTGCAGCGACGGCACATGGCACACCCTCCGTGTGTGGCTCCAGTGGGCCTGCAAAAACAGCGCCCAGCTTGCCCACAATCCATCACGGCCTTGCAGAACCGCATGCACAGCTACGTGCAACCCACAGACTTTGAGCCGCACGCAGCACACTCACCGTACGGCTCCAGCAGGTCAGCGATGGCGCTCATCTTGTCCTCCCGGCCCTGCACCTCCAGCGTCATGGTGGTGCGCGACACATCGATGACGCCCAGCCTGAAGATCTGCACCAGGTCGCGCAGCTCGCCGCGCTGGCTGGCTGCGCAGCGCACCTGCAGGCAGGCGAATGCCACGGAGGCACAGCAGCAGAGGGGGCAGGGAGCAGGCGCGGGCTTTGACAACATGAAGAGGGCGGGCAGAGGTAGGGCGGGGACCCAGCCATGTACGCACCAGGGCGCGCAGCTGGCCACACGCTTGATGGCTGTGCAGCGCACCTGTGACATGCAAGGGGCGAGGCAGTGCGGCATCACTGGCAGCACAGCACGTCACGCTGGTGCGATGCAGGCGCACTGCCAACACGCAGCCTGGGCAGCTGCCGACATGTACCACAAGTGCAGTGTTGGGCACGCTGCTCAACCACACAACAAGTAACAACAGCCCGCGAGGCGCAGAATGCCTTCAGCGCGCTGCTTGCAGTGCCTGTGACGTTGCCACGCGGCACCAGCTCAGCAGCGGCGCACCTTGATGAGCATGAGCTCGCGTGCCACGTACGGCACTGCTGTGATGTCCTCCACATCCTTCACATACACCAGCTTCTTCACCTGCAGGACAGCAAAGCAGCAGCAGCAGCAGCACCAGGAGCAGCAGAAGAGGAGAACATGTGACTGCAGGGCTCGGTGATATGAACAGCAGAGGTACTTGATGAAGTCCCATTTCTCACCTTGTAACAGGTGACTTTTTCAGCAGCAACTTCACAATGCACCAGATGTGAAAATCCAACTCCTTGTGAGTAGACAACCCTTGCTTGGATCTGCCTGCGTACAAAAGGCGTAGCATTCATGAAAGGCATCACAGATGACATCATGAATGCAGCACACCTGCCTGATCACGCACCTGCTTGATGATTTTGTCCACGCTCTGGCGCGTGCCCGGCACCACCATGGTGATGCGGGAGTCGCCGGGAGTCTCACTGGGGCCCACTGCAAGGCTCTGCACATTGTAGCCGCGGCGCGCAAACACCTGGGTCACCTGCGCTCACACACCGGGCAGCAGCAGCAGCACCGGCAGCGGCAGCAGCAGCAGCAGCAGCAGCAGGGTCTCGGCCAGTGCACTCCCGTAACGCCTCGAGCGTCTGCCTGACAATGTGGATCTGCAGCATGTGTGCCTAACACTTGCCAAGCGTAGACTTTCATGTCGCGACTCCTCGGCACACCACCACACTCCGCGACAGTATTTGCCGATCGCTGTTGCGATCCAACACCGCACGCTGCAGCAACTGTGCCTGCCCATCCGACCGCAGCGTTACATGAACGAGGTACATCGCTGGCGCAAGGCATCCCCGAGGCCCCAAGCTCTCACCTGCTGCAGCACGCCAGGCACATCTGCCACGCGGATCTGCAGCGTGTGCGCCTGGAACTCGCCAAGCTGCGCCTCGCCCCTGTCGTTCTCGTACTGCTGCGGCGCCGCCAGCACGTTGGTCACCTCCCACGGCCCTGACAGGTCATCCTTCTCGACCATGTACACGTCAGCCTCGCGAGACTCCAGAGTGACAGGCACTGGCTGGGAGCTGCTAACACAAGACCACAGACCAGGACAACAGGAGGCAGCAGAGCAGGTGATGTTGGCATGATGCTGAAGAACTGTGGTGGAACAGAATGGGCTAGAGATGAGCGTTGTGACGTCTGGGTCAAGCTGGATTGAATTGTTCTTGTGGTTTAGGTGCAAATGCAGGTTCAGTGACTTCTGAAGCAACCTGACAGGTAAGCCTTGTCATCAGGGTACAATCAGCTTTGCGCAATTCATGGACAGCAGGCACTGGCAGGGAGCTGGATATGAATGGGGAAGCAAGCATGTTCACAAATATCACAACTATTGCAGGCTGTTGCATGACATAGCGGCGGTAAACATTCACTGGTATGCTGAGCCCATTGCAAAAGTCAACTGAGCAAGCACAGCATCGCCGCACCAATGTAGTAGTACGGCCTTGACATACATTAGGTACATGGAAGCTTCAAGCGTTGCATGCAAGCACCGCGCGTGTCGCTGCAACCCCACTCACTCGCTCTTCCGCTCCCTGTGTGCTGGGCGCTCCGTTGGTGTCTTGACCTGCTCCAGCAGCTCCTCTCCACGCTTGAGGCTGATGCGCCCCGTGCGGCACACCTCCATGACGCCAAACTTGGTCATGACATTCTGCATCGCCACAGTCTGCAGCAGCAATGGCAGCAGCATGCACAAGTACATAACTGCCTGACTTTTGCAGCTGGTCTTGTCATTAACTCTCCAAATACCCCAGGCGCTCCTGCTGAACCTGCACAGGTCATTTACCAAAAGACACTGCGTCCAGGAGTCCCGGCGATGCTACGGCACGCACGATGACAACAGCAAAATCTGGCATCGTTCAAAACCGCCGCCCTGACCAAAGCAGGCCACCAGGAGTACTAGCACACCTCTCCAGCTCTGCTACAGAGCATACCCCATTACTAAGGCAGACCCTGACCGCCAACTGACTGGTTGCCAGCCGCTGCTCACCTTGCCAGGGTCACCAGACACGCACAGCGTGATGCCGCGCTCGCTGACGTCAACCACGCGCGCACGGAAGATCTCCGCCAGCTGCAGCACCTCTGTGCGGGCAGGGCCTGCCGGAGCACGCAGCTTGATGAGCATCAGCTCACGCTCTGCAAGCACAAGCGACAGGCAGTGAATGTGGAAGTTGGTACAGTATGACCAGTGCAGATAGGTTACGGCAGACCACCTGTGGTGACTCGTACCATCAACATGGTGTGTGTCCGCATATTACTGTCTGGTCAATGCTCATGTGCTTGCTAACAAAGGACGTGCAGCTAGCAAAAAGCAGACGGCATGGAACTGCCGGTAGACCCAGCCAAGGCAAAATCCTTCGCTGCCTCCGCTGCTCAGCACTGTGCTGCTAGTGCTGCCAACACAGGAGTGTCTGCTGAAATGTCTGTCGGCCCAGCTTATAGCCCAGGCCAGCTGTTGCTGCTGGTGCACCGGCACTTAAGTGCAATCCTCAGCTGCTTTGACACATGCCATGTGTGCTGTACCCTGCTGTCAGGGTCATGGCAGGATGCACAGCACGCTGTGGTGTCATTCGTCCATGTGCGCCGCCACTCACCCACGCGCTTTGACTTTGTGATGTCCTCCACATACCGCACCTTGACCAGCTTGCCCAGCTGCTTCACAAGGTTGGACTGCGCACAGAGCAGCAACCAATGAAAGCAAATAGAAGCGAAAAGACAGCGCCAGATGGACAGAAGCTGCCACAAGCGGCATGCCCAGCTGCATCATGAGGTGAGGCTGCACAGGCATAGGAGTGAATACTGAGTGATGAGATAATGATGTTGCCAGCCTGTGCTGCTGTGAGCTGTGTGCCTTTGCTCACGCCAAAAATGCCATGAGCATAAACAATCAGCTCACCGCTGTCTGTGTTGTGCCATTGACAACAATGGTGAACAGTGCTCTGTCGTTGTTCAAGCCGACTGCCAGACTGTCAATGTTGGAGCCTGCAGGACGAACAGGGACGCGGACACACACCACTGGCCCAGCCATCCATGCTGAGCAAGTGCTGCTGCATCTACTGCTGTCTCAACGCTACTTGGCACGTTATGCTGCCCTGTTGAGTCTGGTGGTGCACCGTCAATTTTCTGCTGCTGCTGCTGCTGCTGCTGCTGATGATGATGATGATGATGATGATCGCTGTAATACTACAATCAACCTGCTTTGTCATGCGAAGCATACAAACCACAGAGCAGTCCTTGAACTCTGCTGATCTCTGCTGATATCCACAATGCTGTATCAAAAGTTCTTCTTCTGCTGTGCTCAAGGCTGCTGCCGGTGCTGCACGACTGTTGTTGTCCTGCAGCCATAGTAGTACTTCTGTTGCTGCAGTTCAGCTGCTGTTTTCACCTCTCCTAGCAAACACTCCAGCCACGCGGTTGATTAGACCCGACTCATCTGCCACAAAAATAGAGATCACATGCTTCTCTTCTCCAGCTGGCAGCGGCTGCTTCTCTGCAACATACACATCATAGTCCTGCAGGACAGAGAGGCACAGGCGTAGAGGCAGCAGCAAAAGGGGCTCTCTGACAAAATTTAGCCTGACAGCAAGCACCAAATCAAGCAAAGAGCTGAAACTGTGAACACTGTAGATTATTTGACTGCTGAAGTAGTGCCCAGACACCTCAATTACCTTGTCTGCCCCTGGTTGCAGTGTGGCAGCTGCTGCCTGCATCAGTGTACATCAGCAGAGGTTACATTCTGCGCTGGTACGGGGTGGCAGCCCGCAAGTCGCTTTTTACCTTCGAGGCTCTATGGCTGCTGCTGGGTGCTGCAGACCGCTGGAGCCGAAGGGCACGGTGGCTGCTGTTGAAAGACGAAGCGACGTGAGCGCACTGCCTGCTGGCGCAACGCTGTGCGCCATGACAACGGTTTAGCATTTGCATGGTTTGTCTGTTCGATGGGCCCGATCACCGGGCGTGGGTCACCAAGATGCAACGCAGCTGTCAACACTAGTGCCAGCACTCAGTGCCAGGTGAATTTACTTTGAAATGCGATACAACCGCAGATCCTGCTCGTCCGAAATGTTAGCCTGGTCATGCCTTTTGGCGGCAAAGCAATGAAGCGTCATGTGGGAGGCCGTGTCGGAAGCCCTTACCAAGAACCATTCACATGCAAGGTTGACATACCTGCTGGTTGTACTGCGCTTGAGTTGCGTTGGTCTGACATTTGATGATCGCTGATCAGCTGGTTGCAGGCCAGTGAGAGATTGCTGCTTACCTGGTGCTCGTACTGTACCTGATGTGAAGTTATCTCTTCTGTTCCAGCTGTGTGCTGCTTCACAGTTGAAGGTTCTGTAATGCTGTGCTGCTACGCCGCCGATCAGCCCCGCTACAGGCATGCAGTACTCCCTCTGTGGTGAGCTGGACTTGCCTGTGGAAGGTCAACCAGCAGATGCTGGCGCAGCGGATGGCCAGTATGCGCATGTGCCCAGCAAAGCAGCATCACTGTCTGGTACCTTCACGAATTGGACCTGAAGCCTCTGGTGCTCAGCAGCAGCTACCTGCCATGTGCTGCTCTGCACATCCAGCAGTGTAACACACGTCACTTGGTGAGTGGGCGCCAACAAATTACAGTAGCTGCCGACCCACCCGCAAACGTGTAATGCTGTTATGCCAGGCTGGCACCCACATTCCAGGCTGGCTAGCAGACGTGTTGTTACATGTGGTCAGTGCTGTATCGCAAGCATTCATGCACAAGTTACTCCCTTCATGCGTCATTTGTGATGTTCACAGAAGCAGTCATACAACTGCGTTCCATGTATGCATGATCTGCCATCTGAAAGCTCATGCTGCAACAACAGCTTGTACATTCCAGGGACTGCCAAAGCTTGCGTGTTCCTGCAAGCAGGCCTCAACAGGAGCCATGCGCCTAGCTTGCCCCATCAGCAGCATCAGACACTACTCGCAGCAGCCACCCCCAGCGGTGTACTGCTATGGACGCTAGAAGACGCCTATGCGGCAGCAGCAGACAACCAGCCAGTCCCTGCACCTCTGCGGCTGCTAGATGGAGAGCAGTCTGGGCCTTCACTCGCCTTGTCAACCTCATCAGGCAGCAGCAGTGGCAGCAGCAGCAGCAGCAGCAGTGAAGCTGCACTGTTTGCGGTTGGGTGCGGCTGTGTTGTGCTTGTGTGGGACCTGCAGCAACTTGAGGTCTCGTACAGGTGAGGCTTTGCTTACAGCACACAGCCACCCACAGCAGTCGTGCTGCGACACCTTGCAAGTACGGGTGCTTGGCACATGAGACTGCGAGGTGCTCGTGTGTTGCATATCAAGCAGTGCAGTTGACAAGATTCAGATAATCTGCTGTAAACGTGTGTTGTATCATCTTTGATTACCAATGCTCCAGGCTGGAAGGGCACCTGGCAGCAATATCTGCGCTGGCATTCAGCCCTGGTCATCAGCACGTGCTGGTGACAGCAGCAGAGGACAGGACATTCAAGGTGTGCATGCGCGTTGCCTCGCATCCTTGCTTGTCCTGCAAGCAACCGTGCAGCAGCATGTTCACCACTGTCTGCAATTTCAGCTGCGCTTGGGCTCCTGCAATTGTAGGCAGCTAAAGCACCAAACCTCTGCTTGTCCTGCAAGCACTGCGAGTGCTTGCTTCTGCCAGCCGGGCAGCTTGCCATGTCATGCTTGCTGGTGTGCGACCGCGCGCCCCTGCAGGTGTGGGATCTGCAGGCAGGCCAGATGCTGTACCAGTCGAGCATCCTGGGCGTTGCTGTGCCAACTTGCCTGGCCCTGGATGCTTCTGCTGCCAGGCTGGCAATGGGCTGTGCAGATGGCAGCGTACGCCAGTTTGACCTGGCCCAACTGCCGGCATGCAGGGAGCTGCAGGTGACTCACACGCATCAGGTGCAGAAGACTCCGTCGTGCGCAGGCCCTAAGCTTGAGGCTCGTCTATAATGAGCAGGGGCAGCTGCTCAAGACATGGCAGCGCTCATGTGATTGCCTGCCACGTAACTTGCATTGCAAGGGGGGCAGGCATGGCAGGCTGCTCTTTCTCGTGGCGTCAAGCTAGTATCATGCTGCCTGCTCGTAAAACGCAAAAACCTGCAGGTGCTGGACCTCTCAAAGGCGGTGCAGCAAGTGGCGACAGCAGCAGCTGCAGCAGCCGCAGCAGCAGAGCGCAGCCTAGCCAGTGGCCCCAAACAATCACAGCAGCTGCTTCAGCGGGTGTAGCAGGTTTGCAAGCACTACGGCAGCAGCTGCAGGAGCTCACTAGCTTGTCGGCGACAGCTGGCGGGAGCAGCAGCGGCAGTCCTGTAAGCGCAGCAGAGCTGCTGCCAGAGGCACAAGCAGAAGGCAGCGGTGTGTGTTACGTATGCAGTTTGTACAGTTCAGTGGGCTGCTTGGGGACAGCAGCAACGGCATAGAGGACGCCTGTCGGCCTTGTGAAAGTTGGTACAGCAGCAGCTGCGGCAGCTACAGCAGCCACCAGCAGCAGCATGCACTGCTTCAGGAGCTGCTGCAGCCGCCGCCTCAGCTGCTGGTGTGCACGCGCAGGGGCTTGCTGCTGGTGAATGTTGGCAGCGGCGAAGTTGAGCGCTGCTGCTTGTTTGGGGTGGGGCGAGCAGAGTTCAGGACGTACTGCGGGCAGCAGAGGAAACCAGGGGGACCGGGACAGCAGCAGTCACAGGTGAGCACTGCGCTTGTGCGGAACAGTTGTTCTTCCAGACCGGAAGTAAGTGTCCAGCTTCAAAGTACCAGCACCAGCATCCAAATGAATATTGTGCAGGCATTGTTTGCAGCCACTGCTGAAGCGTGTGGAGCAACGTCAATTTGTCTTGTACATAAATGTTGTGATTGCCGTGTGCATTCCCTGCCGCAGGCAACCCCAACTATCCAGCAACAGCGCAGTACCTGTTAGCCAGTTGCAGCCTTCGGCACAGAATCAGCAGCAGCAGGCCAGGCTGGCGGCATGCTTCAGCGCACTGCCAGACATAGAGCCTCCCGCGGCAGCTTGCTGCTTTGCTGCTGCAAGTCAAGCGCAGCAGGAGCAGCTCGACCCGCAAGAGGTGTTGTGCTGCTTAGCATCTGCCAGCAGTTGTAGCAGTGGCAGCTTTTCAGTACTGCACCTCAGTAAGCAACACAGCAGTAGCAAGGTTGAAACTTCAGGCTTCAGCACCCCAGCCAGCAGCAGCAGCAGCAGCAGCAGCAGCAGCTGTCAGTGTTTCAGGTTCAACCGTTGCCAGACGGATCTCCTTTGCTCAACACGAGTGCCAGGGTCAGCAGCAGCAGGGGCACGGGTTGCAACAGCAGCACAGGCTCCGGGTTGCCTCTGCCCAGGAGTTTCAGCAGCAGTGGTACCAGCGGCAATGGCAGGACCACACCAGCAGCGGCACCAGCACCCGGTTACGCCTCCTCCGGCAATGCAGTCGAACAAGGCAGGCAGCGGGCGACTTGGCAAGCTAACAGCACAGCCGCAGCAGCAGCGGCTGCGCCAAGATCAGCTGGCAAGCTTGCAGGCGCCAGCAAGGCAGCAGCCTCCCCAAAACCTAAACCCAAGAAGGCACTGCCAGACAAGCCTGTGACGTTCCACAAGCAGATCAAGAGCAGCGGCTACGGCTTTGTGCAGCCGAAGGTCAAACTGGGGCAGGTGTGTTTGGGTGTTGTGGTGGTGTGGGGCATGGGCATGCTGGTAGTGCAATGACAAGCGCATACTGCAACAGCGGCATGCAAGCCTGCACACATTGCATGGTCCCGCACATGGCCCGCCAGCAATGCAAGTGCATCTGAGAGTGAAACTGCGCAGCCAGCATGTACAAGCAGCCCCACCCCTCCACAGCTGCATGCACCTGCGCATGCATCCGAGGCCGTTGCCCCCACCGTGCCGTTTGCAGGCCAAGCCGGCTCCCGTCAAGGTGGGCGGCCCAGGTGCCAGCAGGGTGCCTCAGCTGCTGTCGCAGCAGCTGTCTGGCCAGCGGCGGTACCCGCTGGATGCTGTTGCGCCAGGGGAGTGGGCGCTGCAGCCGGAGCAGGGCTTGCCGGGGGGGCAGGCTGTGCACAACGGGGCCGTCCTGCGGCTGGAGTTTGCAGGTGAGCAGAGCAGATGATGCAGGGCTCAGCAGTTGCCAGCCTGTGTTGTGTTGGATCCTGCGTTCAATCCTGCATTAAAACCTGGTCTGTACAGATCCACGGAGTGTGCTGTGGTGATCCGTGCGTCAGCATGGATCATAATGCGTTGTTGCCAAAAAGCACAGGCACGCATAAGCTAGTTCTGGTTTGTGCTGACCAAGAATTGAGCACCTTCCAGCTCCTGCATGCAGGCCCTTACATACGATCCTGATCAGTGCGTCTTCAGCACTGTGTCGCTGTTTCACAGGCTGAACTGCCTGCTGGATTCTGCTGCGCTCACGCCAGGTGACGGCTGCCGGCTGCTGACCGCCGCCAGTGACAAGACTGCACGCTGCCTGTGGCTGCCGCTGTCAAAGCATGCTGGTGCTGGCACCACGTTTGTGGGCCATGGCGGGCCCGTTAGCTGCGTCAGCTGGAGCCACACTGGGGAGCTGCTGCTCACGGCATCAGCTGATAGGTGTGTAAGTTGCGCAATTAATTAGCTGGCCAGCTGGGCAGGTGGCTAACCCATGGCTAGGCCCTACACCTGAGCAAGGGTCAGCCATGTCAGCTGCTGGTTGGCGGTGGCGGAGCCTGTGCCTAGCTAACCCTGCTAGGGCGCTTCTCTGCCTTGCCATGAGCATAGCTAGGGTAGGTGGGTTGGCTGCCTGGGGAGGGGGAGAGGCGGCTAGCAGAAGGGCCCGCTGCACACAGACACTGCTTGTATGCATGCATAACTGCAGCAACATTGGCTCGGCAAGCGGTTGGTGACGCACGTGTTGGTGCCGCCACAGTGTGCAGCTGAGGATAATTTTGGGTAGCTTCTACTCCCCCATCCGCAAACACAGTCACATGCTCCTGCAGCAGCCGACCAGGCAGTGGCCCCGGCGTCTGGTAGCTAGCTACAAATGCTCGGGACTTTCCAGCTGTCTTACAGCCGCTCCCAAGTGTTGGCCGTTTTGCTGTTATTTCGTACGCAGGACAGCCAAGCTATGGCATTGCTCTGATCCCACAGCAGTGATGACAATTGCATCAGAGCAGCAGCAGCAGCAGGCGAGCAGCATCAGCAGATCAAGCAGCAGCAGAGGCAGCAGTAGCAGCAGCAGAGCTGCCACAGCAGCAGCGTTCGGCAAGTCCAGCAGTAGTAGGGATGCAACCGGCACTGTGCGCCGCAGCAGCAGCGGTGGCAGCAACAGCAGCAGCAGCAGTGCGGCGCAGCAGGGGTTCTTGTCCGAGGTCACTGCTGCTCAGTTCTTCTACGTGGACCAGTTTGTGCTGCTGGCGACGGGCAGCAAGCTCCACGTGTACAGGCAAGCATTGCTCACATGTGTTGAAGTAGCAGCAGAGCTAGAACTTAGGTACTGTGCTTGTGCAGTTGTGATGCAGCTGTGATGCAACTGGTGTGCAGACCCTTGGCATTTGTGTGCAGGCAGGTGGCGCTGCTGCGGCCGTGTTTGCTGGGGGCTGGCAGCATGTGCGGGCTCGACTGCAATGGCAGCAGCAACCCGGCAAAACGGGTCTGCCCTGTGAGCCGCGTCATGCACCACATGCCTGCAGGTACAAGCTGCCGGATGCTGCTGCAGAGGACGACATCCAGCGCCTGAGGGCGAGCGGCAGCTACAGCCTGGCAGGCAGCTACTCCGCCGGCTGCCAAGCCATCACAGACGTCGCGGCAGCAAACAGCTTCCTGTCCACGCTGCTGCTGCTGGCATGCAGCAACCGCAGCATACAGCTGGTGGATGCTGCCACCATGCAGGTGGGCTGGCGCGCTGCTGGCCGCGAGCAGACACGAGATGAGCATGTTGCAGGTCTCATGCGATGGCCCAACCTGCAATGACAGGTCGCCTTGTGCCAGACAGCCGGTTACCCTTTGGGCAGCCTGCTGTGTGCCCGTCTGCCCATGCAAGTGCAATGGAGCCTGCAGACAGCTCACCAATTTCTTTGGGGGTGCCGTGCTCATCGTGATTCTGCCACATGTCGACACAGGGCTGCTTTTAGGGTGGCTCGTACCAAATGCGATGGTGACTGGACCCACATGTAACCAATGTTGCATCCTCCGAATGCTGCATCCATCCATTGATCAGGTTGCTGATCCTGATTGCTCTTTTTGAGGCGTTTTGCGTTGGCATGTCTTGCCTTGCGCTGCCCCTCAGGTCGCCTGCAGCATCCCCGATGCGCACGCCAGGCCGGTGCAGCGGCTGGCGCAGCCGCCGGGCTCGCCCTTTGTGAGCCACCCCAGGGAGGTGCAGGAGCTGTTTGCGTCGTGCGCGCCCGACGGCCTGGTCAAGCTGTGGGATGTGCGCAGCGGGCCGGGGCCGTGCGTGAGGTCCTTCTCGGGGCACAAGAACAGCCAGGTGGGTGCACGGCACGCGATGGTGCGATGGGGGCGCTGCAAGCCGTGCAAGCTTGTCTAGACGGATCTGCTGCTGCGCGTAGTTAGACACAACGGCGTGGCTGGAATGAAGGTGTGGTGGGCTGGCAGTGCTGAGCACAGCGGGTTTGACCCATTGCTGGCGGCTGCTTTTGGCTGCCGCACATGCCCAGTACTACGGAAGGTCCAACTGTATTTGGCTGTTTCCCAACAGCATTGCAGTACTGCAGCTGCTCGCAACTGCAGGCACGCACCTCCTCCACCTGTCCTTTCAAACTGCTCAAGCAGCATTACATGGTTAGCTTCTTGGCAATATAAGTGTGTGGGCTGGTCACAATTTTTTGGGCTGATGATTGCAGTTCAATTGTGCTGCGCGTTCTCCTTGGCACAGCAGTGATGAAGCATCTGAGGGGGTGCAGGGGAGGGGCATGTGAAACCCATCTGCTGTCCGTGCTCTGCTGGCTTTCCTAGCACACCACCAACCTAGATCAACGCCTTACACGTGCTGCCGCCACTCTGCTGCCCCGATGCTGTGGCACTTGCAGATGGCGATCGGCCTCGCCTTCAGCCCCTGCATGCGCTACCTGGCCACGGGCAGTGAGGACAAGGCCGCATACGTGTACGACCTGCGCAGCTGCAGCATGATGGGCAGGCTGCGGCACCCGGCCCCCAGGCAGAGGTGGTTGCTGACGTGGCGTTCCACCCCTGGCGGCCTGAGCTGGTGGTGGGCTGCATGGACGGCAGGGTGCACTGCTACGGAGGCGTGTTCTGACTGGGCAGGTTCTGAAAGGGAGAAAAAACAGCCGTTCCTGCAGGACCCTATTGCGTGGCGTACATGACGAGCGTCACAGGTGGTGGCGGGCTGCAGCGAAGTGCATGGCGTTAGCCCGGGGCCAAGGCCTAGGCTTGACAGCAGTGCCTCTTTTTCTGAGGTTGTGCTCACCGCCAGCTGCACCGTGCATGCGGGAAGGATGCCGGGTAGTCTGCAAACTGATGGGTCATCATCATCATCATATACCTATTCAAGCCATAGCATCAGCGCCTTCGCCCGCCCCCACCGGGCGGAAAGGAGGGAGCTCTGCTCCAATGTTGCATGCATTGCGCACATCCCAAGACTTGACAAGAAAAGCAGCAATACACGGTGACACCATCCGACATCTTCCAGAACTGCAAACTGATGGGTGTGTGAATGCATCCACTTACTTTACTTTACTGTACATGCTCCACATATGGAGGAGTGGGACCCCCATTCAAGAGCCAACGAGAGGCTCATAGGGGATCTACACTTTTGACAGGTCATCTTCTGCGCACTAGCCTGGAAAAAACCTTTCACACAGCGCAAAGGGGTAGGGGGTGCTAGAGGTTGCTTCCCACTGCTGCAGTACATGCAATCGCAGCGCATTGTGTGCCACGAGTGATGTAATGAAGTCGAACGATGGCCCACCACCATGGATAAGAGCAGATGTTTCAGTGCTGAGGGCTGCCTTACGTCATGCAGCAGGCGCTTAAGTCAGTGGCCAGAGGCTGACCATGGCCAGCAGAAAGCCGTGCGCACGCAGAGACTGCATGATTGCTTACAAGCAGCAGCTGTGATATAGCAGGGAAATTCAAGCCCCCTCATGTAAGACTGGGCATGTTCTACTGTCATGGCCTGCTGTGTCTGTCTGCATGGTTTGTCTTGTGCGCGTGTGGTGTTGAACGCCGCCTGGTCACCGAGTGAGCTGTAAACGCGGCGTGTTGTTTGCTGCAGTCATGCGCGAGCTTCGCCCCGCACAATACCTTGACTACCTCATCAGCATGCAGCCTCCACCGGCCTAATTATAACTGCATGATTTACCAACACTCACTGGACTGAAAAGCTTCACACATGAGCTTCACACATGCATGAGGCATTTCTCAGTTCAATTATCATCGTCATGTCAAATGTAAGATGTGCAGAACCACGCACTTACTAATATGAATCTGAGCGTCATCACAGCAGGATAACAGTGCCAGTGCCAGCTGAGATGAGCCAACAGGGTGTACACAGGGGGTGCCTCAGGTAGACACATGCTTTCCCAGTGGCGTGGCCTGCTGCGGCCACACAAGGTTGACCTTGGCAGGCTGCATGCATTTGAGCCTCTGGGTGTGTGCAATCTGACCGTGCAACATTGATCAGATTGAAATGGAACAGAATGAACATAATTCGCTGTTGCAAGCAACTCGCTGCAGCAAGCAGCACATGCAGAGGATTAGGTAGGCAATGCTTGCAACATAAATGAGACCCCCGCCTTGTTGAACAAGTCGGGTAGAGGAAAGCCAGATAGCAGCATGGTGCAGGTGCTGGTGCTGTAATGTAATGCTGGGTGGTTCATCATGAACAGAAGTTCTGCACAGCACACTTGCTCCAGTGGTATTGCTGATGCACAACTGCTTAATATCAAACAGACTGTCGCTATTCTGTCCGTGTCACAACTTTATCCACATTTACTTCCACGAGCCAGCTCCGAACCCTCTCATGGCTGCACCACTGTTTTACTGAAAACTGTGGTTGCACATGCCTGTGGCTATGGCCTGCACTAGTAAGATTGTGCTTGTCAATGGCCACAACTTTATCCCGTTCAAGCATGTCTGGCAGGGCCTGCCATGATATGCCTGCACTTTTGATGTGTTTAAGTCTCAATCACCACAACCCTGCATGCATGCCACAAGCTTCCCTATGGAACACAACTCCACAATGGTTGACAACCTCACCATGCCTCAACTACCACATGCTGTTATGCTTTATATTCCATATCGGATGGCCATACGGCACTGCCGCCATGCACTGCGGCCATACGGCACTGGCCATCAGTATATGAGTGATGGATCAAACATGCGGTCAGTACATGGATGTCAGTACATGCATGTCAGTATATGTACAAGTTCTGCCTGCTTGTCATTTGGGTTGGCCAACCCATCCTCATGGTTAAGGGCTCAAAACCAGTCTGGCAATGTCTGCCAGATTGGAGTCTGGAATGCTGCTATCAATGAGATCCGAACAATATCATGCAGATCAATCTGTCTGTGGCAACAGCATGCGTTGCATCAGCATGACCAACCTTAAGAGTGCAGGCATGATTTTTACTGGCTCCAGCCGCCTTGCATAATGTTCCTCGGCCTCTTTGAGTGGGAGTCAGTCGCTGAGGGGGACGCCACTCATCAGTGTTGTGTCAGTGCAGCGGCTAGCCACAGAGTCTTCCTGAATCAACTGTGCTCCAGCTCACTGCAGCGAGCACCTGGCCAATTTATTTGAGGTGCAGTTGAGTGACAGCCGTCCATTGTTGCTCCATCAGCTGGCAGTACCTGTGCCGCAATCACCATGTGCCGCAGCAGTGCACAGCAGCCCAATGCGCGTGCTCAGGGCATGGGCTCAGGCTCGCACATCGGCTCGCCAGTGTGTGGATTGATGTAGCCTGGGTTGCCCACGCACCAGGGGTGCATCATCTCGTTGTCCTCGTGCTCCAGCAGGTGGCTGCAGGACAGCAGAAGGTGCAGCAGGCACAGGCACACGTTGTCGACTTCATCAAGGCAGCAGCGCTGTCCTTGCCAGCACTTGGGTTGCGCGCTGGCATGGCGTGAGCATGGCAACCGTTCTCACACAGGGCTGCCGGCATGATCTGTGACTCGCCAGTTGAGGTGGCACGGCACACAGGCAGACATGAGGCGCTCACCAGTGCCACACAAACAGGCCTGGCCTGTTGGACGTTGTGAAGCGCACAGTGGTGGCGTAGTTTGGCGGCATCAGCGTGGTGTCCTTGCGCACGTTGCACAGCCCTGCATCGCAAGGTGCAGTAACGATCTGCCCCTCCAGGATGCCTGGTGCCAAGCCCTCTTCACCGGTGAAGACGAAGGTTTGGTAGACTCATCAACAACAGCAATCCTCTCATACTTCACCACCTGGTCGCAGAGCGCAGAGCATACGTGCGGCAGCAGGTGCGTATGTGTGTGTGTGTATCGTGGAAGCGCAATAGTAAGGTTCAACGGGTGAGCGATAACCAAGTTACGACAGCAGCTCACTCATACCTCTGACATGCCCCATGGCCAGTGGCTATTGCTTGAGACATGCTTTGGACATGCATGCAGTGCCGCCTGAAGTGCCATGTACTCGGGTCAGTTTGCGGGTTCAGAGGCAGCCTGGGTGACTCTGGCTGCGGAATGTTGAGTGCAGCATTGTATGCACCTTTGTGCATCATGCAGTGCCTGCGATCAGTCTCAGCAGCCTGTCTACCAAGCAAAAGCATGTTGTTACCATCTGTCTCACCTCAAACAACACTTCATGGATGTGGATTGGGTGGGCATCAGGGGTCAAATTGATGATTGTCCATTCCTCAGTGGTATTGAGGTCAGTGAGAGCAGTCACCTGCAAGCAGGCCACACAATGTGCAAGTTTTAGCACCACCAGCTATACAAGCACAGCAGCAAAGTTCTGCTACGTGCAGCTGCAGCATCTGTAGCAACGCGCAACCAGCGACGCTGATCAGGCAGCACAACAACAGAGGCTCACAGGTCGCTCACAGGTCCTTTGCGGAAATCGGTATATGTGCCGCAGTGGGTGCTATGATGCTGGGCATGCAGGCAGGTCAACTGGGCAAGGTGCCAGTGGGTGCTGTGGCTGCAGAAAGCTGCCCAGAACAGCACGTGCTGGTGGTCTCATGAATGTGGTGCTGCAGCTGCAGGGTCGCATTCAGGGCGCTCACAGGGTCCATCCAGAACTGCTTCACTGCGGTCAGAGCCGCAGGGTTAACGTTGTCACCGCTGACGGTACCTATGTACTGCGCAATGGGGTTGCCGCTGGGCGCAAACTCCTCCAGGAGGGAGAACTGCAGGCAGCAACAAGTGGCAGGCAGCGAGCGAAGTACTTGGGGGTTGCTCTTACCTTCTGAACAAGCATGCCTGTGCTGCTTACATGTAAGCAGCCTGTACAGGTTGCTGGCGGCGTAGCATACTGTGAACACGTGCACACAGACCACCAATGTTTGCCTGCGTGTTTGCATGCCATGCTGGCATCCTGTGGCATGCAAGCAGCAATGTCCACGTGTGCAAAATGGATCAAAGAACTTGTGCTACAGGTCAGCATGTCGGATCAGCAGGCTGTGCAGCAAAGCTGCAAGCACTGGCTTGCAGTGCACCCCCTACTTGCCATCAAGCTAGCAGCATTGCCTGCACAAAGCCTCCAAGCCCACAGGCTGCCGTGCAGCATCAGAGGTTAGAAGCGCTCACCTGGCGCTGCACAGTAGCCGGTGGCAGTGTTGTGGGCGCTTTGTTGAACTCGGACCTCAGAGCAGCATTCAGCAGGGCAGCGTTGAAGGGTCCATTCACTGGAGCAGTTGCCTGCACATCAAACCTCATGACCTGCAGCATGGCAGACGGCATCAATAGCAGCAGCAGCAGAAGCAGCAGCGGCAGCAGCAGCAGCAGCAGCACTTTGGTATACATACTATTGCCTGAACTCACAGGCATGAGTACTGCAAGTACCCATATATTAATGTTCAAACGGAAGTTGCTGTGGCACAGCAGAGACACACTGTGTGTGACGCAACTCCATTCACCATGCAGTGCACCACACCGCACATTCAACTTGTGCGAGCCTGAAAGGGTGGATGGACATAGAGGCAACTGGCAGCTCTGCTGGCAAGCTGAGCAAGGCATGCGTGACAGCTCCAGCAGGCTGTGCGATGCCGCAATCCACTCCTGCTCACCTGCGCAATGTCGATGGTGGTGCCTTCACCTGGGTTGTCGCCGGTGTAACCCTCCCAGGGCCCTTGTTGAGCATGTACACACTGGAGCCTGCAAGCACAGGACGGTTGGCGCAAGAGGTACATACAGCCACCAGCAGGGGTCACGTACTCAACAGTGTCATCGTTGGTGGCCTTTACCTGCTTGACAGTTCCCCACCGAGCTATTGGTATGACGTCACAATGTCAAGTTGGAAACTGTAGCTTCCCAAAGTAGTGCAGTACTCCCGCCTGGTCAGTGCAGCATGCATTACTCACCCACTGGCGCAGAACTTACTCCATCGATGATGGCATTGTAGCGTGGGTCTGATGCAACAGCTGTTCAGGGTTCATCTGGCATATGCATATAGCTTAACTGGAAAGGGTGGCGCAAGACAAACAAGTAGTGCCCACTCACCAGCCGCTACACCGCTGAAGTCGATGATGATGTCGTAGCGCTCCGCATCGCCCATCACAACCTGAGTCGCCTCAACTGCAGATGGAAAGAAGCCACCCTCATTGCCAATCACATAGAAGGGAATCAGGTCCTCAGTCACCACCTCAGCGCCCACTGTGGGCTGGACGGTACTGCAGCCAAGAAGGCAGCCGTGGGAGCACATGATCGGTCAAACGCTCACCAATCCAGCAGCAGGTCTGGACATGCGTTCACGTGACCAGCTGGCATAAAGTACACCATGCCTTGCAACCAATACCCAAGCAAAGTATCCTGCTGCCAGGCCATGCCATCTGAAACCGCAACCCACGTGCTATTGTGCACTCATTCACGCCAACAGCAGCGCACCTGAAGTAGATGATGAGGGTCTTGGCGTTGCAGCCGTTGAGCAGGCGCAGCCGATACGGCTCCCGCACCACATCCTGCAGCGGGAAACGCACAGCAGCAGAAGGCATCTTGAACTCGTGTGCAGCTGTGGGTGTTGCATGGGGAGACTCGCAGTGCACCCGCCTAATTTGCAACTCCTGCTCTGGCAGCACACCATCTTGCGGAGCAGGCTGCAGCAGGTCGGCAAACACGTTGCTGTGCCATGTTTGTGTGAGGCGCTGCGTGTGGCAACGCAACGTGAAGCTGGCTGGTGGCGCTGCCGCCAATTCAAGAGCATCAGTGCAGGTTGTATGCAACGTTACATTGAAACAAAGCGCCAATCCCAGCAACACAGACCTGGACTGATGGCGGTGTGCTGTAGTTGTATGTATATAACAGTATGTCTAAACAGCATGCATGTGCATGGACTCACATGGCGGGGCGACACGCGGCCGTTGACCGTCATCAATGTTGCGTTACTGCCGTCAGGAAGCTGAGCAAAGAACTCTACAAGGCATGACGGCACGCAGCCATGTCTACTTTCAGGACACACATGTGCATTGCGCAGCATACATGCATCACCGGTTGACAGCATCACTGCTCCTGCACGGGGCTCACTGCACGCAGACTAACAGCGTACAAGTCGAGCTGCGGCCACACTGTTGCTGTGCAAGCGCTTGGGGCGCTGGAGCTCAAGCAATGGTGCTGCGCTTGGTCTGCCGCACACAGCATCCCACCTGGCACCCAGGTATGCGGCACCGGCCCGACAGGCAGTGCCTCCTCAGGCGGCAGGTTGGTTGGGGACTGCTTAGGGTAGTACAGCTGGTTGTTCACGTCAAAGGCGCGGTCCTGGATCACCAGCGGCAGCTCCCGGGCGTTGGCATTGGGGCCCTTGCCTGGGGGCGGGAAGGGGATGCCTGGCAGCTCAGGCTTGCGGTCTGGGAAGTAGCTGCGAATCATGAAGAAGCCAGCCAGGCCGGTGTACACGTTGAGCCGCGTCGCGCCGAGCCTGCAAGCATGCAAAGGCAGAGCAGCGGGGACGGATCAGACCTGTGGGTCACACGAGGGTTGATTAACAGCAGCGACAGTGTCAGCAGTGTCGTGACAAGCTGAGCACAAGGCTGTTGATGAAACAGCTCACTGCAGCCAAAATTCCTTGGCCGCGTTCCACAGCCTCCCCTGAACTGCTGCAGCAGTGCTGTGAGTAGCATTCGATCCCGTCAATCAACAGGTGGCACGGCAGTGATGGCAGTGGTGTGGCTTTGTGCTTGAGATGCCGGTGCTTCATTAATCAAGCAAGTTTTCGCCTTGCTTTGGAGCATGTGAAGTAAATTAAAGTAAAGTAAAGCTCTTGCAGCAGTGCTGTCAGCTGACAGATCCGTTCAGGTAATCAAGTGGTGCCACGGCACGCAGCCGTTGTCCGTGCATGCGACGCAAGCTACTGTGACCCTCTGAGACGGCAGCTGACCAAAGAAACGAGCTGGTGCAGTCAGAGTCGCATAATTGCATATCTTGTGTGTCCAATTGTTTCTACCTGGTGCTTGCTGTGTGTTATGCATGCACACAAGGGCACCACCCATCCATTGGCTGTGCACCCAACACATGCTGCACATGACACAACTTACACATGGTCGTGGTACCACAGCTGTGCTGGGCGCTGGGCGGTGGGATAGGTGTACGTGGCAAGGCCAGGGCCGTAGAGGCTGCCGGGGTTGTTGGCCTGAGCCTCATCTCTGAATGTCTCGTACCACTTGCCGAACTGCGCAGCAGCAGCAGCAGCAAGCCATCAGTGCAATCCAGCAGCTGACAGTGCGTGCACACGGCTGCGCTGCCGCAGAAAGCTGTGGGCATCAGTATCACGGCATGGCAAGGGTCATAAAGGGTGCCCGTTGTACTAGTAGTAGCGCATGGATGCGGCCACACTGCAGCTATCTGCGCTGCAGCAGTATCGCAATGTAGCCCGGCTCACCGGCGTGTAGCCAGCCAGGTTTGTTGCATTGGGCAGGAACCACGCCTCGGCATAGCCATCACTGTTGTCCTGAACCCCCTCCATTCCGTGCACGTGCGAGACGGTGGGCGCGGGGCCGGTGTACTTGGTGGTGGCGGCAGTACTGCAGGGGCACACCAACACACACTTGCCTTGTGCCATACATTCATCACTGAGACTGTGCTATGCTTCATCAAAGATGATGCTCGGCAGCATGAAAGTATGGTTGCACAGCAGCAGCAACATCACAGGCGCTAGCCGCTCGCAGCACTCGCACACCAAGCACAGCCTCATGGTAGGGGCTCGGGTCGAGGTGGCAGTTCAATGCGTCAGTAGCTGCGATGCATGTGCACGCAGTACAGGAGCAATGCAGTGCAACCGCACACTCACGTGCAGGCTGCCAGATCACACATTGCTCCATCTGGGCAGTCCATGCATGGCGAGTGGTCAGTGCCCATCGTGCCAAGCTCCTGCAACACACAACAGGACAGGTCAGCGCACACACGCCCCGCGTTGGACCCTTGGTGCGGTCATTCGCCAGGCGAGGGCGAGGCTGCAGCACGCAAGCACCACCATGCATGCTGTGCAGTGAAATGCGCAGCGGATCAGCTTGTGATGTCATGAGCTGAGCACAGCTCATGAGCTGCACCATGCATGCGCGTGCGGCGCATGCAGAGCTGGGCTCACAGCGCCACGTAAGCTACGACTCATAGTCAGGCGGCTGGCGGCAATGGCCAGCATGCACCCGACTGCTGGGCAGCTTTCAGCAAAGCTGCGTTACCACCGCCTCGTTGCGTTGCTCACGTTGGGATTTGCCCTGCAGCCATGCACAGGTGCAGCAGGAATCCAGATGTCAGCCAGCATGAGAGCAGCTTCAGTGTCATGATTTGACTAAACGCAGTCCCTGCACACACATGCTTTACTGCCCTAGCTTCGGTTTGACATGCAGCACATTGCACGCAAGCCTGTGGAAGTCCCAACACACTATGCAGCCTTGCAACCTGTGCGTGCAATGACCTGCTCCGAGACATTGACGCTCGAGCTATGTGGCACCCCAAAGCACAACAACAGCACAGCATCACAGCCATGCATGCAATGCGCGCACCAGTGCAGTGTCTGGTCCAGCTGGTCAGCCAGCAGGTGGGGCCTGTAGCGTCTGTTTAAGTCGAACAGCTCGTTGATCCAGCGAATCTGTACAGGCTTGTTCCTCTGCAGCAGACGAGCAGCAGCGAGCAGACTATGACGTGATTATCGGAGATGAGCATATATAACACTAGATCAGCATGTGCTAGTATGGCAATCCTTCTGTCCCCTGCCAGGGATTTGGTGTTGTTACTGTCAGCTAACAACTGCACCTTTTGGTGAGACACACGGAGCAGAGGATACATAACCAAACGATTGTTACAATTAAATTGAGCATGTGGGGGAGATTCCCGTGATCCACACGCACGCACGCACACGTAATGGATTCACTGAATACTCTCCCACCTGCTGAATGCGATTGTAACAATTTATTTAGAAGTCCTGAAACTCTGAGCCATGCTGATCTTGTTGTAACAATCTTTCTGTGCATCGTGTTCCTCTGCTCCATGTGCCTCAACAAGAGGTACAGCCTTTTGCTGATAGTAAGAATATTAAATATTATATATTATTTCTAAATATTAGAATATTAAATTCCTGCAAGGGGTAGGCGGATCGCCATAAGTGTTGCCTGCAATTGCATTGCCAGGTGGTGTTGGGTTGTCAATTACTTCCAAACACGCGTGCTCAGAAGAGGGTGTAAAGAATAATATATTGTGGGCTACTTCATGCAGTGCAATCGCACCGTGGCTTCAATGGTGTAGCCTGGCCAGTTGTGCGTTGTCTTGCCGTTGATGTCCGCGCCGTAGGCCCAAACCTTGGTGGGGCGCAGAGGGTCGTAGCCGGCGCACTCAGCAGCGGGCGCATCAGCGGCCGTGACAGTTGGCATGACGGACTGGTAAATCTCACGCACGCTGATGTCATACTGCACTCCAGCAGCAGCCAGCAGCAGCAGCAGCAGCAGGAGCAGCAGCAGCAAACACCAAGTCAAGCAGGTGCGGCATGTTTCGGCAAAACACCTTTTGGTTGGGGCTAAAATATGCAAGCAATATATTGCAAGCTCACTGGGCTGCTTTACCCTTTGCCTTGGTGCAGTACAGCTGTGGTACAAGGCTACGCAACAAGAGCAGTGACGGCGAGAGTGTGTCAGACTTGAGGCAGCATCTATGAGGCACCCATTAAAACATTATAATCCTTACATAATCACCAACTGCTGTCTGCACGGCCCAGAACATCTATGTTTGTGTGTGCGCATTGTGTGGCACATGCACGCACCACATCACAGGCAGGGTTGGGGTCCTTGGACTGCGGCAGACAACGCCAGCAGCAGCAGCAGCAGCAGCAGCAGCAGCAGCAGCCAGCAGCAGCAGCAGCAGGCAGCAGCAGCAGCCAGCAGCAGCAGCAGCAGCAGCAGCAGCAGCAGAAATGAGTAGGCAGTACATCAACGTTGAACCTGCCAAACCTCTGCAGGTCCGTCACCGTCGAGCATCAACAGGACATGTCATGACTGTGGAGGCAAAGAGCGATGTGCATCTGATGTGGCTCAGCTTCACAGTCAGCTGTCTTGCAGCTGTTATGATGCCCATGTGGCAGGCTGCGCTTGTAAGAAAAGGTGTTGCACCGAAGCACCCTGCAGCCACCTACCCCTGTCAGGCGTGGCATGATGGGTGGCAGCAGCAGGGTTGACTGATACTTAGCAACGCAAGCCGGGTTCAGCACGGGCGCGTTCACGTAGATGGGTGGAGGCGTGCCTGCACCCACATAGAATGTAAGGCAGCATCAGCGGACGAGTGGGTGCCTTCTGCACAATATGCTAAGTCACTGCCAACCACAGCTCCTCATCCACAGGTCGCGTGTGCGCGTACCTGTGGACCACTGGCTAGGCATGCATGTGCTGACGCGCCTCAGCATGCAGTACACCAGTGCCAGCGGCAACGTGAAGCAGCATGAGTCAACCGGGAGCAGCAATCACAGCTGTCCGACCCTGACTGGCGTATCAACATGCTTGCAGGCTTCAGCCAGCGGCATGTCAGCTGATCCGTGCGTAAGCGCTATTCAGCTGGCTGGAATGACTCACGCCAACGAGCTTCCAGAGCTCTGACTCTCCTGTTTGGTTGGTGCAGTTGGGATATCCCACGGCAACTGGTTCAGAGGGCAGGGGTGAACTGCAACGCTGTGTTGGCTATCGTGCCGTGGTTTTATACAGCATCGTGACGACTGATCAGGTGCAGAGGACACTTGCAGTGCAGCCTGCAGGAGGGCGGTTGGTGGGCCGTGGCCACTCCTTTGCATCAAAGCATGCAAACTTGCATGCAGCGCTTCCTCAGAGCCGCAACACCACTCACAGGAGGCAGGCCTGAAGGTGATGACCTCCGGGTAGACGACCTCCCTGGGGCAAGCGTCGCCTCCCCGGCAGGTGCAGTTGGCCAGCTGGGCGGGCGTGACCGGCACATCGTACGCGTTGCGCAGCGTGTCGGGGGACCCGGAGGTGTACTGCGTGCCTGCGCCGTCGCTGGCGGTCCAGTGGCACAGCTTGTTGCCGCGGCCTGTGCGGTGTGGGAGGAGTGTGTGTTGGGCGGCAAGGAAGAAATTGTGGTGAGGCGCGGGTGAGTGAGGTGCAACGCTGCGGGTGCAACCCACGGTCTGGGGATTGAAGGCATGCTTGCGCAATACATGTGGCTGCATGCATGTTGCATGGTTGGCAGGCAAGCAAGTGATGCGCTGTGCGATGCATGTGGCAGCGCTGAGATGCTGCGCGCGTGCCTGACGTTGAGGAGCAGCCAACAGTGCAAGTGATGTCATATGCTGTGTGCTTCATGCTGCTTACTGGGTCGCGGGTGGCCACTCACCCCAGCAATAGTGAATGAGGTTTGGATTCTTGTTGAACGACACAGCACCACTGTCATCAGTTTTCAGCAGGTACCTGAAGGTGGTTGAGTGGCAGCACACAGACTTGAGCTGAGCCACAGAAGTTCCTGAAAAGTAGACGAGCGTTGCCACCACTTGTGCACTTGAGCAGCAGGGCTCCAGAATTACTGTACAACGCCACATCAGCAGCTGATCCCTGTAGTGTGTAATGAAGCCCATGCTCATGATTGCAGCTCTTCAACTTGGAGATCATGTGTGCGTGGATTGTTTGAACAGATGGTTTGCACAGAAGCCAGGCAACAGACAACAGAGGGCACCAGGTAACAGCAGTTGCATCACTCACTGTCCGCCTTGGATGTCCCTAGGGTCCACACACCCAAGGAGTTCAACAGTAGCATTGACAACAGGCCTGCAAGAGCAGCAGCAGCAGCAGCGTGGAGCTCCTGAGCATTCGTTTGCAAGCATGCCTTTTCAAGGCACATCCGCATCATAAAGGTGAGGTACACTAGTACAGCTCACCTGTACAGCAGGGCAGCCAGCTGCGGCAGTAGGGTGGTGCTTGTGCGCAGTGTGCAGCTAGGCATGTGGTGCACTTGACTGTGTGCAACAGTTGTAGTTTGCAGCGATGCTGTGCCTGCTGATGGAAGTGGCAATGAGGCGCTACTCGATACAGTTGCAACTTACACAAACAAAATGACGCCATGTGAAGATAGTGCAGCAAACTGACTTGTTGCACCACTGGCCTGGCAGTCTCACCAGCTGGCACCATGCCATGCAGTAGAGGTGCCCATGCGCATGCATGAGAGCTGCGTGCCTGCCATTAGCTCCACCAGCTGATCTACCAAACGACGGCTACAAGGCATAAGTACCTACGCCCTTAGCCGGCGCGCGAACATAATGTACACGAAGATCAAAGGGCAGGGCCGTGTTATTTGTGACGCTGCTCCCGCTCATCCACTACAACTAAAATGCATCTAATTGCCATCTCACAGCTTTTGGATTCTGAGGCTGCGGTTGGCCAGTCACTCACTGGTCGTCGCAGTCGAGGACCTGGAAGTTGAGGATGACATCGTTGGCATAGCTGCTTCGTGGCCCGGCTGTTACAAGTATTGCAGCCAACGCTGCAATTGCGTAAAGACCCATGGTCAAAAGAAGCTCGGGATGCGCACTGTGTATGCCTCGAGATTATCGGAAACGTGCGGGGTTGACGAAGCGCGCTGCGCAGCAGTGACACAGCAGTCAAAGTTACTAGGCGTAGTTAGTAGTGGCCATACTTGCATCATAATCAACACAAGTGCAACAGCATGCTCCAGGCAGCCGATGTCGTACCTGTCCTGACCAGCCGGTGTTCGCGTGCAGGCAAGCTGCTGAACTGAACTAATTACCAAGAAAGCTCATTACTATAACTAAATTAACAACCTTGAAGTGACATATTATGTTGGGTGGCTAGGGTTGGTGAGATGTTCGACATGTTACCCGAGGCGCCGGGCCGGATTCTGTCTAGTTAGGATCGACCCCTGCCTTGTATCGCTCGATGGCACGAACATCTTGCCTCGCCGTGATCAAACATCTCTTGACCATTCAAACCGGCAATGCAAATGTTTTAGTGCCTCTCGGCTGACTGACTCTTTTCGGCCTGATCATGAACTTAGCAGCATATTTCGTGGCTGCATTGCAGTGGGTGTGACACGCCCTGGTTACTCCTTTGCTGCTGATTGGTCACTGCTCACATGTGGCCAGTGTACACTGCAGCAGGACAACAGCTGTCTGCACTCGGGAAGCTACAGCATTTCCAATACCAATTACCAATTTACCAAAGTAGGGCCACTGGCCCACTCGCAAAGGGGCCAAACAAGGCTCATGGGGTCATTTCCATCCACAGGCAGAATGAGGCTAGCCAGCTGGCTGCGCAGCCGTCTGCTGCAGTGCAGTGCACGGTGAGCAGACTGTGCGCACCCACATGTGCAAGTGCCGGATCCGGCACTTGAGCTCCGGCATTTGAGCTCTGGAGCTCAAGCAACCCAGCTGCAAAGCCGCATGCAAGCAAGCTGCTTGCGTCCCAGCTGCAGAACAGCATACAACCAATGAGCAGCAGCAAGAAGTGGCTGTAACAAAACACCTACACTGATGAGCGGCTCATCATCGGATGATGTTGTGCATGTTGAAAGCTCATGAGCTTCCAACATGCACAACTATCATCCGATGATGAGCTGTAGGTGTTTTGGCATGATGATGCCATCTTGCAGTGCAAGCAGTGCTTATGAAGAGGTGCAACCACCTTGAAGACCGAAAGGGTGCTTAGCTTTCATGGAATTATAAACTGAAAAGAACAGGAACACATTTCGATACCAGAAATTACAAAACAATAATTACCGAATTACAGTACAAATTACCGAATTACCAAAGTAGGGCCACTGGCCCACCCGCAAATGAGCCAAACAAGGCTCATGGGGTCCACAAAACTCATAAGAAGACCATCAACCGGAAGAAACCGCGACCTCAACAAGCTCAGAGAGCTCAGAACTCAGAGAATCAGTAACTTCAGAAGCACCACTAGTAATGCCATCACTGGGATTACACTACATTACATGCTCCACCCAACAAGGAGTGGGAACCCCATTCAGGAGCCAACGAGAGGCTCATTGGGGGATTTCACCACAATCAGGCAGGCCATTTCACCACAATCAGGCAGGCCCTGCCATGCAGGCTGCATGCTCTCACAGCTCAAAATGATGTGAAGCACCCAGATAGTTAACCAGCCGCCCCTTTCTGCTGAGCAGCTGTACTACTGAATTTGCAACACTGCACGGCATTCTAGCTGATGCCCACAGTGGCCAGCCTTTGTGCTGCACTCACTAACTGCTGGTGTTCTCCACCTCAGCTTGCCACACAGCCAGTTGCCAAGTTGACTTGCATGCAGAGAGTACTGGAACAAGACGTGCGCTCAGTTGCGTACAGATAAAAATGAGCCCGTCGAGTTACCGGTATAGCGCAGGCTGAATCCCACCATAGCAGGAACAACTGTTTGCATCTGCTTTGATGAACCCCAGGCAATTGCCGCAGCTGCTGTAAAAGACACCAAGCTAGTACCAGCTGAAACACTTGGCGTATTAGCGTCTGAACAGCGCAACGGTGTGCGGCATCCTGCACTGCATGCACGGTGGGAGGGTGCGCATGCATGCAAATGCCAAAATGGAATCTTAGTGCTAGACCCCAGTCTCACATACTCAATTGATGTCTCCTGGCATGTTCCCAAAATACATCATTCCAAATAGCAAGAGAGGTGACGCACATGATAACACGCACAATGACTGTGGAACGCTGTGAAACAGTTCCATCATAACAACAAGTAAGCTAGCCGCCCTCCAAAGAAGTGAGTGGTCAGCAGATATCAACTGGGTATTCTCATGTAACATTTAATAGGGTGTGAGAGCCCCAAGTCAAAGGTACACCATGTTGTGGAACTACTGTACAGTAGTTCAGCCCTGAATGATAGGGCAACCATTTTGAATTATATGTTTGATATATGTATCAGCAATGTTTGGAGGTTCAACAAAATGCCGCTGTCAGTCTGGCTACAGGGCTGTCTGTCATTCCCCTGTCCAGGTTGGCTCGCATAGGCAGACACAGCTGCACACTGTGTGACCTTTCACACCGCCTTCCCGGGGCTGGCACAACCAGCGCTGCTGCTGTGTGGCGAGTGCGGTGCAGCAGCAGTTCCTTCAAGGCTCAGGAGCTCTGGAAGCTCTGCGCCGCCGCCGTCGCTCCAGCCAGGGCCACCTGCGGTGCTGCCGCCCTTGCTGGCGCTGCTGCTGCGCACCTCGCTGCCATGGCTGACACGCCTCGCGCTGCCAGCAGCTGCTGCGGCTGCAGGAGAGCAGGGTGCACATCCGTTGAGGGTGCCTGCACCAACGCTGGCACCCACACCAACGGCCGCCTCCGCCATCAAGTCTTCCCAGGTGGCCGTCCGCTGCTCTGCCTCCCCAACCTCTGTCTGAGCTGCTGCTGCTGCTGCTGCTGCTGCACCTGCACCTGCTGCTGCCCGTGGCGCGGGCGTCCTGCAGGTGCTGCCGGACGTCGTGCTGCCAGAGGGGCTGCTGCAGGCGGATGTGCCGCTGGGCGGCGAGGCAGGCACTGACAGCGCCTCCAGTGCAGACACGTGAGCCAGCAGCTCCTGCATGCTGTCGCTGTCGAGCGGGTCTGCAGCTGCTGCGGTGGCCGCTGCCGTTGCCTCGGTTGCAACAGCAGCAGCTGGCTCTGCAGCTGCTTCTGTCTGGCATGTCCTTGAATAATCTGTTGTGCCTGCCTGTGCTGGCACTGCGGTTGCTGTGGCAGCTGCTGCGGGCAGTAGGGCTGCCAGCGTCTTCTCCAAGTCGTTGATGGGCCTGCAGGTAGACAACACAAGTCCAGCACCTCAGCAACAGGGCTCGTGTGCACAGCGTAGCCCACAGCTGCTGCACCGCACACTGTGACAAGACATCACCAGAAGCTCAACCCATCAGAGCTCTCGGTCACACATGGAACGTGACCTCCACAGCACCATCGCAGCTGCACACCCACAAAGCCGGGCGCGCGTCGACTCACAGGTTGTGGCGGCTGATCGTCTTCTTGAATGGCCCATCTTCCGTGCCTTGTCCTCCGGGCTCTTGGTGGGGTCAAACAGCATCCCGAGCAGCTCAGCTGTGCTCACTGCCTCCACCTCTCCACCGTCAGCTGCGCCTGCCTCACCTGTGGCTGGCTCTGCTGCCACCTTGGCACCTACCGCCTGCACTCCTGACTGCCCACCAACCGAGCAGCTGCCTGGTGGTGCTGGGTGGCTGGCCGCCTCAGCCAGGCCACCTGTGCTCGCTGCCTCTGCCTGCTGCGCTGCCCCCGTCCAGCTGCTCCGCACCTCGTGCGGCTCTGCAGCCACTGGCTGCACTACCACAGATGCCTCGGCTGGCGCTGCGAGTGAGACTCCCTCTGGGCCGGCTGGCCACGCCGCCTCACCAGCCTGCCTTGCATCCGCAACCTTGCTGCTGGCGGACAGCTTGCTGGCCAGCAGCACCGCTCGCTGGCCAACCGTCAGCAGGTTGTGGCTGCTGCCGTGTGGGGAGTTGCCAGCGGCGGGACTGTGACGCTGCTGTCGGGCAGGTAGGGGCTACCAGCTGCTGGACGCAGCGCGCTGCTTGCCGTGCAGGGGCTGCCGTAGCTCCCATCGCAGCTGGCACCGCGGGCGCTTGGACTGCTCGTGCCGCTGCCGCCGGCACCACGGCTGCTACTTCCTGCTGCTGCTGCTGCTGCTGATGCAGTCCAGCTGCAGCTTCCTCACGCCCCAGCATCACCAGCAGCTGCTGAGCAGTGGCTGGCCTGCCCTCTGCGTTGCTGGTCAGGTACAGTCGGCTGCGAGGTGACCCCATGAGCTCAAAAGGCACCGACTGGGTCTGATTCAGCATACCCGCTGTCATCTCCGCAAGCTGCTCCTGCAGCTGGCCGTTGTCGATCACAGTGTGCTCTGAAACCAGCATGGCTGAGTTCTCGACACCAACACCGCCCAACATTTGCTTGAAAGCATCAATCTCCGCAGCCTGACGATGCTGCTGCTGATGATGAAGATGAGGGTAGCAATGATCTGCTGGTGCATCAGCTGCTGGCAACGCCGCAGACGCAGGACCCGGCCCGCCACCAGCCTCAAGGCTGCACTCCCTTGACAATGCCTTAGCACCACTGACACTGCTGCGTTGCCTGGCGTTAATCAGCTGTGCAGCGCTGTACTGCTTGTGTTGCACTGCTGCAGCCGCCTGCTGCTGCAGCTGCCACTCCTCATTGCTGCCTTCTTGCTGTCATCAGTGGAGCTGCCATACTGCCGTGCAGGCCAATCACCAACACTCAAGCTGGCACCGCTTGCATACGAACCCTCGAGCCAGTGCTCAGTGGCTTGTGCAGGCACACCAGGCACACCACCCTTGGCGGCTGCTGCTGCCGCTGCTTTGTGTATGCATAGCGTGCGCTGTAGCTGTGCCCAGGTTGGGTGAGGCGTCCATGGCAACATAGTACGCTGGCACTGCCTGTTGTGCCGCTGACGCACCCAGGCCTATGCTGTCAGCCGGGTTGGCCACGCCAATCGCCAGGTGGGACAGCTCAAGTGCTGCGCGGGTGGCGTCACTCAGTGTGGGGTGCAGCACACCGCCCTCCTGCTGCTTCAGCTTTGAGAGCGGTGGCCTCCTTTCATGCCTGCTGAGACCACAGGGGCAAACCAGGAGCCTCCCGTGGAGCCTTGCGAGCAGGCACGTGCATGCCGCCAGCAGAGTCGTCCCTGAACGCCCGTGCTGCCGCTGCTGCCGCGGCCGACCTGCCTGCTGCCCCGAACTGGTGCTTCGTCGGTGTGTTGGCTGCGCTGTCATCGTACGAGCCTGATCCACCAGCCCTGCCGAGGTGATGGCCCCAGTCAGCGCTGCCACCAGCACTGCCAGCATCCACGCTCGCCCCAGGCTGCGCTGCTGCTGCAGCGGTCCTGATAGGCCCCAGGCTGATGAAAGCTACACCATCACCAGCGGCGACCGGCACCATTGCCTTGGATGCACGGCTAGACCCCGTCACTGCCTGATGCGGGGTTGCCATGGCCGCTGCAGGCTGGCCTGACCTAAACTGAACAGCAGCAGCCTCGGCCACTGGGATGCCAACGACAGTGCCTGGCGGCAGCTGTTCCACCAGCTGCGCCGCACGCTGCTGCCATGCTGCAGCGGCCGCAGGCCGTGCCTGAGCTCCGTCAGAGCCAGCTGCCTGCCCAGCTGCTGCCCGCAGGGGCTGCGAGATCCCTGGCTCTGCAAGCACCAGGCAAGAGGTTGAGGCGGGCACCTCTTGTCCGCCAGCAGCCCCAGCCATGGGCGCGCCGGCAATGCCGTGGCGCAGTTGCTGCTCCTGCTTCTGCTGCTCCTGAGGGCTGGGGTGCGCATAATGCACCTCTGCAGGAAAGTAGCCGTAGGAGGCACCGGCACTGGCGATGGACCTCGGCGGTGGGCTGGGCTGCCTGGGTGGGCTGGCCTGCCTGCAGCCAGCAGCATGAGGCACAAACCAAACCAGAGTGAGCCGCTTGCAGCCTTGCATGAAGGCTGCTCCCAATCACCAAGGCATCCTGCTTTGCTGTCTGGAAGCCTGGCGCATGTTCAAACCACCCAAGCCATAACACTGCTTGCTTTTGTTGGGTTGCGACTGCAGCATTGACGTATTTTTGGCTTTTTTTCACCTGGGCGGTGCGGTCTTGTGCCTGGTGGTCCAGGGCCTGGCAGGGTCTGGCGCTGCCGCATACGATGCCAGCGCAATGCGCCTGCTGCTGCTGTTGATCTGTGGCGCCCAGGTGTAGCCGTCGTACTCGTGCTCAGCCTTCTCCTCTGAGAGGACGTACACCTGCAGTGCCAGGACCGCGGCAGCGTAATGTGGGGCGCTGCCAGTGGGACGACAGTGCAAGTTTAAACCAACCACAGACAGGATGGTTGTGCGGCGGCACGCTGACAGCAACAAAGCAAGATTTCTGCTGCTGCTGCTGCTGCTGCTGCTGCTGCTGCTGCTGCTGTGACCACCACTCACGTGCAGCCGCTTGTGGTCCTCCCACTTGTGCATGTCCTCGACTGAGCGCCGTAGACCCTTGCTGACAGGGTTGATCTGCGGGTGGACTGCAGCACAGAAGGATGGCGAGCCGCACCAGAAACAGTTGAGCGAAGTCAGAAGGCAGCGCCTGATAGAAGCTGAGCAGTTGCTACTTCACTACCTGTGTCAAGCCGGCACAGGGCACAAGAAGCAAGCAAATGCAGCCCAACACTCCACAGACAAGTCAAATGTTGTCATTCACCATTCTTAAGTACACACAGCCTTGAGGGAGCTCCCAGCATTTGCTGGCAGCTGGCAATGCCTGCAACCCATCCATGACTACTGCATATGCGTGTCTGCTTGTGTCAGCTACCACACACAGTACACACAGTTCTTGTAAAGACCGCTGAAGCCTGCGAGCAAGCACAGTGCTCTGTGATAGCAGTCAGTACCATGCATGTGAAGGTGCTTCCTGCGCCACTCACACAAGCACTCCTCCAGCTCGCCTTCATCTGAGGGCCGCCGCTGCTCTTGGCGCTGCTTCCTGCGCTCCGTAAGGGCCTGCTGGCGCTCATAGAATGCTGCGCTTGGGCGGTTGCCACCGCCGCTGCTGCCAGCCGTCCTGCCGCCGCCGCCGCTGCTGCGCTGCGCCGTGCTGTCCTGCAAGGCCTGGGCGTGCGTGGGGCGTGCTGCTGCGTCTATCTTGTCGCTCTGGTGCTCCCTGCGCTCCCGCATCCGCTCATCCTTGGCCCGTGCGTCAAGGTGCAGGCGCCGCGTCACCCTGCAGAACACGGATCACAGGGAAGGGCAGCAAGTCAGTCTTTCCCCACCCCGCCATGAGGCGGATGCAACCCGTGGGCCTGGGGTGATTGGGCGAATGATGTAGCACTGTGGCGACTGACACTGCTAGTGCATCTTTAGAACCGTGTTGGCTGCTGAGCAGGTTTGCGGCACCCTTGGGTTTGTAATGTACCCACTGCTGTGCACAGGCTTGTTCCTCCTGCAGCAGACAAATCTCCTGAGCCTGCTTCCTGCCCACGTCCCCGCACCTGTTCCAGTCCTCTTCCAATAGACGCACAGGTGACACGTTGCGGTGCTCAGGCTGATGTGCACGCTTGATTTGCTGCAGCCACACAGCGGCACACCACACACACCAAGGACATCTGCATGTAAGTGATGAGCTTGCAACATGCCCAGGCGGTGATGGGCTTGTGAAAAGGCACACAACAGCAACGAGACTTGTTCTGCCACAGCAGGCTGATGTGCAGCAAGACAATTTGCCGCCGCCTTGCAGCAGGTGAACGATCTCCGAAGCAGATGTCAAGCTGCAGCAGGATCGTCAGTGAACGCCCTCACCTTCTCAACACCCTGCATGTACAGCCGGTCAATGTAGCCCTTGGTGTGGCGCGGGTCGCTCTTGGGTCTGCCGCTGCCGCCCTGCTGCTGCTCTGGAGGCGAGGAAAGAGTTGCAGTGCCGCAACCCTCGGCTCTTGCAGGGCGAGCTGGCGAGTGGTGCAGGCGTTTGACATGGTGTGTCACGTCTGCAACCTCACGCGGAGCACTCCTGCTGCGCTGACCCGTGCGACCAGCCTGCAAGGCACAGCGCAGCGCAGCAACAAGCAGGTGGCGCGGCAGCCACAGCAACACCTGGTGGCACACCTCACTACGGTCACCCGTGCAATGCGTGTGCATATGCATTGCATGCATCGCAGCTGCCGCATCCCAGCCATACTGCGATGTCATGATGCTGTGCGCCTGGATGAAGCACGTTGCTCAACTCAAAGAAGCCAGCCAGCATGTGGCCGCTCACCTGGCTGTCAAAGCTGCTTCGCACAGTTGCCCTGCGCTGCTCAGCGGCACCAGCGCCAAACGCTCCCAGCTCATCCACCTCAACCAGCAGCTTCATTGCAGAGCCTGAGCCCTGCTTGAAGATGCGCATGCTGGCTTCAGTGCTGTTCTCCGCGGCTGACCTGGCACTGCTCCTCCTGGCAGCACCGCCAGCTGCCGCGACAGCACTGCCCGCAGGAAACTTGGACTTCGCTTGCCAGGGTCGCACAGACAGCAGCCCTGGCGGCTGCTGCCGGCCAAAGCCACCATCAAGAGACAGCATGCCAGCGCCGGCTGGCCTGGCAGCTGCAGCAGCCCTGCCGCATGAGCTGGGCTGGGCTGCGCTCGTGCCGCCTGCGCTGCTGCCGCTGCTGCGGCGGCTCGCGCCCTCGCCCGAGGTGCGCCTGCGTTCCACAGACGCCCTGCTGCTGGTGCGCGTGAGCAGGTTGCTGCTCATCTGCTGCAGCCTTGGGTCCATGCCTGCAACAGCCCTGTCCAGCAGCTCGGTGTAAGTCAGGTGTGAGGACGCAGGCGGCCGGGAACCTGCTGCATCGTCTGCTGCCACGGCGGTGTCCTGCAGCCAGTTGCCGCCTGCAGCAAGGCTAGCTGTGCCGGAGCTGCTTGGGTTGATGCTGTTTCCTGCGCTGAACATGGCCAGTTGCTTGGTGGCTGCTTGCACGGGGGAGGCAGCTGCTGGTGCAGCTGCTGGCAGAGCAGCGGCACTTGGAGTGGCTGCCATGTCCACACAAGCGGTCATGTCTGCGAGCGGCGGGCTATCTGTTGCGAAAATATTGCACGGGCCATTCGCTGCAAGCGCCGTAGGACTGCCACGAGTGCTTGACTGCTGCTGCTGTAGGGTAAAGCTGGGATCCCTGCTGCCTGCGGCATTTGTGGCGTATGTGCGGTGGACAGAGATGCCGCAGCCCTCTGCTGCACTGCTTGCTGCTGGAGCCGCGGCTAGGCTGCCTGGTGAAGGAACATCCATGCTCTGCAGGGCTTCTGGCATGCTGTACTCCAGGTCTGGTAGCTCAACATCGTCGTAACCTGGAGATTCTGAGCATGTCCTGCCATGGCCTAGCTGCACCGCAGGCAGCTGCTCCTCGCTGGCACCTGCTGCACCTGCAGGCAAAGTGCCTGCAGGGCTCTGCACTTCACCGCTGTTGACAATTCTGTCCATGTCTTCCTTAAGCTCTGTGAAGGCTTTGGCTACTATGTCAGCTATGGCAGTTATGCCGCCCTCCCCATGTTGCTGCTTAGCCATGAGGGGCCCTGTGAGCAGCAGGTCACAGGTGAGCAGACAGGATGGTGAGCGATGTGCGCTGAGCCCTTGCATCCTGCTGCCCAAACCCCAGGATAACCGTATTTTGTACACGTAGCCCTCCTCGATGCAGTTGATAGCCTCCTGCTGTCAGTTGCTGGTGACGTGCATGTCCTGCTGCTGTTGAATTCCTCAACCACTCATACTGCATGGTAGTGCTCCGCCGTACAGATATATCATCTTGCTTGGTCGCTGAAATCCTATGAAATAACGTTGAAATTTTCCGGAAGCGAAGCACCAGGGCCAGCAAGCTCACTACGCCACGCACAAACCTGGGTATGCAGTAGTCAACAGCCTCGTCCAAGTTGGTTGCTGCTAAGCGAATAGAGTAGAAGTTAAACATATGTTGTTTTTGACCAAACTTGGGGGCTCAATTGTGACGCTTTAAGGATGCCGCATGGTGCTGTTTTTTTCTCCCGCGCTATCGAAATCATCAAATGAGTAGCTGCTTTCAGGGCTCGACGTAAGCTGCAAGGGCGCACGCTGGGTGTGGTGCTACACATGCAGCCGCTGTTTCACACACTGTGTCAGTGGGCTACAGCCTAGTGTTCAGGTTCGGGCGGGCGCCACGTAGATATGCATGGCAGCAACATATGCATGGCAATGCATTCATCCGCCACGCAATGCACAGGCTTATATCAAATCCAATCCAAGGCACAACATCGCACTTCATAGCATAGCTATCAACGTTGCACAGGCACCGTGCCCATTCTTGGTGAAGTGTATCACTGTCTGCCCTGCTGTAATGGCTGAGCATGCAACTGTAAGCTTCTTCCCTCATGACTTATGGGTTGGAAACAAGCAGGACGTTATCAGGGAAATTTGGCCAAGCATGAGCGCAGCTGCACACGTCGCCGGCGGTAGCTTGGCAGGGTTGCTGCTTGGTTGGCCTACAGCAGCAGGTGCTGCTTGTCTGCCTCGTCGTCTGGCTGCTGGAACAGCTGCTGCACTGAGAACCTGTTTCCAGGCAGACTGCTCTGCAGTGGCTTTTCTGCTATCTCTGCTGCGGCTGCTGGGGTTCCCTGGTGATGGTGTTCTGCCCCTGCAAGCCACGCTGGGCGCCTGTCTTTGTCTACCAAAGCAGCCCTGACGCCCTCCAGGAAATCCTCATGTGCCACCTGCCGCACTGCCATCTGATACTCCATCTGCAGCACCACGCAGCAGCAGCAGGCACACCGTCATCGCAGTACCTGGTTGACAGTGCAGAGCCAGCCAATTCCTGCAGGGTTTTCGCACTGCAGACAAACCACGAGTTTAACAGCTTTGCAATACAATACAATACAATACAGTAGTACAGGACTGAACCTGCCTCAGGCACTAGCCCAGCAAGCCGTTGTTCCGCTCATGAGGGTACCACAGCATAATCGCACCCAGATGCAGGGTACCACAGCATAATCGCTTGTTAACGCTCAACTGTTGCATGACGTGTGCACAGGCCCTCCAGACTCAAACTCAAACTAAACATATCAACACTGGACCCCTTCCTTCCTCACATGCATCACGCCTGTCAAGGTTGACAGGTCGGCTTGACCTCCTGCTGCTGCGCGGCCACCGTGCACTGCATCGTGAACGCGCATGAAGTGCTGCAATGTGATGGTCAGCGAACGCGGGCTGCCATATGCCCAGCTTTGGATGGCGTTCTGCAGCAGATGCGCTGCCTGGTGGTCGCTGACATGCACAGCAGGCAGCTCCTGCATGTGCATGCAGTAGTAGGCAGCAGGCAGGCAGGTTTCAAACACAATCAAGCACTTCAATTGCACCCAACAGAGATGCGCACACAGATCTGATGCACAGCTGCTTACACTGCAACATCACAGTGCTGGTTCATTGTCTACCTTGGGCTGTTCTAACTGCATACTTGAGGTGCTGTGACACACAATATTGACGCAATGTGTCTAGCCTGCAATTTGACGCCTGGAATTGCTGTCACCTCTATCTCCACAATGCAACCGCAACAATCAGCTGCGCATGCACCTGTTGAAGTGCTCACCCGCTGCAGCCCTTGCAGTGCCGCGTGCAGAGCCCCCAGCTCGTCACAGCCTGCTTGCCGGCAAGCCGCCACCAGCTGCTCCAGGTGCTTGTCAATCACAGGCTGCAGCCGCTGCAGTGGGCCTGGTGTGTCTGGCGGTACACAGCTGTATTGCTGAAGCAGGGACTCAAGTGCAGCTGGATCTTGGGACAGCTGCTGCTTGAAAGCCTGTGTGTGTACCGTCATGTTGTGCAGCGCATACAAACAGCAGCGCTGTCAGCTCACCCAAATCTTCCATGTAAAAGCCAGCTAGCGGGCCAAGGTCCTGAAAATTTGATAGCATGCAAGCAAGCTGTGCAGCCCATATAAACCGCTTCACAACCAACAGAAAAGAAGACAACGCAGGTGCAGAGCACTGCAGCATGCTGATGTGACGGTGTTCCTGCAAGCACACTCCCCTGCAGCCAAACACTCTGCAAGCAGGCCGACCACCTGCAGTTGGTCTTCTGCAATATAGTGTGTTGCAATGCCGGTGTGCAGCAGGTCAGCAGGGCTGCTCAAGCGCACACCGCTCAGCCCCAGGAACAAGCCCAGCTGCCCAGGCATGCGCGCAGCCTTGAATGCAAAGCCGACATCAGGCCAGAGGCCTGCACGAACCGCAACACAAGGTGTTGGTTGACCGGGCAGCATAGTAGTGGTGTTGCAGATAGCGTTGCAAATTGACATCCTGACAGCTGCAGCTGCTTTGTGGGCAGCAACGAGCTGTACAGTTGCAGTGAGCTGCTACCTTGCTCCACGGTGCATCAACCCCTTTGCCCTTGGCGCAGCGAACCCGCAAATAACTGAGCAGCTGTGAGATGCGCCTGCTGCATGGGCAGTTGTTGTGGAAGTCAATGCTTAACTGCACGCAGCCCAGAACATGCATGCAGCGCAGCGCTGTCGCCAGTGAACAACTCACCTATGGCGTTCTCAGGCATGGCAAAAATGGTCCCATCGCTGACCACTCTGTAACGGCCAAAGCCAGCGATGCCAAACCCTAAGCCCATCCAGATGCCTTGGCAGCAGGACACAAGAGGCAGACTGTAGCCTGCTATGAGCAGCAGTGTGCTGTACTCTGCCTGGAAAACCCGGTGAATGTGGTGGCCAGCTGGTGGCGAGTCTGTGTAAGGACTGTCTAGTACTGCCTGCCTTGCTGCCTTCACGTCTCCACCTGCCACACAGCAACAGAAGCAGCGATAAAAGAGCAAACAATCTACGCGTGGGGTGACAGCAGGTGCATTGTCAGTTCCGCGGTGACGCGCTGTGCGGTTGCATCCTTTTTATCAATATATTATATTTCTTTGTATCTAGTACTAGAGTGTTCACCACGGCTCGTGACAGCTGCTGGGCATTTGAAGCACCCATCAACAGCTCAGCATCACCAACATTGGAAATGGCGGGCTGTGTGGTGTGTTGAGCAGCAAGGCATGTGCATTCCGCTGAGTCCCACACCTGAGCAAAAGCTCCTGTCATTGTCAGAATCCAGCAGCACAGCTTTGACACCTCTTGAGGCGTGAGCCCAGGCCAGCAGCTGCTGCTGCAGCTGCTCGACGTGCTCTGCGCAACACCCGCGCGTACAGTATTCAGAAGATAAGGACACAGCAGCGCCTTTTTAAGCTGGAGTTGCATGCCGCTAGATTGCGCAGCTGCGTGCCGCCAGATTGCAGTGCCATAGCAAGGGCGGCAGCTGCAGGATTGTGCGGGGGACGCTGAGCAATGCAGGCTTCGGTCACAGAACGTGCGCCAGGGGAGCGTGCAGTGCAGGCACCAGTCCTGCAGGAACTCTAAACAGCATCAGCTGACAGGACCACAACTGAGGCAGTCCTGGGAATGTTGACTGCTGCCTTGAGCTGTTCGGTGCATGTTCTATGCAGCGACCTGTACCAGGCCTGGTGCGACTGCCCGACACAGAAGTTCCCACCTGCTCCCAATGCATTGGGTAGTTTAGTGGTAGAACACCGGCATCGCATGCTGGAGACCCAGGTTCAAATCCTGGTCCAACCGCCCGTGGCTGGGCATAAAAAGCAACTGGAATTGACGGACTTGCGCGGGTGGTTTCGATCGCCCAAACAACGAAGGAAAGACTGGGTACAACTACGATCACCTCATGAGCGGAGTAGCGGCTCGCTGGGCTAGTGCCTGAGGTCAGGTTTCAATCCTGAAGATGTATTGTATTGTATTGTATTGTATTGCATTCAGTTGTTTGCTTCTGGCCAGTGTGAGTCTACCAAGGCCATTTACTTGCGTCACTAAGACCTCTGGTGCACTTGTTACAGCAGACATTGCACAGCGAGCTAGCAGGCGCGGCCTTGCTTTCCCTGCTGCACCACGCAGCAGCTGCATGAGGTGCAGTTGACTCAGTTATGCTAGAGGGCAGGTGTTTGTATGATCAGTTTCGCATGCAATTTCTGGACGCCTTGTAGCTGGCAGCAATGCAAGCACCGGGTGAAGTCTCCTGCCATCACCCTCCAAGCACACAAGGCAAGGCTTGCAAAGCCCTAGCTGACACAGACAGTCGCAGAAAATCGTCTGCCAGAGCCAAAAGACAGCTTTGGCAGTGCCGAATGTGGTTAATTGCATGTTGAATGCATTCTGGCTCGGCTTCGTAGTTTCTCGCGTTCTTCACGAATACCCACAACTGCTGCCGATCTCACTAAGTATCATCATTTTTGAAGGCATCACTCCTGAACCGGTCATAACCACGCAAGGTCTTCCCTTCGTGGCAGTATGGTGATTACTGCTGCAGCACTGCTGGAGCCACACTGAACAGCACCAGCCAGCCTGCACATTGTTCTGCGGGCACCTCATGCCGAGCATTATAGCATGCAGTTACCACTTACCACTAGAGGTCTTTTATAGCCTGCTGTGGTACCTCCACACAGGCATGCAGACATGCACAACAGCGCTGGCTGGTACTTGCACTATGTGGCTCTGATGGCCTGTTCCTGCTGTTGCTGCAGGCGCAAGATGGCATGGCTGCCAGGCGAGGAACGCAGCGCAGCTTGCTGGACCTGGATGATGCATGCCTCATGCGCATCTTCAAGCACTTGATGCCGCTGCCTGACCTATTCCAAGTGGCGCAAACCTGCTGGGTGAGCAGTGTGCTCTGCTGCACTGAGGGCCCTGCTGCAGCAGCCATGTACGGGGGTTGGTCCTGCGGCTAGCCCGACACACACTGCTGTAGCTGCTGCAGTACCAGTCTGCATGCATACGTGCACCCTGATTCCGTTAGATGTGATAGCCATGATCCCTCTCTCCGATGGAAATACCTGGCCGTGCTCATGCATGGGACGCATGGCGCTGCATGCAACCCGCACCCTGCGCTGCTTGCCATGCCCGCAATCACCAAGCTGCGCTCCATCACCAGGTGTGCCTGTGCTGCTGCCCTGTTCTCATTCTGTTTGCCGCCTGCCGGACCTGCTGATGCATAATCGGCAGCGCTTCCACCGCCTGACGGCTGACAAGCGCATGTGGCTGGTGGTTGCGCCGAGCGCCATCTCGCCAGAAGTGACGCCCTCGGGCAGGGCAGGGGTGGTCTACGCAAGCCTGAAGGCAGCAGTGGCAGCGAGCAGGTGCGCAGAGCACGCGCGAGGAACCTTCACCACATTGGTGCACCATGCCATCATGTGTCTCACATATGATTTGGCATGCATAGAGCTACCTTGTACTGTTAACGCTGCTGTGAGTGAGCAAGCAAATGCTGATTCAGCCGCCGTGCACGTCACCATGCCTGGATGCACACCCCCGCACTGCGCACACTACCTGCTGAGGCCAGCTGCAAAGTCACCTGGCCATTTGGTGATGGCGTCGACGCCACCCCTGCACCACCTTGGGGCCCTGGCAGCACCACCATCTGGCTGGAGCAAAGCAACTGCGTTCGCTGCTGTCAGCCACCTCACAAGTCGCCGAGCCTGTGCAGTGTGTGCACCATCCAGCGGGCCTGTTGACAGAGTTTGGCCAGCTGCTGGCGTGCAGCTTGGAGCGACGTGTAGATAATGCTCCTGCCGCTGCGGAAAGATTGACAGGACGTGTATCGTGTTGTATTGTATTGTATTGTTCTTGCAGGCCTGGCGACACCATCTGGCTCGCACCCGGCATGCGCCACGAAGCCACCAACGTGGCCATCTCCTGGCCGCTGCACCTCCTTGGTGGCGGCCTGGTTCCGGAAGACACGCAGATCTTCACCGCAAACTCGGCAGACTTCGCACTGAGCTTCAGCGCGAGCGCGAAGCTCGCGATGCTCGCGGTGGCCACCACGCTCTGCCCCTGCCTGGTGCATCGGCGGGGGCTGCTCACTGTCGAGCGGTGCCGGCTGGCTGTCGACGCCAAGGGCCTGCGGCATCTCGTGGCGCCGGTGCTGACCTTGGCAGCAAGCAGCTGTGCCGCAGGCGTCGTCAGCGACGGGACGGCAGCAGCGGCAGGCGCGTGGGATGCGAGCCGAGGAGTGGCGGCAGCCATGGATGGTGCTATGCCAGTGGCAGCAGCGAGGCGCCTTGCTGCTGGCTGCGACCACGCAGCACTGGCAGCGCCAGCAGCAGCTGCTGCTGCAGCAGCAGAGGTGCGGCTGTCGAGAGGCAGCCGCGGCTTGCTTGGTATGTGCCGCATGAAGCGCCCGGGCAGCAGCATCGGGTGTGGGAGGCTGCTGGTCGTGGAGTGCCGCATGGAGGGGGGCAGCGCCGCAGTGCGCTGCGAAGGGACGGGGCGGTTGCGCGAGGTCAGGGTGATTTATGAGTCGCGCGCTGCGTTTTTCTGGCTTGAGGTTGACAGTGCAGACCCTGGCAGCAGCAGCAGCAGCAGCGGCAGCATTGGGGTCGGCGCTGCAGCAGCTGCCACTGCGGATGTGGCGGCAGCAGTAGCAGACAGAAGGCTGCTGTTGTCACCGCAAGCTGAGTTTGGTGGCGCTGCAGTGCAGCCATGTACGGACGCAGCGGCAGCACCAGCAGTGGCAGTAGGAGGGCACCAGCTTGATGCGGTCAAGCTGGCAGAGTGGCAAAAGCAGCGCAGGTTGGTGGCGGGGCCCGGGGGTGCAGGCAGTGCTGGGGCGGCAACACCGCTGCTGCCTCCACCCTACATGCCACAGCAGGCTTCGCAACACCCCGGGACAGCAGCATGCACAGGGAAGCAGCCAGCAGCAGCAACATCTGCAGCAGGATGTCCCCTGCAGGGCTTAGCCCGCATCCAGCAGGTGTTAGGCAAGCAGATAAGTCCTGCTGCACTTGCTGCTCACCTAGGTGCCAGGCAGCAGCAAACGACAGGCAGGCAAAGGTCACAGCAACAGTAGCAGAATAGGTGTTCCAGGTTAATCTGCATGGATCATCATCATCATCATATTACCCATTCAAGCCATAGCATCAGCGCCATCGGCCCCGCGCCCCACCGGGGCGGAAAGAGGAGGGAGCATCTGCATGGATGTGGTTGTTGTTTAAATTGGCTGCATGGCACATTAGTACAGTGTAGTACTGGCTGCAACTTAATTTGGTTGTCTTTCAGTCATGTACAGGTTTGACTGGTTTGCGATGCCTGTTGGGGGCAGCAACTGAGTGCTGGCCCAACAACTTGAGGATACACTGCAGCGTGAAGTCGTCGCTGTCACAGGAGCAGCCGTGACAAGTCATGACAGGCTTTGAATTGGTTATCACATCGCAAACTCTTAGCTGTGCACGTGTTATGCCTGCTTGTTTGCGAGGATAATGTGAACTGCGGGAAGGCCATCAAGAGCAAGTGTCACTGACAGCTGGTTGACATGTGCTGGGCTACCTCAGGGACTACATAAGAGTTGAAGACCGTCAGTGCTCGCTCCCCGCTATCATGGCCGTGAGCAGCACTGACCAGTTTGCTTTTTGAGTGCAGGTATTACTAGAGACACTAGCAAGGAGTAGAAGCAGAGCTCTGTAGTTCAAGACAGCCATGGTGGCGGGGGGCCCACTTTAGCATGTGAGTGCCGTAACTGCTGCATTGAAATGTGTAACAGGTATTCTTCTTGCAATCCTTTTCATTATGCCGCGTTGTCATTGAGCGTGTGAGGGTGTCAATAACAGCGAGTAGGGAGCATATACATCTGCACTGCCTGGCGCAGCCCCTTTACATGCCGCATTGTGCCTTTCTTTGCACAGTGCTGCTGCTTTTTACATCTGCATGCATGCAGTTCTGTGTCCTTCACATCCGATATCAGATGTGCAGCAGTACCTTGTATGCAGCGATAACCTCTGCATGCACTGGCAGCGATGGTCATGGACAGTGGCACCAACCTCACTGATGTTGTGTTTAGATGTGTCCTAAGTTGATGCTGCACCGCTTTACGGGCGATATGGCGCGTTGAGTGCTCTTCCTGCTGTTCCTCCCATTTTGAACTGACGTGGCTAACATCGTCGCCAGATCAGCCGGGTGTCCACTTTCAGCATTGGAAACGTGCAATGCCACGCTTAAAAACAAATAAAAGTGCTTGCATGGCACTCGTTGTCAGCTGGCCACCATGCAGTGGCAGCGAGTCACCCGTCGGCACGCGCTCCACACACTTCGCCGTCACCATGTTATTTCATGGTATAGTACCGCCAGATCACCGCTGCTGCTGTCGTGCTTTCCGTAAGCAGCACACCTGCTTCACTCCAGTGTTGTACGTCGCCTCGTTTCACCGCACTTCAAGCAGCAAGGGCCTATGGCCACACGGTGCAGGCAATGAGCGATCACCGACTGCACTCAGCACACCGGCATTGCTCTTGCACGCGGCAGCGCACGCAGCAGTGACAACAACAACAGCAGCAGTACAAACAGAGCTAGCAGCTCACAGCACAGGCGAGCTAGCTCCTATGGAATCAGGCGCAATATGGTGGCCGCTGCTGCTGTCTACCCTTGCTGGGTTGAGCACCGCTATAGGAGGCTTGATAGCAGTCAGTTTTGCACCTAGTGAAGGCACACTGGCTTTTTTACTGGGCACAGGTAGGGTTTGCAGCATTGGCGGTGCACAACTGTGTGCAGCCATCCACATAACCAGCGGCATGCTGGCGTGTCTATCAAACTCAACGGCTTGATTGTGCAGATGCGTCAGGGTGGCGAAGCATCTGCCAGGGACAGCCTGAGCAACCACAACTGCCAGCATGGCCCAGCTGCTGCTGCTGCTGCTGCTAGCTGCTGCTGTGCCATGCTCTATTCATGACAGGGGTCCCAACGTCAAACTCAGCTCAGCTCAGGCATGGCACCTGCAGTTCAATCTGGCACATATCCATGTCACACTGCCCCTTGCCACACTGCTGCTGCAGCTATAGGTGTGATGGCTACTGTGTCAGGTGTGGAGCTTTGGTGGCATTCGGCTGTGGACCAGCACGACTTCCTGGGCATGACAGCAGCAGTGGCTGCAGGCGCGCTGCTGTTTGCTGTGCTGGACCCGCTGCTGCCAAAGCATGAGGAGCAGCATCAGGATGGCAAGCCACCGGCAGCAGCGCCGGCAGATGTGCAAGAGGCAGGCCAGCAGGTGGGTGGCGCCGTGTGTGCATATGGACGCGTGCGTTGTCATGCGTGTTGCTGCAGGGCAAGTGCGGGTGGCTTGACATGACTCTGTGGCTTGGAAGGGCTTGGTGTGCTTGGTGGTAGACGTGCTGCAGAGCAGCAGGTCGCATGTACTATTGGCAGCTGCATGCAGTCCGCAACTCAGCTGTGCATGCTGTGCGTGCTGCTCCTCTCACGCGTGAGACGGACAAGGAGCTCGCCCCAGTCTGCTGCGCTGTGGCAGGCCGTGGGCCTGAGCTACCGCCCGCGACACATGTACAGGTGCAAGCAATGTATGACACAGCTGTTGTTGTGTCGTGTCGCTGACTTGCAGGCGCAGCATGTGGCTGTGGACATGGCGCGGCGCCAACCACCCAGCAGCAGCAGCAGCAGCAGAAATGGCGCCAGCAATGAAGTACAGCTGGCAGCCGCCCCACTTCTGCAGGCAAAACTCAGCAACGGCACCAGTAGACCGAGCAGCAGCAACAGCAGCAGCATGTCAGTTGCAGGCAGCAGGCCAAACAGCAGCAACGGCAACAGCGTGCAGCAGCAGAAAGCTGTTATGGCACACAGCCAGCCTTCAGGAGTGCCGGTTGCTGATAGCAGTGTGGCGCATGCAGCAGCAGCAGATGCTCAACAGGAGCACCTACCACTGCTGGATGTGAGCAGCAACAGCAGCAGCAGCAGCAAGAGGGATCAGCATCACAAAGGAAGCATGTCGAGTCACAGCGGCAGCGATGGCGGCGTTGGCAGCCGCAATAATGCAGTTGGCAGTAGCAGCATAGGCCAAAGCCAGCAAGGCTTGGCCCAGCAGCAGCAGCAGCAGCAGCAGCAGCAGCAGCAGCAGCAGCAGCAGGACGAGGATGGGGCGCATCGTCTGCGTCAGCACCAGGCAGGCATGCTGCGGCTGGGCTTGCTGATGACCATCACCCTCACCATACATAACCTGCCAGAGGTGAGAGCTGCTGTGCTGACAGGCTGCAGAACAGCTACCGACAGGGTGCAGAAGGTACTTACTTGTCAGTGGTTACCTGTGCATGCATGCAACAATGGTGTGTGCCACAGCGTCGGTGTCCAGGCCCTGAGAGGGCGGCTGCTCATCCACCACAACCTACCTGAGGGGAGCTGATGGTGATGCAGCTGTGGCTGCTGACACCTGTGCGTGCGCGTGTGCGCGTGTGGGGGTGCGGGTGCGTTGCGTGCACGTCGCCTGCGCGTGTGTGTGCGCGTGCGCGTGTGCGTGCGCGTGCGCGTGCTGCAACACCATGTTTTGAGTATGTCGGAGAGACGCAGATGAGGACACGTGTCAGGCAGCGCCAGTGACGCATGTAGGTGTGGCATGCCGGAGCAGCAGCGCGGGCAGCGGTCGAGCAACTGTAGTTACAAACGGGTCGCTGTAGCAAGAGCTGCTTGGCAGCATGTGGGTTGCATTGCATGCTGAGCTCGATAACAGTGTTGATGTTTGTGCTGCTGCAGGGGTTTGCTGTGGCCTTTTCAGCCTTCACAAACATTGGGCCCATCATGGCGCTGGCCATAGGTGAGGCAGCAGCAGCCAAGGCAGCAGCAAGCGTCATGTGCAGCCACAAGTGCACCGTACTGGCGTCATACCAAACTTGCCAGCAGCTGCTGCATGTCCTTTTTCAGCGAATCTGGCCTTGAATGGTTACTTTCGGAGCACGTATTGACTGCAAATGTGACACAGCATGCCGATACATGGCAGGCCAGTGGTGGGCTGCTATTCGTTCGGCTGCGCTCAACTTGCATCCAGCAACAGCTGCAGGTCTCTTCCCCACCCTTGCGCTGCCCATGCACAGTCGACTCCACACATGTAGATGCCAAGAATGCCGTGAGTTGCATGTGGGCTGTTTGCCGCCGCGGACAGTGAGCACTTCACCCCTGCGGACAAAGGTAAACGCGACGCAGCCGCTGCCGTTGCTGATGTGCTGCGGCTCTGCTTGTCACTTCTCCTCACAGCGCTGCACAACATCCCCGAAGGCCTCGTCATTGCGGGGCCGCTGTACGCAGCCACCGGCAGCAAGCTCAAAGCGCTCGGCATGACGGCGGCATCTGGCCTGAGCGAGCCGTCGGCGCGCTGCTTGCCCTGCTGGTCTTCAAGCCATTCGTGACAAGTTTGGCGCAGCTGGATTACGTACTTGCTGGGACGGGAGGCGTGATGCTGGCCGTGTGTGTGCTTGAGTTGTGGCCCGAGGGACGACGCTGTGGGCAGGATGTGAGGCTGATGCAGGGGATGGCGCTCGGCACAGCAGTCATGGGCTGGACGCTGTATGTGGGTGCATAGTTGGCAGTAGGTTTCCTGTCAAGCATGCTATAGGTGTATTTGGATATTATTAAGGGGCGCATGCCGTTGTGGTGATTGTCATGGCTCCTCCTCGTCACCATGTTCCCGTTCTAGCCATAGCATCAACGCCATCGGCCCCGCGCCCCACATGAGCGGGTGGCCATGCCTCTTGTCAGATCCATCACTTGATGTACATACAGTGGCCACGTAACATAATGTGATGTGGAGCACAATCATGTTTGTCTTACAGAGCTGTGCAGCTTGTGCTGTTCTCCTGCAGGTGATTTCTTTTTGTTGGTGTATTTAAAGCCTGGGGTGCAGCACAGCAGGTGCTGCAGGCTGTTGGCAGCAGGGATTTAGGCGGTGGTATGGGGTGAAACTTTGCATGGGCGTTGCATGGCCATTTCAGCCATGCAGTGTAGCAGCGCCTGGTTTTGGCTTCGACGAGACCAATCAGCACCGGTGCTGTGAGGGTACCCTTACTGCTGCTGCTGCTGCTGCTGCTGCTGCTGCTGCTTGCCGCTCAGCAGCAAGGCATTCGACCAGCGGTGCATGCTACACTGTGGGGCACTCATCTGCATGTGTCAGTGTGTCTTCTGCAACCCTGTTTTTATTAGAATCAATGTTAAGCAATGCTTGCATGCATGCATTCAATGTTATGCAATGATTGCATGCATGCAGTTGTACACAGGGCTGTGTCCTGCACGCGTTGATGCCCAGCTGCCCAGCAATGCCTGACAGAGGCAGTGCGGCTCAACAGACTGTTACTAGCGTGGCTCTAACAACTTGTTACTGCAGGTTGCAGCGCGCGGCTGCGACGAGATGGAGCATCATCCGCACATATACATCATATTCTGATCATCAGATACGTGACGGTTACACCCCTTGGTCACTCGGTCACTCATTGTTACAGTATGGTCACACTGTTAACATATGTGCAATACTTGCTTCAGGCAATCACACAGGGGAAGATACGGCATCCAAAGACTTTGCTGCCTGTATGCCGCATTGACGCCCCCGAAGCAACTTGACCGGACTAGAGCCGAAGGCAACTGGCCGATTCCCCGCTATGAAATTGAATATTGATGGATTGGGTGCCCAATGAGCCTGTCATTGGCTCGAAAACGGGCGATGCTCCCGTCGTGTAGCATACAAACTGTGAAACTGTGGACTCTAATGCTTTCAAGATGCTCAACAGTCCAGCCAGCGGAGCATCACAGTGGGTAGAGCCAGCATTGCTTACAGCAATTGCAGATGCCAATGTAGCTTTGCACGAGGGAGGCCCGATGACTCTGCTTCGCTTTTGGGTTGGAGTGCTGCTGCTTGTGACAGGTGCAACAGTACACTGGTGGTTGCCCAATGAGCCTGTCATTGGCTCAGAAACGGGCGATGTTTCCTTCGTGTAACATCCAAACTTTGGTGACAGCCGCTTGGGGAAGCTGATGTCAGCTCACATATTTGACTGGCAGCTGCAACCATTTCGCTGCATCGCAGCGCAATACTTGCCGCCATTTCACTGTGGGAAAGCATGATCCCTACAACCTGCTTACAATCAGTCTACAACACATGTTGTAGCTCGTGGTTGTGTGCAAGCATGCATGCTGCCAATCTGGGAGTGAGCAGGTGCTGTTGGTCCTTGGTGACTTGGCTGGGTTGCATGTCAGCATGTTGGGAGTAATTCAGTATTTATATCAGGCTATTCAGACGCCTTTCATAACTGCACGCACGGCTGAGACATCTTGGTTTGGCAGCGGCTCATTATGGTGTGCTGCAGTCCTGCAGCATTGTGGTTGTATGCACTTGTTGTTGTTGTTGCTGACAGACTGTGCAAGGTTATGGCAGCATGTATGGGCTATACAAGGCACAGCACTCATAACTACAACCATTTTTGTAGCTGGTACTTGACTACAACTACACTACAACTGGGTTGTTACAACACAACTACAATTCCCACTTTACTACAACCTGCTACAACACATAGGCTACAACCTGTCTACAACCTCACAACTACAACCATTTTTGTAGCTGGTGATTGACAACTACAACCACACTACAACTACACTCTCTTGGCAGAATGGGGTGTGAAACCGTTGCATATGTGGCTTCATCAGAGGGCTTTGGAGTACTACTACAGGATTCAGCGTATGCAGGGCGTTCGGCTGCCAAATCAAGTGTTTACAGCTGAATGGAGGCGTCCTAGTGGTGCTGTGGCGGTGACACTGTGGCACAAGTATGTGCAGAGCCTGCTGTGCAAGTATGGTGTGAATGTTGTGACCGCGGAAGGCAGAGCCAGTGCGTGCAAGAGCCATGTCAACAAGCAGGTCAAGACACTACATGCTGAAAGGATTGCATGTGAAACGTTGGAACACTCCACTCTGAGTCGGTATGTGGCTCATGTGCATCCCTCTCATGTTGATGCTATGGGTTTCAGGAGGCCTAGGCCGTACTTGCGTTCAGTGGCAATTCCACGTGGTATTGAATTGCTGTTGCGTGTTCGTATGGGTTGTCTGTGTGTACATGAGCGTACTAGTCAGTTTGGCGGTCGCAGAGCTAACTCCACTTCAGGATGTCCTTGTTGTGGTGCAGAAGTTGAGTCTTTGTCACACTTCATGTTTGATTGCCCTGCTACTTCTGCTCAGAGGGATGATATGTTTGCTGAGATCAGATCCCTGCCTGGTTGCGCTGAAAAGTTGCGCAGCGTTTTGTCCATGGCTGATTCGTCAATCAAGGTGTTGCGTTTTGTATCTGATGATATTTGGGGCAGTTCTGGAAGATGTCTGATGGTGTCACCGTGTATTGCTGCTTTTCTTGTCAAGTCTTGGGATGTGCGCAATGCATGCAAACATTCTGGAGCAGTGCTCCCTCCTCTTTCCGCCCCGGTGGGGCGCGGGGCCGATGGCGCTGATGCTATGGCTTGAATGGGTAATATGATGATGATGATGACTACAACTACACTACAACTGTGTAGTTACAACCGCACTACAATTCCCACTTTACTACAACAAATTACTGACGTAACATATTAGCGCTTGACAGATAAGCGCTAAGGCATGCATGAACAACATCAGTAATACTGGAATGCTGCCTTAGAAACAAGTGCTGATATGCTTGACTGCTTTGTAACAGTCATTTCCGGCTGCCATACTGCAAGTTCTGCTGACGGGCACGCTGTGCCACGAACAAGTGTAGCCACTGGCTGGCTGGTACAAGCACGCCGAGAATGCCGAGTACGCTGCAGTCTACTGCTGCAAGGTGTGTTCGCCGACAGCTAAGGCTGCCTCAACACTCTGCACACCCGATCAGACACTGCGTTGCTGTGTTACCTACCTAGAGGTAACTCTCCTGATGACGGCCCGAGATTGCGCTAGTGACCTACTCTGACCAATGTGCTGGCTGTTGCGTGCTGCTCCACTGCCCAACAGAGTCTCAGTCACTTATGGATGGTTACAGAGGCGCAATCACTCTTGTGCACAATTCTCGGCGTGCCGAACTCAGGCACGCCCCGCCACAAAAGGCCGTCAGCGCCCACAAAACCACAGATGTGGGCCCTGATTGACAAAATCACGCAATCGCGCACAAGCCAAATGCGCGCTTGCTGCTTTTCACAATAGTCATCCAAACAACGACATCACCAATTCCGGTGCTCTAATCAACGCATAGCCGTGGCTAGGTCAACCGAGTTGACTGGTCAAACCCACCAAAAGAGGGAACAGCTGAGCACAGCAGTGCTCAGCACACAAGCTGGAGCTAATCGGACAAGGAACTAATCGGTTACGTCATTACAACACACAGGCTACAACACGTCTACAACCTGTTGCACAACAGGGCTACAACAGGGCTACAACCAGGCTACAACAGGGCTACAACAAGGCTACAACAAGGCTGTTGTTGTAGTGCGGTTGTAGGATCCTGTATTTGTTGCAGTGTTTAAGATGAAGAACCGTTCCTGCGGCAACTTCAAGTTTTGGGAGCGAGCAGTATGTTTCACCACTTCAAGTAGCTCAGGTTCAATCAAGTAGCTCAAAACAAGCTATACGAATCACACTTCCTTGTTTGACCACCGTAAATCTCGTGGCAGTATGGTAGCAGCAGCTGGGATGCTGAAGGGCAGCTCCGGGCACCGTGAGCATGTTTGGAAGACTAATTTGTACAATATTGTCCGGCTCTAATTACCCAAAGTTTAGGTGATGCTGCTATGCGTGGAAGCTGTCACATCCGTCACCTTCATCATCCGACCTTCGTCCGACCTTCATCGGGCGCAGCAAGCCTGGTATATAGCTCCGCCTCGGTACTTTGGTATCCAGACATCCAGACAACATCCTCCAAGTCGTGCTTCCCTGTTGTGCGTTTTACAAAAAATACAAGGCCGCGAGCCTTGCGCACAGGTGCCCGAGCGCGCCAGAGCCTGCAGGCATTGCATGGCTCTAGCGATCGGTGGATTCAGTTCCACACTCAGCTCGGCAGCCAGCGTGGTGACCCAACTGTGGTGGAGTGTGTCAGGAGCCAACTTCAGGAGGTTACTCAGCATGCCGTCTGCAGTCAGCCGTCCAGCTCACTGCTCACGCGCTCACTGCTGCACCCCTGCCCCTGGCAGGGAGGTAACTCAGCATACCGTCTGCAGTGAGCCGTCCAGCTCACTGCACACGCGCTCACTGCTGCACTCCTGGACTTGGCTGGGAGGTTACTTTCAGCATACCGTTTGCAGTGAGCCGTCCAGCTCACTGCACACGCGCTCACTGCTGCACCCCTGCACCTGGCTGGGAGGTTACTTTCAGCATACCGTCTGCAGTGAGCCGTCCAGCTCACTGCACACGCGCTCACTGCTGCACCCCCCTGCCTCCCTAGGCTGGCGGGAGGTTACTTTCAGCATACCGTATGCAGTGAGCCGTCCAGCTCACTGCATACGCGCTCACTGCTGTACCCCGGCCCCTGGCATCCTCTGCTGCCCTTGGTCCTCACTGCTGCTGGCAGGGATGACTCTTTCACCAGCAGGCGAAAGCAACCTGACCACATCTACCGTCTACCGGCTACCGTCTACCGTCTACCGTCTACCTATCACCTGAGCTGGCTGCTCGCAAGGACTGCATGGGGTGCTGGTGTGGTTGCTGTCAGTGGCAGCATGCGCCATCCATGCAGGCCATGCGTGCCCGTTCGATCCGGGCACAGGTGTGAGCAGTCGCACATTTATTGGGCGGAAACCCATCTTTCTGTGCAGTTGTGTTGAAGCAGTGGTGGCAGCCAAGGCAGTTCAGCTCTTCCACAGCGTTTTGGCTTGGGCCAGCACAGCCATGACAGAGGGTGTCTTCGATTAGCAGTTGCATTGCAATGACAGCAACAGCAAACTATGCTATTGGCAGCTGGTAACCAGCCTGTACGTACAGGTGGCTGCCTGTAGCAAGCCACAGTACTAGCCTAGTAGTAGATCTGAGTTCTGTGCCACAGAAACCATCATGCGGCAGGAATACCGGTTACAGTAACCGGGTGACCCTATGAGCAAGCAGTGGTGTCCGCTTGAGTGCTGCAATGTGGCAGTTGTAGTGTCAATACACTGAAGGTCTGCAGACACCAAGCTATGCTAGTTTCAGATGCCAACTCACAGCCTGTCATCCTCATAGTACCCATTCAAGCCATAGCATCACCTTGGGCTGTTCCAGCTGCATACTTGAGGTGCTGTGACACACAATATTGACGCAATGTGTCTAGCCTGCAACTTGACTCCTGGGATTGCTGTCACCTCCATCTCCACAATGCAACCGCAACAATCAGCTGCGCATGCACCTGTTGAAGTGCTCACCCGCTGCAGCCCTTGCAGTGCCGCCTGCAGAGCCCCCAGCTCGTCACAGCCTGCTTGCCGGCAAGCCGCCACCAGCTGCTCCAGGTGCTTGTCAATCACAGGCTGCAGCCGCTGCAGTGGGCCTGGTGTGTCTGGCGGTACACAGCTGTAATGCACTCTGCTTGCGCGTAATGAGCCCAGCGTGATTTATCATACACCACGTCCATGTTTTTGAGGCAGCCTCAGCCTCAGGCTTTCGACGCTCCACGCATGCGCCACATGTGCGCACCCACAGCTCTGCCTGTACTCGAGTTTGCCCGTTGATTCATGCGATGTGCATGCTGCCTCATTTGCAGTGTCTTTGATGATTCAGATGTCCTGCTGTCCTGTTGAATCACGACGTGGGGCGGCTGCCAAGTCAGCGCAGCGCTTCGCACCTGGAAGGCGTCCCGCACTGCTGTGTCCACCACTGTGTGCAGCCCCTTGCTGTGAGGGGCGCGCTCAGCCGCAGCTTTCACTGTGGCTGCCTGCTCCTTGCTTAGGGCCAGACCCAGCCTGCCTACCCCTGCAGCACAGCATACGTGATACCATATGTGGATGGATGAGTGGCAGAGCACACTGAATGAGGCGAGATGCGGGCCGGAGCTTTGTGATACAAAGTGAGACACCATGGGGTGGGCTGCACTCCAGTCACTGCTCGCAGCTGGTGCTGATCTACACTGTGGTCTATTTGTTGTAGTCTCCAACAAGGTGAAAACAGGCTACCACAGTCAAGCTGGAGAAGCGCAAGCATCAAGCAGCCCGGCAACTGCAACAAATTGTGGGAGTAGCAGGCCGTCGCAATACAGGTGTAATGTGCTGACAGTGGCAGCATGTAACACCACGCCTGGTTCTTCACCCTCGACGTATATGTCTGGACACAGGAAGGGCGTCTGCAACCGGCCTGAGCAGGCAAACGAGCTGGAAGGGGCGTTCGCATGCAGTGCATCAAACATCAGCTGCTGCCAGGGACCTTCCTGCTGTTGCCATAACTCTGCTTTGATGGTATCCTCAGCAGCGCCTGCTGCTGCTGGTGCTGCTGCTGCCTCCATCCGCTCAACCAGCACTGTTGGTGCACCTGCCACCATTTGACTTGCTGCTGCTGCTACTGCTGCGGCCTACCAAAGTAAGAGCCTGCATACAACACAATCGATCACATCAAGCCAAGTGGAGTGGCGACATACAGTAACTTTTCCACCTGTGCAAGGCAGTCACAGAGGTACTGCAGGCGGTAAGCTGTCCAACCCAGCTCTAGGGTTGCCAGGGTCTGTCAAGGCACTTCATAACTTACACTAGCAGCACCTTTGTTTCTGCTGTGCCCGAGCTATGACGTGTGACAGAGCCTTTTTTGCACGTCACTGCACCACCGGCACTAATTTGCTTGCAAGCAGCAGTGCTGGGAGCTCAGAGTTAGGAGTACTCCTTCTGCATGGTAGCTGCGACTCTTGTGGCGTGACCGACGCAGCTCAAAGATATGATTTAACGATGTCGTCAAGCAGAAGTGTCGGTAGATAACTACGAGCGGAGGCACAACTTTCAAACAGGAAGTGACAGAGGTTGGCGGGCTTCATGGGTTAACGTTGCAAGGAAGGTTGCAGGAATGCACACCAAGCGATTTAATTGCAGCAATAGAGGCATTTGTACAACTGGTGGTAGAACCGACTAACGGCACAGCACGGCACAGCATACCGCAGCACAGCACAGGCGCACACCGCAGCAAGCCCGTGTTGGCCGAGAAACCCGACAAGACTGAAGGTTTCTGTGGGTGTTGACTGCCATTGGCCAAGCCGCATGTGTGTAGCTTCGTCCAATTGCATGAACATGACCAACGCCTGCTGGACTGCCTGAGGCAGGTTCAGTCCTGTACTACTGTAATGTATTGTGTTGAAACATACTTTCAGTCAGTCACTGATCAGTGTTCATGAACACCACTGAGTGGGCGGCTGCCACAGGAACCTGCACAATCACGCCCTGTGATTGCGAAATAATGCTCCCCCAGTTGTAAACCCTGACACAACACAAGCAAGCTGATAGCATGCTAGTGCCAGCACTAGTCACGCAGCCGGCCGCCGCAGTGCCAGGAAGTCCTGCAAGTGCGCAACCATCACAGGCGGCCACCGCCGCACCTCTGCCAGCCACTTCTTGTCCTGATACTTGCTGCAACCCGCCGATATATTCTCACAGGCAAAGTGCCAAGCATCTTCTGCCCTCTGCGCGTCCCCTCGCCGCCAATACAGCGCTGCCAGTGCTGCTCGGCTGTCGCTGCTGCCTGGCGCCCTTCGCGCGATCTTCTCAAACTCGCGCACCGCCCCCGCCTCATCTCCCACCTGTGCCAACATCAGCGCTGCATTGCTGGCTGCGAATACTGCGCCATCCAGCCGCTGCGTGGTGGTACCGCCCCTACCCCTGAAACCCTTCGCCTGCTGGAACAACTGGCTGCTTGCTAGGTAGTCGTCTCGTGCCTCCGCCCACTCGCCGAGCGAGTTGAGGCAGTTGCCACGCGCGTTGATGATGTAGGGGTCAGGTGACTCGCCACCTAGTGCTGCCAGCTGCAGAGCTGCGTTGTAATCTGCTAGCGCTTCCCGCCATTGTGAGCGGCCTTCGTATGCGAGTGCGCGGCCGGCAAGCAGCCGTGCTTCTGTGATGGGTTCACCTGGGGTGCAGAGCACGTGGCAGCACGCCATGGGACGGCGGCTGATGTCAGTTGCATGGCAGCAAAACAGGCATCGACACCAGTGCAACATATTGGCTGAGCTGACAACTGCGGCCTGTGCAGCAGCCTTGACGGTTGGCGAACCACACCGGGCGCTGCTAATGCTCACACGTGCAGTGCAGTGCAGTGCCCTGCTGGCGCTCTGCTGGTTTTCAGCCCTGCCTGGCAGCTGCCTCACCTGCCGGTACAACGACAGAGATGCATCGAAGTCGCTCACTGCAGCATCAAAGCTCTTGGCATCCACCAGCACCTGATGAGGCAGCAGCAGGGTGTCGGACAAAAGACATCAGGCGCGCTAGTCACCAGGTAATCTGCTGTAGGCGCTGTCAGCCTGGTAACAGCAGGCAAAGCACACATGTTATGAGTCCTGTGATTGCGCAGCAACAGCATGCACAAACAGCTGAAGCATGCTACAGGCAAACAAGTGGCCTTGTTTGGGAGAGACAAGCAGCTGCTATGGCTATGCCAGGGCACGCCAGTTGCGTCCTGGGCCTACCTGTGCCCGCATTTCCAGCCATCGGGGGTTGTTGGCATCTGCTTGCAGGATGTCTGTCAGGTAACGCACTGCTGCCTGGAAGTCCCTGTTGGCATACGCTTCATATGCATCCGCCTGTTTTATGCAAAGGAGAGTGTGAAGCATTACATGATTGACGCGCCCAGGATCAATGCACGATCTATGCACAAAATGCAGCTATTCTACTTGTGAGCAGTACAACTAGTAGCGCATGAATGCTGCGCTGCAGTGCACTGCCGCAAGCATACTGTGATGAGACATCACGGTGCCGACCAATACACAGCTCCCTGTTGCTGACACGCCGATGAATATGGAGAGATGGAGTCATGGCATACCTGTAGCTGCACAAGGTCTGGTAGCTGCTGTTCCAGCGCAGCCGTGGCAGCTGGCCATGGCAGCAGCGGCAGGCTTCCCAGGCCCAGCAACAGCTCCCGTTTGCTGCTGCTGGCGCATGCTGCTACCTTACACCTGCTGTGCTGGGTGCTGCGGCTACTAGCCCGATGAAGCGCGTTGCAAGCTGCATCGACCCGAGGAGTGACGACAGGTGGAGACTGCAACAGCTGTGATGGTTGCACGCCACATGATCGCCCCAGCTGCTGCTGAAGCAGCCGCTCAGACCGGTTGCCGAACGATATGTCCATCGTACTGGATCAGATAAGTCAGAGGCTGCTCAACAGGCAGGCCAGTGTCTGACGGACGGGCACTACGAACTCAAGAACGTCCGCATCTACTACGTTCCGCCGGTGGAGGTGCAGTGGAGGCGCGGAGGGTTAAATCATCTCCTGTTGTGCCTTAAGTACAGTGCAACTTGTAAAACCGCCAACAAATGACCAGCCAGGCTGAGCCTGCTCATGCTAAGCAAGAACTGACTAACAGTGTGACCAACAGTGTAAACCGACAACTCGAGAGTCTCAGCCTTTCAGCGACCAGTGGGATGCAACTCCACGGACCCTAAGAGTGCCTGCAACTCAGGCAGGTCGTTCAGGCTGCTGCTCCTCTTATGCCTGTGCCAGGCAGATTCTGCAGCCGCTGACACTGACACCTTCTGCTGACAGCTGGCCAGTGCCAGGTGCATCAGGTGAGCGGCTGCGCCTATGCAGCAATGCACCAGCACCAATGGGCCGATAGCTGCCCATGACACCTAAACCAGCCCTACATCTGTAGAGGATGGTGGCCTGGCGCTCCTGGCTCTCGCTACTGCGGCCTCCCACCCTGCACTGCTGGAGCGGTGCAGCCCTGCTGCTGCTGCTGCTGCTGCTGGCTGCTGCTGCTGCGCTGCTGCTGCTGGCTGCTGCTGCTGCGGCTGGCCACTGCTGCTGCTGTTGCTGCCGGCGATACTCCTGCCAGCACTGCCGCTACCGCCCGATCTGCGGGATGTCAGCAGACTGGCTACAGGTGCAGTCATAGCAGCTGCAAGCTCCTGCTCAATCTTCAGCGCTGCCTCGCTTTGTGCCCCAGTAGTTGACGTTACGCCTGCTGCTGCTGCTGCTGCTGCTGCACTGTGACTGCTGTTGCTCAGCCGTGACCTGCTCCCCTGCCGCCGCAGCACCTGCTGCTGCTCACTTGCTGTAGCTGCTGCTGTCACACAGCCCACCTCCCCACTGTCCGACCGTACAACCTCTCCAAGCCCTGCTAAACCACTGGCAGAGGACCTTCCAGAACCGCCTGCAGCACCTGCCAAGCCTCCGCCCAGCTGCCATGCGGGCTCCACCACTCCGCGTACGCTGCGTCGTCTGCCACAGACACCGGTGACAGTGCACAGCTGCCTTCTCTGGACAGCACGGCAGCGCTGTCAGGCGGGGGCACCCGCACCTCACGGATGTGCGGCACACGCCGCCCCCTGCTGAAAAAACCCCGCTGCCACCAGCTGCAGCACCGCTGCCAGCGGCGTTTGCTGCTGCAGTATCTGATGCAGCGCCACTCCCCAAAGCGACCACAGGAAAGCGGGGACGCTGCCGCTGTGTGGTGCATCACAACTGCCCGCTTCACCTGCTGCTGCTGCTTGAGTGCTGCTGCTGCCACCACCAAACCCTGGCAAGGCCCCAAACCCTAAGCTGCTGACAGTGCTGCTGAACCCTCCCAAAAGCTTCCTAGGGTCTCCAATGCCTGCTAAGCCGCTGCCGGTTTGCTCCCATTGGTGACGCTGCTACCATCCCCTGAGCTGCCCGGAGGCTCTGCACCTGCTGCTGCACCTGCTGCTGCTGCGTCCACCGGCAGTGCAAACCTGTGCTGGCTCAGCTGCCCCAGCTGCTGCAGCAGCTTCTGCAGCGGTGCCTGCTGTAGCAGCAGCGCCTCTGGCGCATACCACGCCCCCAGCGCTTCGGCATTTGCAGCTAGGGTTGACAGCCGCACCCCCAGCAGCTGCTCGTTCAGGCTGGCCCTCACCCACAAGCCCAGCTTCACTGCTGGAGGGCTGGACCGTGCTGCTTTCATGCGTGCTATGCCGTCAGCGCCCAGCATGAGGCGCGGCTGCTGCTTGCTGCCATGCTGCAGCGCTTGCAGGACCTGCCGGTGCAGCAGGACAGGAAGGATGAACAGATGATGCGAAGATCACAGTGAGATGGTTCATCAGTGCATGGCCAGAGTGTGTTTTAAGCACTGCTGGCAGAATCGGCAAGAGGCTGACAAGGTGGGGCGGGCCACCTCACACTGTGTTTAGCACTGTTCAGCTGACCACGGCGGGGTCATGCTGGTGGTGCTGCTGTTGAGTTGCAACACCGTCCTGGTTGCACAAGCCCCACAGTTAGCTGCACCATTGAAGCATCATTGTGTGACTCACCCCAAGGCAGTTGCGCCCTGCCTTGGCAGCCACCCTCCCAGCACATCCCTGGCAGCGGCAGCAGCCTTGCTGCCGGCACTGCTGCCTGCTTCCCTCGCTGCTGCAGCCGGTGCATCCGGTGTGTTGCGCAACCCGTGGTTTAGAGCCTGCTGAACAAGCAGTACGAGCTGCAGCAGCGGCGCACACTCATCTCCCAGTGAGCCCTTGCTGGCAGCAGCCGCAGCCTGCACCTGCCCACATGCCTCTAGCAGCTGCTGCAGCAGCTGCAAGCCGTCCTGCCGCAGCTGCTGCGCTGCTGTCCCCTCTGCTGCTGCGGCCGTCGAGGCAGGAGTTGCAGCAGCACCGTGCTTGGCTGCTTCGCTGGTGCCGCCCTGCTTTAAACGTGTCATAACAGACCACATGTCGCCTTCCAACACATCGTCCTCACCTCTGACCCCGTCAGCGCCACCCTCTGCTGCTGCTGCCGCTGTTGTGCCTTGCTGCTGTCTATCTAGACTGTTTCTGCTGCTGCCACGTTTCAACTTCCTGAGCAAGCCTTTGCTGCTGTGCCACGCAGGGGCCTTGCTGCTGCCCGCCATCCCCACTGCTGCTGCTGCTGCTGCTTCCTCCTGCTGCTGATGATGATGATGAAGATGCCGCTCTATAGGGGTTAACACCATACTAACTGGCTTGTCACTACCAGGGTCTGCTACAACCTGCAGCTGCACCTGCAGCAGTACCGCCTGTCTCGCCAAGGCGCCATCAGCCGCTGCTGTTGTTGACACAGCACAGGTGGTACTGTCTTTGCCTGCTGCTGCTGGTGCTGCTGGTGTTGCGGCAGCTGAGCCTGGCTTTTTACTGAAAAAGCTCGACAGCCTCCTGCCAGACAGTGCCGCTGCAGCGCTCACCGCGTCTCTACTGCTGCCGGCCTCCCCTTTGCGGGTTGCATTGGTGGCCGCAGGAGGTGCTGCTGCGCTGCTACTCTTTGCGTTGCTGTCGCTGCCGCGGGCGTGTGTTGCTGCTGTGTTGCTGCTGTTTGCCTGCCGCCTCCTGCACGTGCTGCAAACCCCTTCACGGCAGCAAACGGCTGCGTGATCATCGCGCCCACCACAGCTTCCCGCGCTGCTGCAACTGCATCCGTCAGCTCTTGGCCAGCTGCCGCCGACTGGTGCAGGCCTGCTGCTGCGGAATGCTGCAGCCCCTGCAGCAGCCCCTTTACTGCATCTGCGCCAGCACCCAGCAGCTTGCTGCTGCTGCTACTGCTGCTGCTGCTGCTGGCACTTGCCTTGCTGAGTACTGCTGACTGACCATCCCCTTGTGCCTCCACCGCAGCAGCACCTGCACCAGCTGCTCAGCATCTGGGCCTGCCTGATCAGGAGCAGTCGGCACCAACAACTGCACCTTGACCAGTTCCTGCAAATCCGCTCCTCCCAAACAATCTTGCTGACACCCGGCTGCAGCTTGGCTGCGACTGGCATCTGCATGAGTGCTGCTGCTGCTGCTACTGCTGCTGGCTTTGGCAGACTTACTGCGCCCAAAGCTGCCAAGAGGAAGCCGCTGAGTAGACAAACGCCCAACAAGTCCACCACCCTGCTTGCCAGGTACAGGTGTTGGCCGTTCCTGCTGCTGCTGCTGCTGCTGCTGCCGCTGCTGCTGGGTGACACCTGCATGTTGCTGATGATGGTTGCTGTGAGGCTGCAGGTCCACCTCTGTTTGGATGTGCACAGGCGTAGCTGGCCTGTCAGTGCTGTGTGCTGGCTGCTGCTGCTGTAGCAGGTACTTGTCGTACGGCGTGACAGGCATGAGTTCCTGCAAGCGGAATTGGCAGCACCACCACAGCAGCAGCGTCAGCAGGAACCATGTGCAGCTCAGAATGTTGCTACAGTCCTGCAAGGCAGAGCCACTGGCGCGGCTGGGGCTCCTTGTTGTTTTGAAGCAGGGCTCCAGGAACAACACGGGTGGCGAGAAGCGGCTGCTCCAATCAGCTGTTGATGCTGCAGAGAGGCGCATGCTGCAGCCACATGCTGCAGCCGCTGCCATCCATGCTCCTGCACACTGTTGCCTCTTCTCAAACGCAAACGAACTGCGCACTACCCAACACGCCAGAATCCAACTATGCAGTGCTGTGACCCTGTCGCCGCCTGTGGCCTTTGTCGCTGTCCGCCGCACCTTAAGCTGCTGCAGCTGCGCCACTAGCCGGTCTGCTGCGCTGGCGTCACGTACGAGGGCATCACGCGCATAGGCTGTGATGATCTGCGGCTGGCTGCGCAGCCGCTGGACCAGCGTGACCAAGGAGCCGTCAGCTACAGCCTGCAGGCAAGGTGGTGAGCGTCGCTGTAAGGGTGAGACAAGGACGGAGAAGGAGGTCATTTTGCTGTCAGCTGCTACCTGTGCACCGTACCAGAGGCTGCTGCGCACAAGCTGGAGCATGTTGGCAGTAATGTGTAGGGGCAGATCCTGTTACTGCGTAGGTGCGAGCATCGGTAGCTGCCGATTCCGCATCAGAGAGCAACGCCGCACTGAAATTGCATGCCCAGCATGCTGCAGGGCCCTGCAGCCGCACTGCTGTACGTTGTACTTGCACTGCCAGCACCTGCCCACACTGTAAAACTAGCAGGGAAGGTATACACAAGCTGCCCACAGCCTGCACAAGTACCTGAAGCACCCATGCCTGCACAAGATCAACGCCAGCGCACGCATCTGCCACGGTCTGCGCCTTTTCAACACTTGGTGACAGTTGGATTGGGAAGGCACGCGTTGCTGCGGTGACCACACTCCACACTGAGCCACTGACTGCGCGGTTGCCCTTGAGGCCATGCTGTGATGAAGTGTCAGGGTTCAGCAGCAGCTCAAGAGTATGGAAGCTTTGAGTAGAGCTTGCAGGAACTTGCCCGTGGGCAAAGTGCAACTGCCAATGTGCACTACAGGCTAGCTGCAAAGGTCCATGCATACACATACGCACAACATGCAGAGATGCACACGAGATGAACGAACAGAACAAGCATGCTACACTGCGGAGACAGGACTTGCAGCACAGCATGCATGCACCTCACCTCAAGCCATGCCAGCAGTGCCACAGCAATGCTGGATGGGCTGCCATCTGGGGAGCCATCTCCTGCAGGGCTGTTGTGCAGCTGCTCCAAGGCTGTCAGGACGTTTCCTTCAACAGCAGACATGATGGCAGATTGTCTTCAGTCAGCTGAAGCCTGGTGACTAGGCATCCTACAGGTGCACCGGACCTCAGTAGGGTTGAGCTCAAACAGACTCCTGCCTGGTGTACGTAGCGTCCCTTTGATATACATGTAACGTGAGCACCGTGGTAGCACCACCAGTCTCCAATTTTGCTGTCGACGCGATCGAGACACACGATCAACTGTTTGAGAGTGTGACGTCCGTCACATAACACCTGCGACATTTTCTTTCACGCCACGACCACCTACTGACAGCTCGAAAATGCTAGCTGGAGCCGTAACTCAAGCTGAAGCATGCAACACAAGAGCGATAATTTCTGTCATGGCAACATGACCCTCTTTAGTGCGTCTGGGCCCGTTCTCTCATCAGATTTCCAAATACACGATACTGTTGATTGATCATCACGCGCTTTGCATTTGCATGGCCGCTCGGCTGTGAATCCTACTCCAATCCATACAACACACCTTGGCAGTGTCCCAGTGTCGCTTGAAAGACGCTTAGAGACGATACCCGACTCCATAGTTGCCATAACAACAGCTTTCAGGCCGTTCCAGGTATGGCGTGGGTGGCGGGCAGGGATTGTAGACACTTTCTACGCAGTTCGAAGACATCGAAACATATTGATCAAAAGCTATATAAACCTGCCGAGATCATGTGCAGCCGCTGTGCACGCACCCGTTGTACCCGCTTGCTCGATGTCGTGCCTTGCCTTTCCTCTTCACTGCGACAATCTCCACTCTGGCTTGAGCTGAGCGCGCACCGTGCACAAACTTAAGCCGCTGTATGTTTTGCGTGAATCAGGGCTATATGTTCGGGAGCAATTGTCAGGCCGAGTGACTTTAGGCCTGCTGCTGTCCTGCCCCTCCTGCCACAGGTTGCCAGCTGAGCCAGAGCTAGCTGTACAGGATGCCGCAGAAGGCCCAGTTACTTCTACAGCTTGCGCAGGCGGCTGCCAGAGGTAGGAATACGGTGTTGCTAGCAGGAAAGCAGCTTTGTGTACTGTCGCCATGCCAGGCTATGATGCCACTCTCGCCATGCCACGCTTTGATTACAATACTGACAGACACGTCACCAGTTTTACCTGTTCCCGTTTTGTGCCGTAGAGACTAGACAGCAGGCGGCGCTGCCGCAGGTGGCAGTCAACGTCTGGGACACGCTCACAGGCGTCATGCACCGCCCCAGCAGCAGCAGCACCAGGGCAGCAGGGCGCAGCACAAGGCAGGGCAGCAGCGTAGCTCAGCTGCAGCCAGCGACAGGCTAGCATCTGGGTTGGGGCTGCTGCACATCAACAAGTCCCTTGCAGGACAGGTGAGCTGCTGTCTTGCAGGTGAAGGACATTGGTTGCATGGGGTTGTATGAGGGCAGCAGCCCTTGAAGGCCAGCTGCAGCTTGAGCAGCTGGAGCTGGCTGTGACCATGTCTGTTTCTGTACGAAACATGCAACATTCACATCTGCTGAAAGGGCATCTTGACTGTTAACCTTCCATTCTGTGTGAGCAGCGGTTGGTCAGTGCAGTGCTGCTGTGGGGCAGCAGCACCATCAGTTCGATTACACAAACAGCTGCGGTCTTTGCTGAACTGGATCCGCTGCTGCTAACTTCTGCAGGATGTTGCGCCGCACCACTACTCTGCACACCTGCTTGGCAGGCGCACCTTGCAGGAAGTCAATGGGGCCAGCACCCCCAGCTGACCGGCCGCATCGCAGCAGACACTGCTGCACCGTATGACACCAGCAGCCGCACGCAGCACCAGCAGCAGCTTGCAGGACGGCCACTGCACACTGCAGCGGCGCTGCCAGGCCTCGGTAGCGGGCTGGGTGCACTGCAGGGGTGCTTGCCGCAACGAGCGGTTGATCCTGGCTTGGGCGGTCTCAATGCAGGCAAGCGCTCAGGCAGCAGCGGCTCGCGGGGCCCGGGCGGCATGCGCAAGCCGCGCTACAACAGCAGCATCAGCTTGAACAAGCAGATCATGAACACGCACAGCGCGAACGAGCTGCATGCAATTGTGCGTGCAAAGGGAGCTGGCTTTGACTTCTTCAACATCAGCAGCGCCATTGCGCGCGTCCCAAAGCTCGTGGGCCCTGCCGGCGGCATGCAGGTGAGGGGCTTGGCGTAGATGTTGTCCAATGCGTGTGCTGCGGGTGGCATGTGGTGCATCTGGTTGGCAGCACGCGGCTATGGCAGCAGCAGCAGTGCACAATCAGGCATGCACGTACTGGCAGCATGCGTAGCAGTGGGCATGTATCAGCAGTCGTCAGAGGCTGCGAACTTACTGCTGCTTCTCCTGCACGCTGCAACCGTCCCCTTTTTGGATGGACACAGAACGACAGCACTGCAAAGGCGCTAGCCGATGATCTGGCCGGCCTGATGGCCAACAACATCAGCACGTTTGATGCGCGTGGCCTCGCCAACAGTGCCTGGGCCTTTGGCAAGCTCAAGTACGCGCCCAACCAGAAGCTGCCGCAGCTGATCGCAGCAGCGGCGATTGCCAAGATGGACGCGTTCAGTGCGCAGAACTTGAGCAACCTGCTGTGGAGCTTTGTGTACTTGCACCACAGGGATGAGGCGCTGATGGCAGCAGTGGCGAAGCAGGTGGGAAGCATGGTTAACCGCATGACGCACCCTGACTGCACACCGCGGATGGCGAGAGGGGGGGGGGGCGGGGCACGACGAGTTGGTGCTCGTATGCAAGAATTTTGAGGGTAGCACCTCTCCGCGCCCCAAGGCTAGCATGCGTGCTCGCATAAAATAGGCTGCAGGACACTGCAAAAATTCCGCATCCTTCAATCTGCAGGTGGCGTGCAAGGTGACTGAGTTCAAGCCGCAGGAGTTGGCCAACGTGGTGTGGGCTTTCGCGAGCATGGAACACTACGACCCACACCTCATGGACGTGGTCGGTGAGTGGCTTGGACGCACCTGTTGCTGCTGCTCCTGTCCATCGCATGTCTGGCTGCAACATGCATCAGCGCACGGCTTGTGCTGTCTGACTCGTGCAGCCTGTGCCCTCATGTGCAGTGCCGTGCACCGCAATGGCAACATGCAGGCGCCTTGCTGGTATACAGCATGTGTTGTTCCTGCAAGCGCGCACTAGATTTCGGTTACCGTAATACCAACAGGCAGCACAGTGCTTGTCTGACGTACGTCGCATGGCACGCTGCATGTGTCTGCAGGTGCTCGCGCTCTGGCGCTGATTGACCAGTTCAAGGAGCAGGAGTTGAGCAACGTGGTGTGGGCCTTTGCCAAGCTGCACCACTACGAGCAGGGCATGTTTGCCCACCTGCTGGCGGCAGTGAAAGCCAAGCTGCCCACTTCCTGCCCCAGGTGGGTACTGCAGCACTGCAGGGCGCATCTGTGGGGCGCGTCTGGGTGCTCTGTGCTTAACGGCTGGTTGGTCACCTGCTTCTTGTGCTTGTGTGCTTACACCTTGCTTTTTGTTGAGCCTTTCACACGGCTGCTGCTGTTAGGCATGGGCTGTTACGGTGCCCTGCCCCACGCATGTTGCTGAACGTCAGGTATCTCCTCCGTCCTGCAGGGAGTGTCCAACGTCGCTTGGGCACTGGCAACAGCAGGGCACCGGGACGGTGCGCTTTTTGAGCAGCTGCTGGCGCAGTGCCTGTCAGACATCGGCTCATACGATGTGCAGGGCCTCAGCAACCTGCTGTGGGCATGTGCAACGCTCGGCCACAGGGATGCAACGTTTCTGCAAGCAGTGCTGCAGGTATGGTTTGGTGCTGTTGGCTGCTGCCAGTTCGTATCACGCACATGGCTGTGGGTGTTTGATTGTTGACAGCAACGGTGGCTGCGTTGACAGGTGCTGTGGCTATGCGCACATGTGTAGGGCGGAGCATGCGCATGCACAGTGATGACGCGGCTGCCTCCTTGACTGAGAGCATGCTTGCAGGCAAGCTGGCAGGGCTGCCAATGGGATGGGACTGCATGTGTGCCTGCAGACAGAAGCGGACGCTGACCTGTGCGGCTGTGCCTGACTCCGCTTGCAGGAGTGCACCTCGCGCATTGAGCGCATGAGCAGCCAGAACCTGAGCAACGCGCTGTGGGCGTGTGCTGCTCTGGGCCATGCTGACAGCCGCATGCTGGGCATATGGGCAGAGGCGGTGCTGCATAAGCTGGAGCTGTTTGAGCCGCAGGTGCGACATGGTGTGACCTCCTTGGGACTGTTGCTCCATTTGCTTTTACCAGAGCTTGAATGTGTGTCGTTATGCGTCTGCTGGTGTTGTTGAGGTGATGTTGCAGAGCCAGCTAGCCGGGTTGTTCGTCAAGCAGTAATGGGCCTCGTTGTGTGTCTTTTGGATGCCACACAGTGCTGGTGTTGCAGTGCTGCTCAAGTGCATACGTGTATGTTGACGCGTCTGCATTTGTCGTGCATTGCAGGGCTTGAGCAACACTGCGTGGGCGTTTGCCAAGCTCGGCTTCAGCAGCCCTGTGCTGTTTGAGGCCCTGGCTGAGGCTGCAGTTGGCAAGCTGGATGCGTTCACTGCGCAAGGCCTCAGCAACACAGCATGGGCATATGCCACAATGGGACACTATCACCCAGGGCTCATGCAGCAGCTGGCTGAGCAGGTGGGTGGTTTGGGTGTAAGAGCCAGCACAGGGGCAGGCACAGATCTATGATGTTGGGCGCAACCTTGCACATGTTGCTGGTTACTCGCAACATGCACTTACGTACTAGCTCACCTCCCCTTCCATTCATCGCCTATCATGCATGCATGCTTGTTTGCATGTTGCTTACCACGTGATGTGCCGTGCGCTTGCAGGTTGGGCGCCAGGTCAGCAGCTTCAACGCACAGAACTGCAGCATGACCGCCTGGGCCTTCTCCACCCTGCGCTACTACCACCCGGCCCTCTTCGACGCCCTGCTGGAGCAGCTCGCTGGCCAGCTGGCTGGTGGCGTGGATCCGCAGAACATCGCCAACAGCCTGTGGGCCTTTGCGCGTGCGGGGCACCCCCTGGGAGCGCACACTGAGCCGCTGGTCGCTGCCGCGAAGCAGCTGCTGCCTCAGATGAACCAGCAGGAGCTGTGCAACACTGTGTGGGCGCTGGGGGTGCTGGGGCAGCTGGACCGGGACACCTGGCGGCGGTTCTGCGAGTGCCTCGGCAACATGCAAGGTGTGCGCGCGCAAGGCGCATGGCGCTGAACTGCGTAGGAGCAGAACTGCGTAGGAGCAGAACTGCGTAGGAGCATCAGCCTGGACAAAGGCCGCGCTGCTGGTGTCTGCGTCTAGGTTTGCAGGCGACAGTCAGTCAGCTGATACATCCAGTCGTATGCCGTGGCTGACATGCTCCTTCTGTTGCTGCTGCGTTTCCTGCTGCTGCTGCTGCTGCTGTAGGCCTCCCTCCCGAGGGCGTGCACCAAGCTTTCCATGCGCAGCTGATGCTGCACAGTCAGCTGGCGCGTGAGGCGGGCAGGCCTCTTGCCTCGCTGCCCGCAGAGCAGCTGCCGACCCTGCCCGATCCGCTGCACAGCCATGCGCACTACATGTGGCTGACTTCTGCTGTCGACGTGCACATCAGCAAGCTGCAGGCTGATGTCAGTGCGGCGCTGCTGCTTGCCGGCATCCCCAACAGCATGGAGTGGTTGACGGATGATGGTCTGTTCTCCGTCGACATCGCGTTCCAGGTGTGCACACGAATGGGAATTGTTTGTTGTTTGGCACGCTGCTTGCAGCTGCTGTTTGGCAAGTCGACATCAGGATGAGGTGGCTGCGACAGGGCAGCTCTGGTCAGTGGTGTTGGTATTGGTGTGGGGCTGCACACGTGATGTGCGGTGGGCCTGTGTATGCCTCGGAGCTTCTGTCATGGATGTTTCGCTTGCTGCGGTGCTGAGTCCGTGCTGACGCTGCTGCTGCAGGTTGACGGTCAGCCGGTGGCAGTGGAGGTTGACGGCAGCCACCACTACACCAACAGCACGCCACGCGTACCCCTCAGCGAGGTGCTTGTGCGCCGGCGGCTGCTGCAGGTGCGATAGTGCTGCTGCAGCTCATCCATGCTGCTGTCGTGAGTGCCCAGAAGTGCGGCAGGCGGCACTGCGCAGAGTTGTTGCTCCATGCATTCCTGTCTGCCGTTGGATGACAGACAGATCTCGAACGTTGTTTGCGCAGTTGGCTGCGGCTCTGCTGAAGCTATGGTTGGTGTGCAGCCTGGTTGGTGTGCAGCCTTTTGATTGCTGTCTGTGTGCTTTTGTGTGCTTGTGTCTTTGCTTACCACAGGACCGCGGATGGGCGGTGGTCAACATCGGCTACCTTGACTGGGAGATGCTGCCAGATGGTGAACAAACCAGGGCGACCGCACTGCTGCAGCTCATTGCTTCACGGCTGGGCCCGGGCACCACCTGGCAGCAGGTCGGGCCGCCAGCTGGCAGTATGGATGTGCAGGGCTTGCACAGCAGCAGCAGATGATGCAGCGTCAGAGCACGACCTACAGCAACAGCAGCAGCGCGGCGACCGCTTGGGGGTCTGCAGCGGCAGCAGCAGTTGCGGCTGCTGTCAACGGCGATAGCTGCGGCGGGCTGGTTGCACAGCGCGGCGCGTTCGGCGGCGACACGGGAGAGGCTGCAGATGCAGCACTTGTTGCTGCTGCTGATGCAAGCCGTGCAGCAGCAGCAGCTCAGAGTGGCTATGGTATGCTGGCATGGGCGGTGCCAACCTGGGCTTCTCAAGAAGTGTGCCAGGTGACAGCATCAGTGGGGGTGCAAGCAGCAGCAGCAGCAGCGCAGCAAGGGGTTTGGGACTTGGTGGCTGGTGCGGGATTGGAGGTCCTGCATGGGGTGCTATTGCTGCAAGTGCAGGGCACTCCAGCATGCTGCAGAGGCTGCAGGCGCAACAGCAGCAGCAGCAGGTGCAGCGCATGTGGGAGAGTGGCTACGCTGCAGGAGCAGCGGCAGCAGCAGCGGCTGCTGGCCCCAGCCAGCGCATGTCGCCCGAGTATCTGGTGGTGGGCGGCCCTACAAGGGCCTCCTCTGCTTGCCGCAACAGCAGCAGCAGCAGCAGCAGCACTGCTGCGGCAACACGCGCGGCCAGGGTGTCTGTCGCCTCATCTCCCGACTCGAACGAGGCTGGCAGCTGCTGCGAGGAGCCAGCAGCAGCAGCAGCAGCAGCAGCAGCAGCAGCGTCTGGCAGTGAGGCACGCATTGTGGGGGTGACCGGCAGCGTCAGCAGCGTCAGTCGTGCTGCGCCTGCGCAGCGGACGGACAGCCCAAGTGACGGTGGCATGCGGATGCCTGCTTTCACGTGGGGTGATCCGCTGACCAGCAGCATCTGGGGATCTGCTGCTGGCCATGCGTAAAAGCTGTTGTGTTTTTGTGTAGGAGAACCTCAGCGCGACTTGGGGTTGTGCTTGATTCTCATGGCTTGGCACAGCTTGGTGTTGGCGGTCCCAACAGGATTTGATTTCGAGGAACGATGCCGCTGCTTGGGCTAAGCAGTATGTCGATTGTGAGCACAGCTGCTTGCATGGTATGCTGGGCAGAAGCGGGATGCTGTTTGCTTTGGCATCAGTTTACACCCGTAAGGCATCAAGTGCAGCGTCAGTGCGTGCTCACCTGATGTCGTGCTTTTGGGAGTGGGATGTCAGCTTGTGCGCAAGAACGGGTGGCATGCTCAAGGCAAGCGGCACAAGGCGGCATGGGTGGGCAGGATTGTGAAGTTGCGTGTGGCATGCGCATATGCGTGTGGGCACAAGTGGAGGGTGAGGTGTTGGGTGCTTATCTGGGAGCGTCAGTTGACAGCGGATCAGCACATCATCTGTGACGCGTATGTGGAGGCATGCTTTTCCTTCCAGGGAAGGCATCATGTGTGCGCTTGCGTTGTTGGTGCGAGAGGGCGTCTTGCAGCCAGCCGTGTTGCGCAGTGCAGCACTTTGTGCTGTGTGATGTACGTAGGGCTGCATGGTGCTCAGTTTTGAAGTCTGTATGCTGCGTCTGCAGATCGCAGGCTGACAGAGTTGCAAGGCGCTGGGCCTGCTTGCATGTGGGTGTCATGGCTCTTTGGCCACGGGGGAGCCCTTGCAGTTGTCTCACCGCTTGAGTTGATGGGTGTCTGAGCTGCTCAGGGCTGTCACCGATTGACATGGATGAGCGTATGGCTGGCTGATTGCAGTCATGTTGCCCTGTTGCCTGCTGCCCTGTTGATAGTCACGTGTCTGGTTCAGCTGCTTGTGTTGTAGAGTCTTGGATGATGGTTGGTAGCAGAGCTTGCACCGGTTTGAGTTGGCCAAGGTGGTTGGCACACATGTGTGCAAAATCTGTTCGTTGCATGCGCTGCTCTGCCAGCTTGTGCCTTTGGAGCAATAGCAATTCACTTGAAATTGCAGCAGCAGCAGCAGCAGCAGCAGCAGCAGCAGCTTGGAGGCGGTGTGCAACAAATGCACGTCTGCGCACATTCCTGAATTCTTAGAGCCTTTTCTCTGCACGCGCACTGGCTGGCAGTGGCACAGCGGCGGAGGCTCAGTCAGCAGTTGACAGGTTAGTTCCTGTTTGGTGTTGTTTTGGTCACATTGCGCCGGCCATGGGAGCATGGAGGGTCCGCCTGGCATTCTGTTGGTGTGGCCGTGTGCTTTCTGCCTGCACGGATGAGGGATGTAGAGGATGGGTGGATGGAGCATGGCTGTGTGCTGTGCTGCTGGTTAGGTGGGGTCTATTGTTGCAGCGAGGAAGCCATCTCAGGTGAACTTCAGGGTGCAATTGTATATCTCTGCCTGTTGCCCGGGCGCCCTGCAATGTGGGATGTGGTTACGCAAAGGTGTTGATGTGACTTCCAGCCACTCAATTTGAGTGGTTGAGGCAACTGCATGCGCTTGACGCAAGTCTTTGTGTACAGCGCTGCGGGCTGATACTTCAGCGCAGCATGCCGCACACCCCCGCGTGTGCGCACAACACTTCTCTGACCTATACGTGGCAGGCCAGGTGTGGCGTGTGCATGGTGGGAGGGCCTTGCGTTGAGCTTGCGTCAGGCTTGACACTGCACCCATCAACAGCAAGTGCCGCGCGCGACAAGTGGGGTCGGGCTCATGAGCTGCGTTTGTGTTGCGTAACTGCGCCCGTAATGGCCCAGCCGCAGCACACTCGTGATTCCTGCGTGCAGCCTTTGGGTCTGTGCCACGGGTGATGAAGGATGTGATCTCCTGGGGGGGTGCTTGGTGTCACCAGACTGCTGCTGCCATGCACCATGGACGTTGCACAAGTTTCTCAAGCTTCAATGGCGCGTCGGAAAGTACTATGGGCGTCATCTGGCAGCAATCAGGGTGCAGGTGGTGTTTTGACCGGCTGACTGCAGTTGCTGAGTATGCAGCCGTTGCCGCGTTGTAGCTGCTTTTGTGTAATTGCAGTGGGTCACCTAATAAACATGCAGCGTATACATGCATTGTTTGATTGGAGAGCGTTCAATTGTTGTTGTGATGAGGCAGTGCAGATTGCAATACCTGCTGCAGGCTTGCATGCACGTGTGTGGCGTGCTTGTGTGCTGGTCCTGATTTCTGTGTGGTAGACTTGGTGCATTGGGGGTAATTTTCCAGTGTCAGCATCGCTTGCTGGGCATCCTGGGGTATCAGATTCTCATGCCTCCTGTCAGCGGACTGCCCTCCCTGGTATCTCTAGTACAAAGACGTTTGGTTACTACTGTGCCTGCCTTGGTGCGCCTTTGTTTGGCCAGGGGGCTGCAGCAAGTAACAGTGCTTGGTTGCTGTTCTGTGTGTGATTGTACTGAAGTCTTGTTCTGTCATGCAGCTGCACTACAGAGTGTGCCCTTCCCACTGCCGGCACACGTGGTCATCAAGGAATCAACGACTGAGGGGTGGATGGCTGTGCTGTTGTGTGCAGGCATGGGTGCTTGCTGTGGATGCCGCATGCTTTTGGTGTCAACCCTATACACGCACGCCATTGCAATCATGGCTTGCGCACATGCCGCAGAGGCTAGTTCTTCATGTGTTTTACTGTCATGCATTCTACGTACAAGAGCTGGTTTGCATGCACATCATTTGATGAGCTGGACATGACAAAGCCGTCTAGCTGGTGTCCAGACTATGTGCACAACACTGCTGGCCTCAACAAAGTACACCTGTCGTCACTGATGCGTTTTCGTCTGGGTGCACATGAGTTGCGCGTGGCTACTGGTCGGTGGGAGAGGGCTGGCAACTCCTTGCTACCTAGACCTCAGCGGCTTTGCACCCGATGCGCTGCTGGCCAGGTTGAGAATGATTTCCATGTGGTATTTGAGTGTGATGCTTACGAGCTAGTCCGGGAGCGTTTTTGGTGTCTGTTTGATGAGTTCGGTGGTTGGCAGAACCCAGATGCCTTAAAAACCCGCGCGGGCGATGTCTGGCAGACCTTATGCAGCAAAGACAGAGTAGGGTTGCTGCTTTCATCCACAGTTGCTTACTGGTACGTAGCGATCCAGAGTTGGCACATTTGTTGCTTCCCAGTGATGGCATTACTAGTAGTGCTTCTGAAGTTACTGATTCTCTGAGTTCTGAGCTCTCTGAGCTTGTTGAGGTTGCGGTTTCTTCGGTTGATGGTCTTCTTTTGAGTTTTGTGGACCCCATGAGCCTTGTTTGGCTCCTTTGCGGGTGGGCCAGTGGCCCTACTTTGGTAATTCGGTATTTCGGTGGTGTTTTGTCATCGCTGACATTAATGTGTGCGTCCCATACGAGTTCGCAAACTGCACGCTGCTAGTGGCTACTGCGTGACTCATCATCATCATCATCATATTACCATTCAGCCATAGCATCAGCGCCATCGGCCGCGCCCACCAAGGCGGAAAGAGGAGGAGCACTGCTCCAGAATGTCTGCTGTTGACTGTGACAGCGGCATTGGCCCCACGCGCATATCCCAAAGCAGACGAATGCTGTTAGTTTACTTTAAAATGGGTACAGATGGGAACCTGCAAAAGCCGCAAGAGAAAGTGAGAGGGTGCACCCACGTGGGAACGCCTAAACCCACAACCATGGAGATGCTAGAGGCGGTCACAGACTGACTGGTGCTTCAAGCATGATGACTCATGCTAGCAGCGCTGGGGCATCACATGAGTGCTGCTGCTTGTTACATGCAAAACATCTTCCTACGGGGTGGGCCAGCCTGGGTGGCCCTGCTTTGGTAGTTGGTTATGGCAATTGCATGTTTGTTGCAACCAACTGCCGCCGCACTGTGGCTGTCACAGTATAGAAAGACACATCACCGCATGCCTGCAAATGAGTGCCCCACAGCTTACCACTGGAGGGTGCACCCTCCAGCCACGTGGCACCCTCCAGCATGCAAGCTCTCAGAGGCTGCGTGCACCCAGTATGAATGTCGCATGGCGCTGAGACGCACAGTAAGCACTAGATGCAAGCAGAGCTTCGAAGTGCCGTGAATTCAGGGGCACCAGCCCGGCCGCCGGAGCTTCGAAGTGCCGTGAAAGTTTCACGTCCAAGGAAGCACATAAGGTTGATTGCGGCTCACCCAAGACAGCACTCGACTTCCCATGTAGATGCCTGAAATCAAGCACAAGTTAAACAGATAAGCACAGGGTGGGTGGCCTGGTGCCACAGCCACAACCCACGCTTGTTGCTGTTCTTGTGGTCCAGCCGAAGGCGTTGACGGTAGCAAAACCTCCAACTCAGTGACAACCCATGGCAGTCTTACGACACGAGAGGAGGTGTCTGCAGATAGATCTTCAGATGGAGGAGCAGAGGGTCAGGAAGCTACAAGAGATGAGCCAGCAGACAGCAGCTGATGTGTCGCAGGACACTGCCTCACAGCCACCGGCTGCTGCCGCTGCTGCACCCGCCGTCGCCAGGCCACCCGCTGCCACGTACGGCCGCGCCTTGACCCGACACACCGTCCGGGCCTCCAGCAGCGTCCCACTTGCTGTGCAAGAGCAGTGGCAGCGCGAGGGCCATCGCCTCACCGAGGAGAACAGGGCCATCATCTTATTACTTCTCCTTTTTGGGATAAGGACCTTGATCTTAACAGTGGTAGCTGAGAGCTTCCAGGAGTAGGCATGCCAGCCTTCAGCCCTCTCACGCCCTTGGAGCAGCAGCTGACGCTGCAGGGCAGCAGCAGCGCTGTTTCAGCTGGTGGCTCGGTTAGGGAGGCTGCCTGGCAGCATGCCGTCGCTCAATGCAGCATTGGGTGAAGCAAGCAAGAATGCACTGGTCGGCAAGCCCACACAACCATATGGTGCAGCAAGCGGTTTGAGTGCGGCTGGCATGCCTTCTCCTGGTGATGCTCTGCTGCTCTCCTGATCGTGGTAGATGGTGCAGCTGTACAGCAGCAGCCGCAGCAAAAGCAGTTGCAGCTGGTGCTGCCGCAGGCGATGGCGCTGCTGCTGCTGCTGGCGATGGTGCTGCTGCTGGTGATGGTGCTGCTGTGTCAGCTGGCGATGCGGCATGGCCAGCCGAGTGAGCCAACTGCTCTGCTGCATTTGTTGCTGCTACTTTGGTGCGCTCATATGAGGCGCGCCAACAGTGGCGCTTTCTGTGGAAGGATGTGGTGCCTGGGTTGCAGTATGTGGCCCAGGCCATGCAGCAGGTGTGATGGCGAAGGTGGGGTGGCCCTTTAAAAGCTATCCTACAGTAGGTGGTTCGCGTTGCATGCATGAGCAGCAGCAGCCGTTTTTGCCTCCATGCGGGGGGTTGGGTGGGCTGCCAGTGTACTGCATGCTAGTGCCACGTCCTCTCACAAGGTTCTTAAGGCTTACTAAGCGGTAAGGGTTACGGTAAGGGTTGCTGGCTTGCTCAACCGTGCAGCTTGGCAAACGCGTGCTGCTGCTGCTGCTGCGTTCGCTGGCGACGCAGCATGGCCAGCCGAGCCAACTACCCGTACTTCATAAACATTGCTGCGTCGGCATACACGCCACTATGTGTCTGCTGCATTTCAGTGATTCATTTGCGTGACAGGGGTATGTTACAATTGCACTTGCGGCTGAAAGCCCTCAATGGGTCAGAGTGTTGATTCAGCTCCAGGGTTCTAGGCCTAAGCCACAGCGATTGTGCTCATGTTGTCAACCACCTAATGCCAACCACGCGTCTGAATGCGACCAGTCAGTGGTAACATGCGACCCAGCAGAACCGTGATCAAACAGTGCATGCGCAGAACTCCACCAGGCAGTTGCAGGTTGAGAATCACTTCTCCTGGTCAAGCATTGCTTTGAAGGTATGTCGTTTTGCATTTACCTGGAGCCCAGGAGCCGTTAAATCCGTTCTTTTACTTCAATCTTGGGTGTGAACTTCACCAGGCAGTTGCCGGGTGGGAAACTTTACCAAAGGCATGTTGCTGTCATGCACGCCCTGCAACAAGTGCCCATGTACAGGAGGCGCAGCAGCTGCTACTGTTCGGACTTTGACTGCCAGTCATCTGATAGGCACCAGCGCCGCTGGTGCGGCACGTGTGTCAAAAGGAGCAGCACTTTTACACAGCAGCAAAAAAGCAAGCAAGCCAGCAGTGTCTCCCCACCTCTGCAGGGCTGCGCATGTAAGCAAAGCTGGCTCCACCCACTGTGTGTGTGCTAGTGCACCTGCATAAGAGGCTGCTGCTGGTACTGCTGCTGCTGTTGCCGCTGCTGGATCTGCTGCTGCAGCACCTCAGGCCCTGGCACCCACAGGCACACTGCGCTGCATGCTGATGCAGCCAGCAGCCGGCGAGGGGCCCACTTCACACAGAATGGCACGCCAGCATGACCTGGCCAGGATGCAACTTGTGCCCCCGTGCTGACATTCCACACGCGCACGCTCTTGTCCTCACAGCCTGCAAGCAGCAGCAGCAGCAGCCGCAGCAGCAGCAGCAGCAGCAGCAGCAGCAGCAGCAAGGATCCGATTTCAGCAGCTGGGTCAGCAGTGCATCCCTGTTCTGTCTGATGCCACCAGGCAGCACCAGCTCATGACTCGCCTGCTCTCCTGCGCATCTGGGTAGCTGCTCCAGCAGCCACCAAGCCTCAGCTACATGCTAATGCTCTGCCCATCAACACAAGCGCAAGGACAAGCCTATAGAAGTGAAAGTACACAGCATCCACCCATATGACAGCACGCCACGCTCGCCCTAGCTAGGTGATGCCTCAGGAGCTGCATCGGCCTCTGTCGCTGATGCACGGGATGCTGGGCAGCAGGTTGGCGGTGACCAAGTCCGGCATGAACACCTCCTGTCAGCTGCTGCACCGTCATTCACAGTGGCCTTTGTGGCGCATCACAATGTGGCAGTTGCAGCTCTGGTCATGCAGCACACTTGAGCTCCTCACACTGATACAGCACCCACCTGACAGCACATACTGCCCATCGTAGCTGAGGGATGCCTCAGGCGCTGCACCAGCCTCTGTCACGCCATTGGGGAAGCTGCGCAGCAGGCTGCCAGTGAATGCGTCCAGCACAAACGCCCGCCCCTCCGCCACGCCTAGCAGCAGCTTGCCGTCGTTGCTGAAGCTGAGGTGGGTGAACGGCACCGGGCTGTTGCGCAGGTCAGGCACCTGCGTTGACGGAAAATAACAAGCCATAAATCAGATGCTTGAACAGCAACAGTAGCAAATGAAGCGGAACTCGTAGAGGTGACAATGAGAAGGAATGGAACAGTATGTCTGCAGCCATTCCCTGTTTGGTGAGGCTCAATGCGTGACGAAGGCTAAACTGTGAGTTTTTGTTGGCTGTGCATGTCAGAGCTCGCACCGTGAAGGTCTCAAACGGCCCAGAGTCGTAGTTGCCAGCGTCAAACAGCTTGATCAGGCCATTATCCAAGCCCACGGCAAACACCAGCCCCTGCTGGTCGTACGCAACGGTGGCCTGGCAGGGGCAGGTCAGCACAGCCTGGCACTGCGGCGTGCGCACATCCCACAGCCGGACCTCCTTGTCCTGCAAGCAGGAGGGCGTGGAGGTGCGCGCTTGGTGCCACATTTTGGTCAGCATTGCGAGAGAAGTGCGACCAGCCTTCACACATCTTACAGCCTTCTTGCTCTGCAAGCAAATTCCTCAAACAGGGTATGTTGGGGTGCAGTGTGACAGGCCAATGACAGATGTGCAAATCCCACAGCCTGACAACTGAGTCCTGCAAGCATGCAATTGTTCCAGGCTGCAAGTTGCAAATGACAGCTGCTGTGGCGCGCTTGTGGGACAGGGATGCCAGACATAACATGGCACGCGTGTTACACGACAGCAGTAATGCGGCCGCTTGTCAGGCAAGCAATGCGTGTTGTCCTGCAAGCAAGCCCCAGGTGTGAATACATTGCAACAATGCAAAGCAATGCGGATGTGCCGTGGCTGTATGAAGCAGAGGCTGCAAAGTCATGGAAGTGGTGCTTGCGGTGGCCCGCACCGTCACCTGCGTATGCAGCTGACCAGCTGCAGCATGCACAGCCGGGTCCAAGCAGCTGTTACCATTGCTGTGTATGCAGCAGACAGTGCGACTTAACAACTGGGCATGGGCTTGACCGCTTGTTAATCAGGCCACATGCTGGCCTTCCTGCCTGTGCACCTGTGCTGCTGTGATGAAGGTGTCGTTTTTGGGGTTGAACGCTACCTTGGTCACCCGTGCAGTGTGGCCCTGCAAGCATGAAGGTGCAGAACAACCAAGGCAAACAGGGTCTGGCAGCACGCTAAAACACTGCAATGAGTCTTTGAGCCCGCCGTCGCTTATGTTGTACTGCAAGGCAAACCTACCAAACCCATCCCCAGCTGTCGTGTGCTGCGTCATCCACTCGCATCAGCTTCCAGCATTGCTGGGGCATGCGTGGTGCGCCAGGCAGCTTGCGTGTTTGCAAGTACAAGCAAGCGCCATTGCGGGCAAGACATGCAGCCAACGCGCGCACCCCACCTTGAAGTATGTTACAAATCTTGAACTCGCGCCCCCGCTCTCCAAGCTCAGCAGTCGCACGTCATGCTCGGGGCCCTGCAAGCAGCAAGCACATGGCAATCAGCAACAGCACGGCTCCATGTGATGGATCGCACAACAGTGTACAGTAGGGTTCAGGCACACAAACATCAGCAGCTAACAAGGGGGGGGGGGGTGTTATGGCAGACTGGATGGCTCCCCTGGCTGGCTGGCTGGCATATTCCAGCTTCCACAGTAGTGCATCACACAGCAGGAACACGATGCTGAGAACATTGCACCAGCCTTCTTTGCATCACCTGCTGCACTGTCAGTGCTATCTGAGACTGCTTTGCAATCACATCTTCCACTAGGTTGTGGAATCATCGCAAAGCACAGCTACTGCTGCAGCAGGCACCTACCCCACTGCACTTGACCACATGTGCGGTGCTGACTCCTAGAGCAGGTTGTGCACGCCAAGTGCTGCTGCTGCTGCTGCTTCAGTTCCAGCTGACGCCCGACTCCTCCTAACGAACTGCTGGCTCAACACACCTTGTTTGACGCAAACAGTATCTGCTCAGTTGAGTGTGTCCACACCACATTCTGTGCTCCGTACTTGCGGCTGGGCACTTCTGTCAGCAGCCGGGTGCCCTGAGCCGTGTCGTAGAGGTACAGGACGTCATCGTGGCTGGCGGTGACCAGCAGGTCCGCTGTGCGATGGAAGTCTAAGCTGTTGATCTGCTGTGTGTTATCCTGCACATCACACGGTGCGGCAGTGATGCAGCGTCAAGAAAGCAGCAGCATGACACGGCAGGCGAGTTCACTAGACTGCGACCACATGCAGAGCGACTCAGTCCTGCAGGTGTTGCTTGAATTGATAAGCAGCCAGGATGACGCAGACGGCCCACGGCTGATGCACCTGTGTAGATGCATGCAAGCTGGCATTCCTGCTGCTGCTGCTGCTGCTGCTGCCTACTGACTGCTACGGTCAGCAATCCTGCAAGGCCAGCTCACCTTGAATACTCGGCCACACTTGAAGCCCCGCACTACATCATCATTGAGAGCTACTTGCATTGCTAACGGGTAGCATCAAAGCGTGCTGCTAGTTGCTGTCTTGCCGATTGGCCGATGCTGTCATGACGCTCTTTTGATTGCTTTACCAGATTGCTGTTGTATATGTCTGGTAATTCAACGCATCGATACCCGACACACCTAGTTAGGAGAACCCTGCCAACATGAGCAATACGAAATGTGCGGGCACTACTTGGTAGAACTCGACCAAATCAAAGTTTACCATCTCAGTATCATTTACTGCTATAGAGCAGATTGCACAAAAACTGTGCCCCGCTGGTAGCGTAGGTGAACACATCAACATTGTTGAACAATACTGCTGCAATATGAACAGCAGTTAAGAGCTGCCTACCAGATGGCATCTGGCCCGCTTATTAATGTACTGCTGAATAACAAGTTTGAGCTGCTTGGTGCCATAGGGTAGGTGCAACAGACATGGCATGCACTGTCAGGTCACTCCATGCCAGGCTGCAGGCTGGTACTACCGGTGGACGATTACTGCTGCAGCTGCTTGCAGCTTTGATTTGTGTGACATGCTGCTACAGCCAAGGACAGTATGGCACGGCGCACCTGGCCAAGAGCAGAACAGATGGAA